>JAKSZT010054487.1:32419271-32478835 GCA_026826555.1 Tolypeutes matacus | reverse complement strand
GCAAGCCCGCCCGCACGGCGTGGTTAGCTGACCCAGCGAGCACAAGCAGCAAGGGGGGCTTGCCTTCACCAGGAGGCCCCGGGAACCGAACCCGGGGCCTCCCATATGGTAAACGGGAGCCCTACTGATTGAGCCACAGCCGCTTCCCTTATCCCTCACTCTTAAATGACCCTTCTAGATGTTCTCTTGGTGCCTTTTATAGATTTTACCAAAGCTTTTGTCACACCATATATAATCACCTGTTACATATTTCATTATATTTTAGGTACAGAGTAGAAAGTCAATAAATACATTTTAAAAATACTTTATGAATGAATTTGGCTTTCATCTGTCATTTGGCTTATTGCTTATTTTGTCCACCTCTTACTACCAATATGTTTCAAGAATGTGTAATATCAGATGCATTGATTTGAAAACATAATCAAAATTAAATGATGATAATGATTTTTGTTCTCCTGCATATTCTTCATTCACATGATTACTTGCTTTGTAAAAACAAAAATTTAATATTTACCTTCATTTGTGGTAAGGACAATTTGTTTAAAATATCTGCTTACCATGTAAGATTTGTAAATATTTATCTGTACTCTTTTATGATTTTTGTATTTTGAAGACATAAAGTAAAATAAAAACCCACGTTTTGAAATTAACTACTTTTGATGTAATATGCTTTCTTCTTATTAGATATAAATTTAAAGTGTAAAAGACTTCCATGTTCCAACTTTGATGTTTCTTTTTCTTTTCATATGGGTGCAAAATATATTTTGTAAGTTTGAAATATTTTTTTCTTCAAACAAATGATTGAATGCATGTTTGTGTGTTTTTATCAAAAAGAAAGAAAGGAAAGATCATAGAGCAATCTATACTTAAGACAAAGCATATACCAGTGTCATGGTGCAGCCAAAATTGGAAAGAGAAATGAATTTATTTTCCAAAAACTCAAGACTTGATATGACAAGAATAAATTCAAGAACAATTTTAAATATTATATAGAAGCTTAACAGAGTCCTTTAAAAGGAGTGGTGAAAATAATTAATTTTGAGTCATGGTTGGTATGGCAGTTGGGCAGTTTGATGTAATTATGAATTCCAAAAATATAATTGAATCATGCTTGTAAACTGATCTGTTAATCTGGGCATGATTAGGTTAGGATTAGGGCGTTGAGCCCCACCCCTTGGTGGGTGGGGAATTGAATATAGAAGGCAAGGCAAAGGACAGTTGAAGCAGTCTTTTGAGAAGCAGTTTTGATGTTGGAAAGAAGGCCCCAGGAGAAGAGAAGCAAGCCGTTCGCCTGATCGTCTACAGCTGACCTTGTGGAGGAAACAGGAGCTAAGCCTGGAGAGAAACGCAGCCCCGGGAAGAGAGGAACCCCAGAAGCCTGAACCCTGGTAAACGCCAGCAGCTGTCTTGCTCTAACCGTGGCAATGGACTGTGGTGAGAGAA
Source organism: Tolypeutes matacus (assembly GCA_026826555.1). Classification (NCBI taxonomy): domain Eukaryota; kingdom Metazoa; phylum Chordata; class Mammalia; order Cingulata; family Chlamyphoridae; genus Tolypeutes; species Tolypeutes matacus. The sequence continues at coordinate 32,477,392 of JAKSZT010054487.1, read as the reverse complement.
GAAACTTAAGGCTTTATGGCCTGGTATCTGTGGACTTCTACCCCAAATAAATACCCTTTATAAGGACCAACCCATTTTTGGTATTTTACATTAGCACCCCTTTGGCTGACTAATACAGTTGGAAATATAGAAATGTGCTTTGTGATCTCATGATTTCACCCACGTAGAAATTTCTATGACTATCTACACTCAACCAGGATATGAAGATGCAGGGCTACTGTTTATCTTTGACATTTGTAATATCATTTAAATAACATAAGCATCAAGTGCCAAATATAAGGAACTATTAGACAAAATACAGTTGATGATTATTTCAAACAATTCGAATTGTGTTTGTAGACAAATGAAATAATTGAGTTGAAGTCAATAAGGTGTTAATTTATTTGGTTGCAAAATTAAAATTTTGAGCAGATGCTAAATTCTTTCACACTATTTACTATTCATCATTAAGAAATATTTATTATTAGGGAACAGTTGTAGTCAGTGGTTGAGTGCCTGCTCACGGAACACGAAGTCCTGCGTCTAACCTCTGATACCTCCTAAAAAAATTACTTATTGATATCTACTATATGCTACTTGGCACTAGGGCTATAAGTATAAATAAGATAGACTTTGATATATTGTGGATATCATGGTATATTTCAGAAGACATAATTGCTTAAACATGTTCAGTACAATGCTACAAGTGGTAAAAATATAAGAAAGCAAATAGAGTATTAGAAACATCAAAGATATTCTAGCTTGGTTTGAATTAAGGTTCAATTCAAAAGGGAGTAATTCAGTTCATCAGCTCAAGAGGAGCAGAAAAGATAAAAGCATGTGCAAATAAAGAGATAAGCCTAAAAGAGTACAAAATTAACCATATGCATTATAATTCAACCATAATCCATATATGATAAAAGGGCACACTTAACTAAAATTACTTTTCTCTGTTATTTATTGTTTCCTAAATGCTAGCCACTGTGATACATATCTTATATAACTTAATTATGATCCCTGTCCTACCATATAGGTGAATATATATATCTCAAGCTCATAGGAGTTAAGTAACTGCTAAGCAACAGTACAAATATACCCAACAATCACATTTTCAACAGTAAAAATTTAAACAAAGAATTAAATATTGCCTTTTGCGTCAAACTACAACCACTTATTCATCATTAATAAGAGTTAACTTCAATGATTTTAAAAGAGTATTCTGATATTAGTCAAGACTTTCTTACAGTAGATTTGAAAACAGTTTATTTCTTAAAAGCTTGGATAATTAGTTATACATTGAAGAAATATAACTGCACTTTTAAATAAAATTGTGTTTGGCACCTGTGACTTTTGAATTTTGTGAATCCCAGAAAAATATTATGTTCTTAAACTCATTCATTTCTGTGGGTGTGGAACCCTTTATTGCATTAAATTGAGTTAAAGGGTCCTTGATTAGATTACTTGATAAGATCCCTTTAGGGCTTTTGATTGGTCTATATCAGTAAATTATGAGCCAGCTTAGATCTGCTCCCTTTTGCTGGGTCTGATATAAACGGGGACACAGAAAGAGAGAGACAGGCAGAGAGAAAGGAAACCGCTATTTTTGACCCTGCAATGTGAAAAAGGACTCGAAGATTACTAGCAGCCAAATCTTAAGTACGAAGCCCCCAAGAGGCTGTGCCCACAGAGCAGTTCAAGGCTGAAGAGATGAGCCATATGCCTGATAGCTCACAGCTGAACTCAGGAAGAAAGTGGAGACTGAGGAGGCCTGTTAAAAGACAAGCCCTGTGCCTGGTGCCAAAGCTGAGCTCCGGGAGAGGGTATATTCTGGAGGTGAGGACAGGGACCTTGGCAGAGATCAATGGCCATCTTCACCATGTGGCAGGACCTCAGAATCACTGGTAGCTGACTCTGGTGAGGAGGTTTCTCAGCTGATGCCTTGATTTGGACTTTTCATAGTCTTAGAACTGTAAGCTTGTACCCTAAATAAAATCCTTATTATAAAAGCCAACCCATTTCTAATACTTTGCATCGGCAACCCTGTGGCAAACTAAAATAGTACAAATGAAAAAGGAAAGAGCTGGATTAATATTAAGGTAAAAAGAATAAGCAATTGCTGAGTGAGTCCCATAACTGGGCTAAATAAAAAATCAAGACATAAAGTAGAAGAGAATGATCAAAATAGAACACTTAAATAAACCACAATATAAAAGTTTTATAAAGATATGATGATGTCATAGAACAGAATAATCAAATGATTCTGTTCTTGTGAAAAAATGTTTCTAACCATGGAAACTTTAATATGCCTCTTTTATGTAATAATGCAAAACAACACTTTATATGCACTTAAAACTCCTCAGGACATTTGGGAAAATGAGACATGGACTACTAGATTAAAGTTGATTTAAGGAAGGAAAATGCTATCAATAAAAACAAAACTGAAAGCCACTCCTGTAATTTTGGAACATTAGAAAAGTTAAAAGTAAATCCTAATGCTTATATTTCCCATAGCTATGGATAGAAAGGTGCTTATGAAATTGACAACTTGTAATACCACTTATCTGTACTGTGAGTCATTGCTTCATCATTTAGGGACCGGGAGAACACAGCTTTTACTGCTTTTATTAATGCAGAGCAAATAAAACTTCCAAACCCTTCATTCCATTTATTCTTCAGAATCACAATTTGCAAGGAAACAGATTCTAGAAGTGTTACAGTTGTGTTTGGCTATGAAAAGGGAATAAAACTAGATTTTTTTTTTAGATAAACATTTTCATTGTCAGTACAAAAATAAAATAAGAATTTTTAATTTTAGGTTATTCTTTTTATTTTCTGGTAGTTTTTATAAACTGTATTACAGAGAGAAATGTATGGATGCTCAAGGCAACTCCTAAAACTGAGCACTAGTGGAGGGAAATTATAATAATTTACTACCAAATGTACTTTAGTATCTTTGTCAGGAGTCAAATGCCTAAATGATAAACAATGACATTTTTTAAAAATTCTGATGAATGAGATTGTACTTATTATAAGATGATGTAACATAGACTAAAAATCATTATGATGTAATGTTAACAAAATACAGAATATTAATAAAATGCTTTGACCTTTAGATTCTCAGTCTCCTGTAGCCAGGATTTATGTTATTACTTTATATAATCCTAGTGCCTGGATCAAAGCAGAAATGCAATAATTATTTGCTGCATTAATGCCAAGAAAGAGGTGAATACATATTTAGGGAATAAATGATAAGTAATAAATCACTCACTCCTCATTCTCTTTGGAAAAAAGGCCAATAATCCAGTACCATCAAAGACATAATTAGGGTTGGCAACTGAGCATAGCTGGTAAAAGTTTGTGCTCTGAAGTTAGCTTCCCAGAGTGAGTATCCTAATTGTGCCATTTACTAGTTGTTTGATCTCAGGAAAGCAGCAGAACCTCCCTAAACCCTATTCCTCTGGTTTCCTCTTAGGTAAAGTGGAGCTCATATACCTTGTTCTGATGGGTATTGTGAGTATTAAATGAGTTAATAAATGAAAAGTACTTAGAATAGGCATACGACTGGAGCTTGAAAGGTTATCCATTAATGTATTCAAAAACTTTTGAGAACGTACAATGGTCCAATGTCTGTGCTAGGCACTCGGAAGTGACACCTGACACAGTCTCTGTCCAAAGAGCCTACAGTGGGGAAAGATAGACAAGTGTCTCTCTGCCCCACTGTATTTTAGAATTGAGCAATTTGCTCAAGGAACAGAGAAGAGAAACATCCAAAATAGATGGAAAGGAGAAGGAAGCGTTTCTTGAGCTGTTTGAAGGGTGAGTAGGGGCCAGGTAGCAATCAGGTAAGTTTGTGGTTGAAGTTGATAGGGGTTCTTGGTGGAGGAAATAGCATGGATGAAGAAATTTTGGAACTGAGATGGCACTGGAAAGATTTTAGATGATCAGACTAGACAAACTGACCGTGTTTAAATAATTTGTTATGGGGACAAATAAATTCCCGAGGTAATAAGTAGGGTGATAAAACAGACATGGAAATTGACATGGAAACTGACTTAAGGATCATTTTATCCCAATTAACCGAAAACTTCTAAAAGCAAGAGATTAAACAACTGAATTGATTTATTCATGTTTAAGAAAATAAATTTAAGAAAGTTTTTGCTGATTATCTTGGGTTTTTGAGATTGACTTTGTCTGATATTAGGTTTAAGTTAAATCTATGCTTCGATATTTAATTCCTGAAAGACAATGTAGAAAATGGTCCAGAATCCAATAAAATACTATCTTCTCTGTTCAAATACTAAAATCTGAGCAATTTGTGGTACTTTTTGAGCAAAACCCAACACGTCTGGAAAATAACTTAAATCACAGATATATACTATTTGAACTTGTTTTTCCCCAAAGTAGGTCCCACTAGTAAGGAACCAAATTCATGAGCCACCTGCCTTGACCATATTGCCTGGGTGTCTCCAAAGCCCTCAGGAGCCCCGCTATGCTATTTGGGGTAGTGTCTAATTTGGCATTCAATGAGATCCTGCTGAGATGTACATAAGCATAACCTCTGGAATGACGTCCTGACTCACTTTGAAGTCTCTTAGCCATATAAACTCATTTGTCTTTACCTTTTTCCCCTTTTGGTCAAGGTCTTTTTCCAGTTGCAAGCACAGTCTCTTTTGAAGTGACAGTAATTGAACAATCTGAGGAGACAGATGAGCTTAAACAAAGATTGACTCACATAATAGGCCTCTACTTTGGAATTGTTTCCCAATCAATGTTCCCAAATTCTGTGTGATTTTTGGCTGCTTTTGTTTCCTTTTCCATGACAGTGTCTTTTATATTGTACTATGTATATTTATGCCAATTTATTCCAGATAAAGGTGCTTGTATCCGACCATATATATGTTTTATTCATTCAGTTTTACTTGCCTTTCTGAAACAGTGAGGAGTAGACTCTGCTTCTAGTTTCTGGAACATATCAAAACCTGCTATACTTAATTGTTGGCTTTTATTCATTCATAAATTATTCCCTGAGTACCTATCACATGCCTAACACTGTGCTAGGAAAGGGGATTCAGAAATGAATGACAATCAGTTCTCCACAAATGCTATAATTTTATTATAGGAAAGAATTATGGGATATAAAGGTAACAAAAAACTGAATGTTATGGTGGAGCTTCCTGGAGTATTTGATGTATGAATTATTTCTTAAAATAGATGAGAAGAAATATGCTAAGTGAGGAAGTACATCAAAAAGGTCCATCCAAAGATACCAACCAGCACACATGGCCACTGAGCTGAATGACCTTAGGTCCCAGATCACCAGTTGATGGTTTTAGCCCTACTTCCATCAGTAACAAGGGCTTCACCTTAAATAAAATTCTAGGTGATTTGAGATGTAAGACTTTATATCAATTAAAGAAAAACACCTCCTTGCATTATTCCTGCTTCACCTTAAACCACTGGTCCTTAACCTGGAAAAAGTTTCAGTTATATGAAGCCTATAAAGCTATATACAGAAGTTTGTATGTATTTGCAATTTTGGGGGGAGAGTTCAGGAGCTCATATAAGATTTTGAAAAAAGTCTGCTCTGCCAGACAACAAATAAACCAAACAAAAGCGAACTTTTAGATTTTCAATTTTGTATTTACCTGCTGCTGGCCATTACTGCCCCCACCATGCATCTCTAGAATATAACTCTGGCCTGGATATTGGTTCTGTCCATATTCTCTATCACACAGAAGAAGTTCTGTCTTCTCTGTGCTGAATAGACATCCCAAATCACAGTCTATTTGCTTTATTCTCAATAGGAGTGTTTAGCTTGCCTTGAAAGTCAAGATGTGTTATTTCTAACATGGGAGTTCTGGAAGTGTATGAAGTCCATATATCATATCTAATCTTACACATGATATTATATCTGGATCATAATTTCAGCCAGCATTTTACGTTTGAGACTGAGTTAGCCAATATGTGGCTTTGTAAAAAATACATAAATAAAAGTAAAAATAAATGATGACACAATATTTTGCAAAGAGAAAGGCAGTCAAAGTATCCTTTTAACTTAAGGGCCTAAAATGTTGTCTTTGCTGCTTGTATCTGCAGGCTGCTAAAGTACATAATAATTCTATATTTTTTAAGCTAATGAAATTCCTGTTTGAGATAACATTAATGAAACCACAGGTTTCTCTAATTCATTTCTGAACCACAGAAATTCATGTCCTTGACATTATGCCCCTGAATGAAGACAGTATCAGCATCAGGTCCAAGAAAACTGTCCAAGATTAATTAATTGTCTTTATCTTTCTGTTTTGCCTTAGCACTTTGAGTATATTTCTCTGATTGCAGTCTCTTGTTTTGACTGACTTGTAAATTATGTGTCCATTTTCCTCTCCTCTTCAATTTAAAATTTTTTGTGGGCATGGTCTCTGGTATATTTTTGTTTATATTCCTTTTAATTGAAATGTATTCTTAGTATATAGCTCAATAAACTTAACTGAACAAATAAATAAATTGATAAAATGTTGCTTCCTCATGTATCACTTTATCCATATTCACTTTTCTCACATCATGTGGGAATTATATGTACCACTATGGAATAATCGGTACTACTGAGCTGTTAAACAGTCAAGAACATCTATTGTATATGTGTATGTACAGAAACACACACAATATATACACACATGTATTTGTGTATGTGTAAAATATTACCAACTCACATGTAGATATAATGTAATATAATATCACATATCAAAGGAATTATGAAAAGAATTCTTAGCACTTAAAAGTACCAAATCCTATGACAGTCTAATTAATTCTTTAAAAGCTCTGATGAGACACAGTATGAAATACTGTGCTGTATCTATTTTTAGTGGAGTACTCAAACAAGATAAAGGCAGTCCCTGTAGATTAAGATGAAAAGATCAGGAAATATTCTAAATTGTCTTGTAAAGAAAACTGTCCAAAAATATCTTATTTATACATACATATATAAACACATGTATAAATAAAAATATATATATAAATATAAAAATATATAAAATAAAAAAATAGTTAAAATTGTAGAAAAATACATGAAAAATTCAATGCCAAATATAATATTATGTGAACAATGCCCTCCTGAGAGCTGTGACAGCATTTCTTTAAGTCTTAAAAAAGTTTTCAGTTGACTGAAATTTCTAATGGAAACATAGGAGGAAACAATAGTCCTATCAACAACTAATTCATTTATCATTCATTTATCAACACACCATATCTGCATGTATGTATTCGTAATCAATATTCCCTTTATTTTTCATTAGTGGGAGGAGAGTTAAATAATTTCACAGTATAGGCAAAAAGATAAGTTATTAGTGGGCTTCATACTATTGGCAAAAGTCTACATGTTAAGTTTTAACCCTAAATCATTGCTGACACATTTATACACTTTATAATAAAAGCACTTTATTTTAGGATATAAAGTTCGTATTGAAACAAGTAAAGGAGAATGAACTACCAATCTGAAGACAGTTGACTTGCGTCATATTCTGCCAGCAAAGAATTCTGTTAGAGCTCTAGTTAGCAACTTACCAAAAAAAAAGAAGCATCAACAACAAACTGACTGCTACCCTGAATGAAGTTGGAACGGTCAATACGATGCTTGATGGTTAGAAAGACTGCCTTATGGGTAAGAGATTTTTTAAAAAGCATCTATAGAAAAAGAGAAGAGTCACACTGTCCTATCTGTGGGGGAACCATTTATTAAATGGGTAAAGGAACACATATTTCAAGTAAGACTTTTGGTAATAAAGGACATAGATTCAGTCTGTAATAAACACCAGCCTGATGTTCACAGAAATAACACTGTCAGGGCTGCCCTTTAGAACATTGATCCAGCACTGGTAAATATCGGGTACAAGAACAATATTGCAAGTACAAACCATGGGCATTGTGTAATTGGATTGCAGTGAAAAAGAACCAAGTAGAAAGCAAAGGTGAGTGACAGATAATGTCAACTATTCTTAATTTTAAGATGCTAGCTGTAAACACTTAGCCGCAAGGAAAATATGTACGGTAGTGTCAATTAATTTAAAAGCCCTAATTTTTAATATATTAAGAAAGGTAAAAGCCAAACAGTTAATGAAGGATTTTATTTTTATTTGTTATTCTAAGCATCTCAGTTGTTCCCTCTTAATATGAAAATTACCTACTTTTAATTAGTCTTAAGTCTCAACTTTTGTATCAGCTATTCAGAATTTAGGCTTGATAATAGAAAAATCTAAGACAAGGTAATTTTTATGTTACACCCTTATTCATAATATCACTCAATAATCTCGCCAGTGTGACTACTATATTCACAGATAAAGAAAATAAATATCTGAATAGACATATGAAATTAATTGACCAATGTTGCCTATGGTCTGCAGACCTGCAATGATATTGAAGCCATCAGAATTTTTGAACACACCATGATATCAACTTTTCTTTATCCATCTCTCTTTCTCTATATATATATCTATTTAAGATTTACTTTTATATCTCTATCCAAGATTTGGAAATATCCTTTTTATTGTAACCTAAAGATTGGTGGGAATGTTAAAGAAAAAAAAAAAAACTATACTCATAAAAGATGACAAAATATTATAAGGTAGTAACCATATTTCTTAATCTCACCTAATCCCAGCAATGTAGCTGAAATATTGGAGGACTTCAGGTAGAAGCAAGAGGGTATTGATCCAAGGCCAAAATTTAGCCTACAGCCACTCAGTCCTACTCTCCTTGGCTTGGAGCTAACCCTATCAACTCAAACAGGAATTTCAGATGATATTAGAATCTTCCTACAATCCCATACATCTTTATCTGCTTGTACACCACACCCAATTAGGGTGGGAACGGGCAATTAGTTGTACTCAGTTTGCCACCAATAGGCACTGGGAAAAGATATCCAGGCGTAAATCCATGCATGGAGTAGAAATGTGCAAAAAAGGGAAAGAAAATTATCAAATGTTCAGTGTCTTTTTGGAACATGAAACTTGGCAACTGTTAAATTGTGACACTTGATAGAATCTTTTTAAAAATTCACCCTTTTTGCCTACAAAATTGGCAAAATTATGTGTAATGAAACTAGATTTAATAAGATGTTATTTTCCTGCAGTTTAGAGTTAAATAAAATTCCATAAACCACCTAACTTTTGAGTGAAATATATGTGGAGGAAATGCAAGGCATTTTGCCCTTTTATAGGTTTGCAAAAAAGCAATTTAAAATTGAATAAAAAAGGAAGATCTTATCTGAACTGTAGGTATTGTGAAAATTGTGCTGCAAAAATTAAAATACTAGTTTGCGTAGTTTGCGCTGTAGCCATAAATTACTAAACTAATTATCTAGTAGCAGGCATAACTGAATCATTCAAAGGGGTAATTAGCAATCAGACATAATGAGTACTGCTACTATTTTTTGTCATACTGTATTTAGCTTCCATGCAGCCTGGAGGAACTGAATTATTTCCTATCCTTCTCAGAGGGCATTACTGCTATATTGAGTGCATCAGCCCATATTATTACTCCCAGTAGTTTAATTCTTCACTGGACTGCATATTTCTGATTTCCCTTGTCAAAAGTTTTCCAGTTCTCCCAGGCCCTTTAAGGCAGTCATCTTCTTAGTAATTACTCCTTAAAATATATGTAAACTGCATTAGAATCAAATTATAAATTACTTTTATTAGCTTTACTTCATTTTGATCCAGTAACTTATGCTGCATCATTTTAAATGGTGTTTTCTGGAGTACTGTCTGTAAGTTTTAATTATATGTATAAATTAAAATACCTCTAGAATTTTTCGTGTATTTTTAAACAAAAATCTGAACATTGGTATAACTCATTCATTCATTCTGTCACTGAATTTTCAGTGAGCAATTTCTAGGCTCCATACATGAGCTTGTGTTATGGGGACATGAAAATGAGTAAGATATGATTCCTGCATCAGGGATGTCACAGTCTACTAAAAGGACTAAAGGGAGGTAGGTACTTAAATATTTGCAATAGTATTTAATTGAGAAATGCAAAAATGAGGCAAGTAATAAAAACTATATTCATATAACAAAAACATAAAACTGAGGGTAAGCTGAGAAGATGAGACATTCTCTCGACCTTTAAGGATGAGAAGGAAGTGGACAAAGACATAGAGAAGGGGAGGGTTAGGAAGAGGGAACAGCATGCTCAAAGACAGTGTATAAAATGACACCATATGCTCAAGGCAAAGCATGTTCTTTGGAGGGCTGGAATGTATGTTAAGTGTAAGATGAGATATAGGGTGACGACACAATTTATCCTTCAAATTGAGACACTTTTGTGAATTAAAAGTGAATTCTAAGGATAATTATGCTAGGAAAACAGGCATAAAATGTGGCTTTCCTGGTTAGAGAAAGATGTGAGGTCACACTACTGAGAACTAATGGAGGGCCTTGCCTGCTATTGGTTTTTTAAGATCTAGGTGCTAATGATATATAAGGAGTATATGGGGAGTAACACAATGAGATTTGTATTGTAGAAAAGTTACTCTAGTAGTAGTGTGGAAAAAGAGGGACATGGTCATGTGGAAGGTGAAAAATTGAAGCAGACGGTGAGAATGTGAGGAGGTTAGAGAAATAATAATAAGTGGACTTGCTCTGCATTACACGATTAAGTGATATGTAGAGCAAAGAAGATGAAGGAAGCTAGGATGAGGGCCATGTTTCATTCTTTTTTAATTGAATGTTGAGAGATGCAATTAACTGGCAAAACAATCATGAGAACCTGCATTTTAATTTGTTGAGTTTTACGTGACTATGAGAAATACAGATGGACAAATCCAAAAAGCAGATAGTTCTATAAATTTGGAACTCAACAGAGAAATCTCAGCTAGAAATATAGATTTGGATATCACTGGCAAAAACAAGTAGTAGTTTAAAATAAGGGAATTGATGAAACTGCTTAAAAAATCACACAGGCTTAGAAGGGAAACTATCCAAGGAAAAATTCTCCAGAAGTAACAACGTATGAGGAAGAGGAGTTCACAAAAGAGCCTCAAAAGGGAAAGTCAGAGGCAGAAGGCAATGGACAACAGAAACAAATCATGCAGAGGACAATCCCATTTTCTCCAGAGATAAAATGAGAATATGCTCATTGGATTTAATCATTGGAAGTTACTGTCGGCCATATTCAGAAATTTCTGTTACAGAAACATTAGGGTAGTATGTTGAAGAAAGTGAGTGGTGAGAAGAGTATTCTTTTGAGAAAGATTCTGTTTGTAAAAAATGAATGGGCTACCTTAAAATGCATTTTTAAATCATTATCATCATCATAAGTAACATTTGATGAACCCTTAAAGTTCAGAAAGCACTTTATAGGCCCAATTTGACTAAACGTCACAGCAATACGGCAGCAGTCTTGTATTCTCCGGCTTAGAAACACATAAAGGAAGACTCAGGTGCTGTGGTGAGCCCCTGGACATCGCAGAAGTTGTGGATTCAGGACTGAACCCAGGTCATCGGATCCAAAGTTCTGGTACTATTTCCCATATGCAACGTTCTGATAGTGCCTCCTTATATTGTGAGCCAATTCAAAAGCTCAGATGGATGAATAATATTAATAACATACATCAATTAGGAAGAGATTATATTTCTGAGAAAATTAATTCAGCCCATTTTTTAAAAAATTCAATTAAGTTTATTTAATGCCCTCCATATGAAAACGCATTGGTTTTAAAGTTTAGCTTCAAGAGGTTTATGTTCAGAGATTCAGATTTAGAAATTCCTGGGTGGGGCTGAACTTCAAAAATGGTTGGGCTGGGGAGCCAAGGTTGAGAACAACTAGCTGAAGGTACTGAACAGTTAAAAGCAGCAAATCCTCATTTAGCCCTAGGTTTAGGCAAAGATTTTGAGGGGAATTTAGGATGGAAGACAGAATATAACCATAAAATAAAAGATTTTGTGTAATAGGTGAGAGCTTTCCAAGTAACACTCAAAGAGGGTCATATGCTCTCTCTTTCCAGAAATCATCAAGGAACATAACATCCATTCTCTGCCTGCAGCTTCAAAGCTTTCCACATTTGCATTTAGGGAAAATTGTACAGCAACTGTTTCCAGCAGTTCTGCTCTGCCCTGCACTAAAATAGAAAACAAGAATATAAAAAAAGATCAATATAAACACAGGCATATTTTAAGAATTGCAAAGTTCTTTTCTTTAAGGACATATTTTGTAATCTCTTGAGAGATCAAAACTTTGCACCAAACATATAACCAGAGACCGGGAAGAAAATCTAACAGTTTACAATCCCTGTGCTAGGAAATTAATATTATGGTTCCATTATCTGGATGGGACTGAACTACATGTGCATTGGATACTTTCATACTATCATTACTTTTGAGGATATAAGTGTTCTATTGGAAGCTGCATATTCTGAGTTGCTTTTAGAATACCAAGCAGAGAGAAAGGGGAGGGAAATAGCATAAACTAAATGCCCACTCTTTACAACAAGTTTTATATATGAGAAGCAAAGGATAAGTGTGAAGGTCATATATTTCAAGGTTTTCATCTGTGATGAGCTTCTCAGTCCGAGTTTGCACTACCACCAGGCAACTGTCTCTATGGCTCACTGTCAGAGAGAAGCTTCAGGCTAAGAGAGGTGAGTTCCCAAACACTGAAAAGTAAACTGAAAGGAAAACTGAAAGGAAAAATCCCCAGGAGTAAGGGAAGACATACTACTAGTTGCTCTTCTTTTCTTCATTTTGGGCTTTTTACCTAACTAGTATCAATGATACCCCAATCCAAAGTCTTAGAGGAATACCCCCTGAAGTTATTTATCTAATATAGAAAAAAGACAGCCTCTAATAGTGCTTTGTTAGGTGGTGACAAATTTCATTCAGTGAATAATTATTGTAAGAAGGTTTTTCATTGTCTCTTGTCATAAATTTTTCGTACACTATATGGGGAGCCAAAAATTAATTGAGGCCAATAAAAAGTATATTTTTAAAATTAATATTATTTTTAACAAGTTGTCAAGTAGAAATTTGCCATGAATTTCTCTTGCCACTTCTTAATTAAAACTTGTCAGCAACAACTAAACCAGAAAACCTCTAAACTCTCTGCCAACCATTCACACACACACACACACACACACACACACAACTTTGTATGTTCTTTCCCTACCCCCTGCAATATTGCATGCAATATATATTATAATGTATTCACTTCCTTCACTTCACTTTCCCACTATACTCTTAGAGCAGTGTTCAACACATGAAAGGTAAACAACAAATATTCTTGAATGATCAAATAAATACATGCATGTTTAGCTCTGGCTGTCCACACAAATGTTATCCATGTCCAACTTATTTATTCATTCTCCATGAGCCATCAGTACCAGTTCTCTGTCCTAAATTTCCCAACAAGTGTCCTTATACAGTTATGAAGCAACAGGGATCTAATTAATACATTGTAGTCATTCAATAGATATTTGAAGTCTGAATGAATGAATGAATGAATGAATGAATGAATGAATAAATGAATAGCAGTGTGTTAAACATGATGTTTCAGCTACCTATTGCTTTTCTTCCTTCCTAAATCTGATACTGTCTCAGACAAATCAGGGCTGGGATAAGATTCAGGGTAAGTGGGCCTTAGACTATAGACCTGAGCGTGATTTGAAAAATGGTATTCAAAAAATAAAAGGGAATTCAAAGATAAGCAGGCTGCCCACACAGGTTTCACTCAAAGGGAAAGAATCCCAGGAGTATGACAGCAAGAGAAAAGTAGAGTCCAGAAAAGAGGGCTCAGACTTGGAGTGCTTCCCTTAGCAGGTAAAGAAAGTGGTAGCTACTCCAAAGAGGAGCCTATGGCTCAGTCTGAGTGAAGCAGGTAGCATGGAAGTTCTGAGCACCAAACCCAATATGAGTGACATTGGTAATGCAAACCAGTCAATGATACTCTAAGCAGGGCCACAAACTCAAATGCCTCCAGGAGCCAGATAAGTAATAGAAATGACTGAAGCAGGCCTTTGCAAGAGAATATGGACTGACAGGAATTGAGATGGAAAAAGAGCTCATGCCCTGAATGTTAATTTTTCTGAAATTGGTGCACAACATGCATCATAGTTTAGGACTCCAGCAAAATGCCGGGGAGTGTGTGAATGATATAAATAAAAAATACTAATACGAGGAAGAGAATAAAATTCCACTCCTGATTTTAATATTAACTACAAGTACGGCATTTACAAAGTGTTTGAAACCTTTAGCCTTTATAGAATAACGGATCTGGGAAATCTGGCTTATTTAATATTAATGAGTAAGTAATACTCCCCATGTCTTCCCCGCTCCCCCCACCTAAACACCAGAACATCCTATTGGCCTCATGCCGTGTTTTACAATCCTTGCCCCTGAGATCTTTATACTCACACCCTGCCACCACCCAAAGTCCCTTCCCCATCACCCTACAGACATAGACTTAATAATCAATACTCTAGTGAGTCATGAAAATACGTTATTTCTCACAGATGCGTTCATACAGAGAACAAGCTGGGAAATCCTGATTTAGTCCAATTACCTTATATTACAGCTGAGAAAACTGACATCCCAAAAAGGAAAGAGACTTGCTCAAGGCCATATAGGTAGTTCATGAAAGAGCCAAGGTTGAATCCAGGTCTTTAAATTCATATTCTAGAATTGAGATGACCTTAAAAGACCCTGCCAGAGTTAGGTCCACAAATATAGATCTTTTATGTTTTTTTTTCCTTTTTTTTCATAACACAGTCTCACACACACATATAAACACACACAGAACATTATGCTGTCATTTAAAAAAAATAACTACTTTTTGAGCTCTTAGACCTCATTGTGGGGATTCCCAGTAGTTCAATATGCATGCTATTTCCTTTAGGAATATAGAAACAGTACATATAGCCAAACAATGAGAATCACTGTACATTTTGAAAAATATGATCACATCTATCAAATACAAGGAATATACAGAATATAAGGTAAATTTTGTGTGTAACTAGAGGGTGAAAGTAAATTGAAATACTACAAGGACTGATTACTATCACCAGACTTTTCAAAAACATTTAATAACACATTAAAAATACAAAGAAGGGAAACCAAGTTTGTTCTTTCCTCTTTTCCTTGACAATTTCAACACAATTTTTAAATTCAATATTTTTTAGGTATTATATAAATTTTTAAGCACAAATCTGATTCAAATTTTGACCTCTTTTAAAAACTGAAAAATTTATCAGAGAAATAAATAATTCTTAAAAATTAAATATACATTTTATATATAAAATCATTTGAAAAAAATTAAAAAGCCACAGACAGGTGATTTTGTTTGGCACAAAAAAGAAATTCATAACTATTGCTTTTGTCACAAGAGGGAGCCCATGTTTTTCAATTAATGCAAACACATTGAGAATAAATGAAATGAAAGTAATTCGATCCTAGCTAGATATGAGGCCATAAATTTTATAGCATAATCCATTACTGATAATAAAATATAAATTAATATTAAATATCAGCAGTCATCTTCCCCCTCTATTTCAGTTTATCTGTTTGTTGGATGAGAAAAGAAAACTTTAAATGATTTATTTCCCAAACAAAACTAGAACTATG
Organism: Tolypeutes matacus; assembly: GCA_026826555.1. Taxonomy (NCBI): domain Eukaryota; kingdom Metazoa; phylum Chordata; class Mammalia; order Cingulata; family Chlamyphoridae; genus Tolypeutes; species Tolypeutes matacus. The sequence continues at coordinate 32,461,808 of JAKSZT010054487.1, read as the reverse complement.
ATATGCAGAAAGCAAACAAATGTATGCACACATGTGTATGTATGTATAGGGTTGTTTTTTTTTTTTTTTTAAAGATTTATTTATTTACGTTATCCATTTTAACCCCCCCCTTCCCTTCCCCATTTGCTGTTTTGTGTCCTTTTTGCTGGGAAATTCTCTGTGTCTGTTTCCTGCCATCTCTTCTCATCCTCCTCCTCCAGTCTTCATCAGGATTCGATCCTGGAGACCTCTGATGTAGGAGAGAGGTCTCCTGCCACCTGCACCACCTCGGTTCCTGGTTTTCAGAGCTTTCAGAGCATCTCGTCTTGTCTCTTCCCTGTTACATCATCATCTTGCTGCATGGCTCCCAGGGCCTGGCGGCTCACCGGCACACAGAGCCTGGCAGCCCATGTGCCTTCTATATATATATATATTTAATTTTACCGGGAGGTGCCAGGGATCGAACCCAGTTCCCTCCAAATGGCAGATGGACGCCCAACCATTTGAGCCACACATCCGCCCCCTGTATAGGGTTTTAACGCAAAAATTAAAAACTCAAATATGCTGTTCTGGTAGCACGCAATAAAGAAAGGAGTAGAGACTACCTCCTGATTCATTTCATAATTACATATTCAGTACTGTCAGGGTTCTCTAGGGAAACAGAACTGACAGGATATCAGGATATATATAATGTAAATACTATGAAATTTATTATAGGAATTGGCTCATGTGATTATGGGAATGACAAGCCAATTCTATAGGGCAGGCTTTAAGCTGGCAACTCCCATGAAGCTTTTAGATGAATTCCCCGGTAGAAGCTGACTGGCTTCAGTGGAGATGGAAAGTCTTCCTTTAATTCGTCCCTTCTCTGTCCCTTTCAGTTCAGGCTGGCAGTGGCTCCACTCATACAGAGTTTGAAAAAGCCATGTCTGCTTTGCATGTAGTTCAACGGTCCAAACCATGAAACAATAGAACCTTTCACAGAACCTTCCTGCATAACTGCATTTCCAATCCTGGCTTCCACTGAAATGACTAACTGGATCCATGTTCAGTTAAACCCTTCAAAGAGCCCTGTCCTCTAGGAACTCACTTCCCAAAAGCCAAGAGAAGTCCTAATAGAGCTGTTTCTGGTCATTGCCTCAGGGCACACTATCTGGATAATCTCAGAAGTTATTTCATAGCCAAGGTCTGGCTGCCCTCTGTTATTCCTTACTTTGGTCTTTGCAGCATAAAAACAACAAATAGACTCTCCCTCTCTCCCTGAGCCTGCAACCAAACTTGCCATTCAACAGTTCCTTGCCTCTTCTCAGACTATCTCCTATAACAAGTAAGTCTTAAGAATAAGGGTGAGGGGTTGGATTGGACTATCCATGGAACTGGGGGGAGGGTTGGGGAAGGAGCAGGTGAACTCTAGGGATTCAGATCTGTGGTTAAAACCACAATATTGGGAATGTTCTTTTGGCAAATATGGCAGGGGAGGGTTACTGGTGTAGGGTCTCGGGTATAGGGGGATATATGGGACAAGACTTCTAGGAATATCTAAGTGTTTATCTTGTCATAGTGTGCTATATCAGTGGGTGGAAACCCACACAATAAACAAGAAAATATTAAACTCCCATCCTGGAGAGTCCTGCTATGTTCTCAATTAGAAGGACAAGAATCCCTGGAGAGCACAGGCAGTGCCTAATAAAAGAAAATAGATCAATATGTCAAGCCCTCAATATTATTGCAACTATGAATCTTATTCTTCAAAAACTGAAACGTAGTGTTTACCATAGGTTCCAAGGGGAGAAGGAGGAAAGAATAGAATAGATAGAACCCAGAGCATTTTTAGGGCATTAGAATTGTTCTGCATGATCTTGCAATAATGGATACAGGCCATTTTAAATTCTGTCAAAACCTATAAAAGTGTACAGTGAAAAATGTAAATCATAACGTAAACCAATGACCATGGTTAGTAGCAATGCTTCAATATTTGTATATCAATTGTAACAAATGTACCATCTGCATGTAAAATGTTATTAATAGGGGAGAGGGAAAAAGGGGGAGGGTGATGGGTATATGGGAATCCCCTATATTCTCGATGTGACTTTTCTGTAACCCAAAGCTACTTTGAAAGTAAAATGAAAAAAATAAGACACTGGGGGAATATATGGAAGAAAATGTCACTGTGCATACAAGACAACAGCTCTTACAGTGATGAAAGACAAAATTTCTAATTTTTTTATTAAACTTAAAAAAAATTTTTTTGTATTTTATTTGTTAATTTTTGAAACTATTATTATTTCATTTTCTTATTAATTTTATTTGGTTATTTTATTGGCTTCATTTTTGTAGAGGTTTTGGATCACGGAAGGGTTACAACTGTGGCAGGGAAGATCACTGGACTAGGGTGTTGGTGATGGGGGGATGCATGGAGAGGGGCTTACCTGAGGAACGCCTCTAAGGCATGTGAATATGTTGAAGTGCTCATGGGGCATTGTCTCGGTGGATGGTGACCCAAAAGAATACTGAATTCCCATCCTGGGAAGTTCTGTTAGATTCTCTAATAGGATGTAAGAATACCCCAAACACAGGGCAGGGCCTAGTGAAGGAAGACAGACCAGTACACCAGGCCCTTGATATTAATGATTGTACTTATGATCCTTTTCTTGTGAAATAGAAACTTAGCCTGGTATTATATACTGCCTAAGAGTTACCTCCTGAGGGCCTCCTTGTTGCTCACATGTGGCCTCTCTCTAAGCCAAGCTCAGCATATAAACACACTACCTGCCCCCTAGCATGGGAAATGACTCCTGAGGATAAGTGTCCCTGGCACTGAGGGATTATTACCAAGCACCAACTAGCAATGAATCTGGTAAAAGACCTTGACCTAAAGGGGGAAAGGGTAAATACAAATGAGTTTTTATTGCTAAGAGATTTCAAAGTGAGTCGGGAGGTCATTCAAAAGCAGTTTCGCTTATTCATGTCTCAACAGGATCTCACTGACTGTCACAGTAAAAAGTGCCTCAAACAGGGGGGCTCCTGAGGGCTCTAGAGACATACAGACACTATAAGCAAGGCAGACAGCTCAGGAATTCGGCACTCTGTCAGTGGGCCTTTGAAATTTATGCTCCCCAGTGTATCAGAGTTAGACTCATTTATAGTTTTCCTACACATGGCTCTTCTGCCCCTTTTATTTGAACCTATGATTACCACTATACTTGTTAAATATATGTCCCAAAGATTTAAATCTTTGGTCTGTCGAAGTGCCAGTTGAGCCCTGAATCTCAGCATAGTTGCAACACCTACTCTCCAATTCATTGGACTCACCCAGGGCAACTAACAAGGAGATAATAATGGACAACACCCATCCCAAGGAACAAAACAGAGAGTGTCCACAACTGCAAGCAAGACAGTTCCATTCATCTGCCCCATGAGATCTAAACTCCTTCTCAATTATAAGCAGAGTGAGCATAACCATCCCCAAATCCCCAAGATTGGGGAATGAAAATTGGACTAAAGTAGACATTATTAGTCTACTATAAACTTATTCTAGCAATGGAAGAACTTTTATCATTGATATAAAGCCAGTGGCCACCAGAGGTTCTGAGGCGAGGGAGAGGGAAGAATGGGTATAATATAGGGGCATTTTGGGGACATTGGAATTGTCCTGCATGACATTGCAATGATGGATACAGGCCATTATATATTTTATCATAACCTACAAAATTGTGCGGGACAGAGTGTAAACTATAATGTAAACTCTAGTCCACAGTTAGTAGCAATACTTCAATATGTGTTCATCAATTATACCAAATGTACCACTAATGAAGGATGTTGTTAATGTGAGAAAATGTGGGAGGGGGAGGGAGTAGGGCATATGGGAATCCCCTATATTTTTTATATAGCATTTATGTAATCTAAAGCTTCTTTAAAAAGAAAAGAAAAGAAAAGAAAAGAAAAGAACTGCAGCTCAGATACTATTGGTTTGACCTCTGTCTCCCTCCCTCCATAGGGGTGTTCTTTATCCTACGTTAGCCAGTAAACATCTTGGGCTCAGGAACTATGTTTCATCCAGGTTTGTATCCTCAAAGACTTTTATAGTTCCTGATATGTAGAAGGTAATTGAAAAAAAAAACCATTGAATAGAAGAATAAGGAAATGAATCAATAATAAAAGTCCTATAAAGGTTTTGATAATGGAGAATATGTGTTCTATATGCAGCACTTGAATTTGACTCATTTAGTTAGAAATCAAATTGCAAGTGCTAAAATGAACTGTTCCTAGTTTTGAAAAACAGTACACCATAAAATATTTTACTGCCATTTAAATTTAGCTAGGTCATCGCAATGATGTATATCTATAGTCTTTTTTATATTTATACAAATATGAGTGTGGCAAGAATATTTAAATTGTATAAGAGTTTGATGAGGAAAATTTATGACTGAAGTGTAACAAACATCTCAAGTGCATTTCCATGGCTTTTCCTGAATTTCTTTATTTTTGCTGCTCTCTAATATCCAAATTTTCAGTGATATTCCCTTTTTAAAAAAATATTTAGCATTCCCTTTTCCTCCTATTTCTTACTTAATGTTTATGTTCAGTTTATCTATACATGGTGGATAGGATGCCTGTAACTGGCCATGAGACACAGTATAACGTATGTATACACCATGACCCAGAGAAGAATTTTCAAAGCCAGTTGGAAGGTGTTGTTTATACCTTAGCATATCAAGAACCCACACAGATAACTGTAGGACAATTCTGAGCACAAGAACCATACATAGGTTAAGGACTATATATGGTCACAATTGAAAATCCATCTATCCTGAAAAAGGTCCCAGTGTTTGTCATGGGATGAGAATTATTATGGGAAATGAGGTGGGGAGGTAAATTAGAAGATGCTTACAGAAAACAATAAAAATCCTTCATTTAAAAAACTCAGATAATGAACTAAAATTGTATGCATATTATTCATACTTAAATAATCATAAATTGAAATAAATGCAAATTTAAGCTGGCATGTAGCTAAGGTTTTATTCAGTGCATTGTTCTTTTTCTATTTGCTTAGTTCTTCTATTTTTTGCAGCTCACCATTTTAACTGTTCAAAAAATTTTAATACATTAGTGTTCATGATTAATGGTCCTAAAACAAATTGAAAAATTATAAATATTAGTGTAGCTTGCTCAAACATGAAGGTAATTTTGAATATTCAAATCTTATCTGTCAAATCTTTCTGTCCTATTGTCAAAAACACCACAAAAACTTTTCTAATCCATATTAACCAATAAACAAAATTCACCCATTTAATTATTGACCCAGCCTCTCTCCTACATATATCCAGGCCTGTATCTGGAACACTACCTTACTGCTTCCAATAAATTATGAGCAACCTCCCTCCCTCCCCCCACTTCCTCCCTCCCTCCCTCCCTCCCTCTCTCCCTCCCTCCCTCTCTCCATTCCTCTTCAGAAACTCACAGTGCTTTAGAAAACCACAGAAAATGAAATCTATCAGACTAAGCTACTGCTCCTGAAGAGTTGGAAGTCTAAAGGAGAAAAGACAAAATCTTCTTAGAAGAATGTGTACAAATTTATAATTTCAATTTAGTTGAAAGGTTGTTTTTCACTGCAATAAGTTTTAAGAAAAATATTATTCTGATTTAAAAAAGAATGCATCACCACTACATACCTTTCAGAATAGCAAAATAAATAAGCAAACAAAAAAACTGAAAATACCAAGTGATAGCAAGACTATGGAGCAACTGGTGCAAATATAAACGGTACAACTAGGTGTACAGTTAAAATTACCAAATGGCCTAGCAATCCCATTCCTTGAAATTTAGCCAAGTAAAATAAAGGCCTATGATCACATAAAAACCTATATATGGCTATGTATAGTGGATTTGTTCATAATTGCACAAACCTGGTAACAACACATATATCCCTCAACTGGGGATTGCATAAACAATCTGTAGCACGTTCATACAATGGAATGTGTCTCATTATGAAAAAGAACAGATTATTGATACATGCAACAAAGTGGATGAATCTCAAATGCATTATACCAATTGAAAGAAAAAAGCAAGACTTATGTATGTTTATGTTTATATGACATGCTTGCAAAAGTAAAACTATAGGGAAATTAAACAGATCAGTGGTTGTCAGGGTTGGGCAATGCAACTGATTAATTATAAGAGGAGCTGCATTTCCTGAGTGTTTGCCATGTACCACCATCTTAGTCAATCTATCCAAAACAATCCTATATGAAGTAGAAACTAGTTTATCCTCATTTCTTAGAAGAAATTGAGTTTTAAAAAGCCAGAATTTGAACTCAAGCCCTTGCCATTACTCACTTCTCTCATTAGGTAAGACTTCTATATCCCAGAGTTTTTTGACATCTTATTTAGAAAGTAGCAGAACTTCCTAAGAGGAATGTTTAATATTTTGTTAGCTACTGTGTGTGCCCTCTGTCTATGCAGAAAACAGGAGCAAAGATCAAAGGGAAACTATGTTCAAAGAAAATCACATATATATGAAAACAACAAAATATCAATCCCCCAAAAGCTAGCCTCCATGATGCAGAAATAAAGCACCTGAAAACAGAACAGATACCACAAGTAGTTCATAGAAACAAGAACCCCTCAAAACGATGATATACACAACAGATTTTTCAGTCTTCTATCAAAGTGCATATTGAGGAAATCTTATATCAAAGTGCAAGAGCATTCACTATATATTCCCAGACCTGAAATCAGCATTTAATCAAGTTGACATTCTCGGGACACATCCTCTGTGTAATACAAAACAGGGACATTTCTCCAAGGACAGTGGGAGGAACATATCAGAGAGAAGGAAGCAAGCAAGAATAAACACTTTGATTACTGGAAAGACTTTAGTAATTTACAAAAGCATGTTTCCAGAGAAGAAAGCATCCTTTCTATCCAATCTTGCATACATTGGGTCCATCTGACTGAGATCCATCAAAAGGACAGCTTTAAGGAGTGGCTCTGGGGGATACTGGGCCAAGGGGGAACAAGGAAGACTGGGTCCTGCACTGAAAGCACCCATCAATGTCTAGTTCAGGAGGGAAAGAAAAGGGCCAGCTCTAGAATTTATGGCTAATAGGATTCAGGAAGGAGAGGCTGGCCTCAGTCTGTCTGTTGGGTTTGGTCGTGATTCCCCTGAAAATCTGATTCCTGGGGACCAAGGAAAAGTATGGTCTCTGATATGCTGAGATAAAAATGACAAAACTAAGCAAGGCATTTCACATGATCCAAACTTCTTATATTGTGGGAAGTATCAAGTAATTGTTGCACATCACTAACTTAGAGTTTATTGATGTATTTACCTGGAGTCAAACAGTCCCTTCTGAATAAAGTTTTTCTTCTATTTTCTGTGAAAATTCTGAAAATGACAGGTTATTATTTAATTTTCTTCTTTTCAGGTAATGTCTGATCTGATTCAATATACTTAGTACCATAATTTACACTTTCAGAAAAATTTTCATCTTAAGAAACCTAACAGATCTACCAGTAACAGAATTATAATGTTATGTCTATACTACACATATTTTAGAGAAGGAGGAAATCACATCCCTTCTCACATACAGAAAAAAATAAAATTTCATATAGCTATTAATTCTAATATGCGTGAAGCCTACTAAGCTCTAGGTACAGAAAAACATAATCACAGATTCTTAGAATCACAGATTCCTATACATCAAAGGTTATAAAACTTCCTCTTCTCCACACTGGCTGTTTTTGTTACTCTTAAAATTCCTCGAATAGAGACAGTGCACCCTTCAAGAGAGTAATGCATTCTCAATTCCAACTAAAAGCCAACTGGGGCAAATGAAAAGGCCATGTCTTATTCTTGGAATGTTGTATTAATGTGTTCAGAATATCAGTTGATCCCTTCATTGTTTATAGATATTATTACTTAAAATATTAGATATTACTTTGCCAAAATTGAAACATATATTGCAAAATGAACAGATTAAATGTCAACAAAACATAATCTCAAATCTCTCAAATAAATTAAATATATGCATTCTTTCCATAGCTCAAGAAAACTGGAAAGCAATACTGATTCTAATAGTCTTTGAAGTTTTTGGAATGGTACTAAATTTCTTTTTGAAGGAAAAGTGTCAGCCAATTTGGGCCTATCTAGCTAGGTAAATCCTCAGTGAAAAATCTGTACAGAAATAAGCTATTTCATGCCCCTGTTCAATGTTCTTGTTGAAACTTAGAAGAAATGCCATTCATCTGAACTATGGAGATCTCTGAATACAAATTTCTGATGTGATTTATTGAAAATATAGTTCTTGCCATTGTTTGGATTCAAAAAACAATGTATGATGATCATCTTGTTTTTGGTGCTATTATTTTACAAATGAATAAAATATAATCCCATAATCCCTACCCTCTAAGAATTTATGACCTAAATACAGAAAGAAAATAACATATAAAATAAAAGTAAACTACAAGGCAGTATAGACATAAGTGTTCACCTGAGGACCATAAATTATAAGTGCTGTAAGAATTATGAGTGGCATGTTGTGGGTACATTTGCTACATGGCTCTGGAAATGGCAAAACACCCATGTCAACTAAGGCATATATTTGTCTCCTGAAAGAGCATACGAGAATACCAAGGTTTTACAGATTTTTACCTTGAGAAAATGTTATGCAGGAAGAATTATTAAAAAATAATTCTATAAGGACAGAATGCTATACTAGAAACCTATATAAAGAAAGGAACAAACATTTATAGGATGCTTATTATAGCCGATACTTTGCTCAGGATTGTATATCAGCTAGAGAGAAAGAGAGAGAGAGAGAGAGAGAAGTATATATAGATGTATATGTGCCATCTCAGGGGGTCCTGAGAGAAAATAAGTGAAATTAACTCCCTGTTATCAAAGGTTGTTATGGGAACATTTTCCTCAACACCATAATATGCTTTTTAAAGCAAGTGAATTTATTTTTACTTGCATATTCTGAAGCTATCTAAGATACTGAGGAATATTTTTAAAATAATAAAGTAATGCTCAAAACATTTAAAATTAAAATTATTTTTCAAGAAAATATACTTTTTAAAATTTTATTAAGAAAATAGATTTGTATCTTGTGTTGTACAATTTCATAAATCACAGGTTTGTTCCATAGACAAATGACTTTGATTTTGTACCTCAGAATATTTCCTATAAATAAGGCAGCACAAATATATTCTTTGAGAAAAAGAGAAAATTATATTTGAATGTTTGCTTCAGATGGGTAACTTTCTAATGCTGGTTATTTCTGTACTTAATTCCTGACCTAGCGTGACAGTTCATAGATAAAACATGAGGCTTCTAATTTCTAAAATTCCCTTCCTGAAAAACCTTTCATGAAACAATTTCAAATTTTACACTAGAGTAAACCCCTGACACTCACTGATTTTCTTAGAGCAGTTTTCACTCTCTCCCTTGGTTTTAGGAGGAGAAAAAGAATGCTTGTCTAGTCCTTTTACATTACCACTTTATAACTGACTTTCTTCCTTTCCATTGAACAAAGAGAAGCGTATATTTCCATTTGAACGTACCCACCGAGTATAAAAATAAAAAGAAATACCAAAAAGTAATGAATATCACCTAAATACTATTATACAATTTTTAAGTTGTCTTCAAATATAACTAATATTTAAAATATATGGCTGCGTGATAGAGAGAAAGAAATGCTTTAGATTTAAATCCTAGCTATAGTGACCCTGAAAAAATTTTTATCGCTACCTGGCATCTCAATTCACTCATTGTAAAATACAGAAAAGATTATTGTGAGGAATAACAAATATGTGATTAAGATAACTAGCAAATTGTCTAGCACAGAGTACACACTCTAAAAATGTTGTTCCTTCTGTGACAAATTTAACAAGGACAGATGAGGATCTATGTTGTATATCTCCATGAAAAATTGGGACAGTTTGTTTAGCAATCTCTCCCAGAAATCCATTTTCTATCTTTTGTTGTTTCCTCCGACCTCTTTTAGAACAAAATGCTAAAATGGAGGGGGAGGCAATAAATATAAGTTAAGTCAAGTTAGAAGTCTTGTCCATATTCATGACACCCAGGGATAGTGGGTGACTGTTGTTACAAAAGGGGCCACGGGATATATCTTGGACTCTATTTACCCAGTAAATGCAATGTTTTAGTTAAAATTGCTGATGGGAAATTCAGTAGATTTTAAGGAGCCAATGCCCAGCCTTCTCCTCTCCATCCTCAAACACCTTCTTGGCACATGAAAGTATCTGGAAATGCTTCATGTGTGCCAGCCATTCCATTTGCATGAAAATTCTGGGGATATAGGAATCTTCTAACATTTTAAGAATAATTCAACTGCTTCAGTGGTAAAACATGTGAAACAAACTAAAAGTAGAGATTTTTTACCTGCCAACATATAGTTTGCATACAAAAGTATAATACTGTAGCCACTGGAGGAAAATGTTTGTTGGGCTTTTTTTTTTTTTTTTAATCCTTAAAAGCATTTAAGTCCTCATTTAAGGTAGGAGCCAAAATACATTGGGACTTTATTCAACAAAGGAATAAAGATCAAAACTACAGCTACAATACCAGGTTTTTAAAGATGTCAAATCTCAACAGCACTAAACCAGTTCTTCATTGTTCCTTATGTTATTCTTATTTTTTATAAGTACTCAAACAGCCTGTGCAATTCTTCACTGCTTCTTTTCTGCAATGATTTCCTTTTCAATGACTTAAGCAGTCTATTCTCAAAAGCAATGCTCAGAAATCCAATTACCATTCCAACACCATGCTTTTGTAAGCCCAGAGCATTAAACCATAGAATATGCTTCTTGTTGCCCCTTCCTAACACCTCTTACTCAGGCACTCTGCGATTTCCTATCAAAAGGGGTTTCAGTTTTGTTTCGCTTTGCATGGCTTTTGTTGGTAAGGAAAAGTGACCATAAATTACCTTAAAACAAACAGGAAAAAAAAAACTTTAATTCTTCCGTGTGGAAATAAATCTGAGTAGGTAGAAAACAAGCAAAATGGAACATTATACAGTTTTCCTCTTAAATGGTGTTTAGGTTTGTCCTAACAAAGTTTGCTTATGAAATATAAATTGTGATGTATTAATAGGCATGTCTGACACTTGTTTCCTTTCACATTTAACTGCTAATTTTCACATAAATTAGGATATTTAAAGTATTGTGTTATGGTAATTACACTATAGAATGTAATTTCTGCATTTATATATGCTTTCTTTTCTTGAGTTCCTACATCTGCTGACCATAGTGTATGTATGTATGCTTCTGTGTGTGTTTGGGTACATGTGAACTTGTCTTTGGGGGAAAATAACATGAGGGATAGAGCATGACAAAGATTATAGTAAAATTTCTAATTTAATTTCTGGAGGCAATTGGGAAAGACATTGTCAAAGGGTCAAGGAAAGTGAGAAATCTTTTAACTGGATTAAGGCTGGCTAAATTGATTTACAATGAGAACTCTGTGTTTAAGATTTTGTTTAACCATGAGCCATTTCTGATCAGCTGTACTCTAAAAAGAGTAAAATAATGTGGATTACCTAAACCATAAATCTGAATCAAAAACAATTTTTCACAGTTCATGTTAGAATGAAGCCAAGTGTAGAACTCCTTAGAGGTGTCGGATATTTTATGATTACAGATTTAAAAGCTTTGATGACATCACCTCTGAGACACCTTGATTATCTTTTTAGTCTAGCATTAGTTTTAGGAAAGAAAAATATGTTTAAAAATAAGTAAAAGAAAGCCATAATCAATAAATTAGGAGTTTATATATTCTATAGAGCCATTCATTTTAAATTGTTTCAATATAAACCTAAAATATATTGAACTACTTTGTGTGTGTGTGCGTGTGTGTCTCTTTCTCTTTCTTTCCAGATAAGTAAAACCTTGTTTGGAGACAAAATCCTCCGATAATCTTTAATTTACATATGTGGAATTTGAAACATACAAATTTGAAACAAATCCATTCATTTAGTAATAATGGATTTAATTATTTTATTAATGGATTTTATTGCTTGGGCAATAAAAATTAGTGAACAACATGCATTGGCTTGTTTACTTTAAGTCAAGGTGGGGAGGACAGCACAGTGAGGAGGGAAGAGATTGATAATCAAAAGGCAAGGTGAAAAGTAATTTAAGAGGCAGAAGCTAAAGAGTGGCAGAGGATGAATACCTGATACTGCTGGGTGACTTGGTGAAAACTTCTCAGACAATAGCAGGAGAACCAGAGAGATTTTACACAAAAGGAACCATACAATGCACTCAAAGGCACAGAAGTGAGAGAGAGAGAACATATGACAAGAAATGCATATGGCCAGAGCACAGCATATAGAAGGGAAGGTACTAGAAAATAATACTAAAGAATGGATCCTGCAGGGCCTTTTGTTTCATGGGAATACATATGGAAATCACTGGGAGGTCAGTGTTTTCTCAAAATGTGATTTTTCAAACAGTGGCACTAAATTAACATGGATGCTTATTTAGAGTGCAAATACCTTAGGCAATATCAGAATCTAAATCTGTAGGATGCAGGGCGGCAATCTTCATTTCCCCAAGATTCCCAGGTAATTCTATGTTGGTTTAAATTTAAGAATTTAAATTCTTAAAGACAGGGGTATGGAATTATTCATTTTACTTTATAGAACTTTAAAGTATAAAACTTTAAAGTGTAAAAGTGTAAAACTATAAAGTTTTTACTTTATAGAAAGAAGACTCTGGGGGGCAGTGTGGAGAACAGACTGGAAGGGCTGAGGCAAAAAAAGTATTTGAAAGCCTATTGCAATAGCTGAATCAAAAGATGAGATAAGCCATTTTGTAAAGTGTCTTTTAACATACAGTCTTCCCCCATGTACACACTTGTCATTTTCTATCTTGAATATCTGGGATGAAACCTTCACTTTGGTTGCTATATTAAAAAGTAGGTCTTTAAAATTATTATAATGGCTCTAGATCTCGGTTGAAGGAGATGTTTAGAGAGATTCCCAATCATTGATGAAATAAAAGGAGATAATGTTGTCCTGGATTTCTAATTTTTTTAAAAGTAATAAATGCTCTCTTTATTTCCCAGTTCTAATACCCCAAGTGATGTTGCACTGATGCTGCAGAGGAGCAGTGAAGCCCAAATTTAATTGTCACCTGAAGTTCTATCAATGGCTGACTTTATTCTCAAACCACTTCCCAATCCACACCCACACATACACAAATCTTGCTTCCTGACAATTAATGTTACAATGGTATCCTTTGGAGTGACAGCCTTCCAGTGGAGTCAGGACAGGATATCAACTTTGATAATTAACTGGAGAGAAAAGCCTAGGATTGCTATTTTGTGAAATTAGACAAGAGGCTGTTTAAGAACCTTTAAAAGGCTTGCCAAACATCACTTAGAATCCATCAAAGTTAAGATCACAAATTTGTACTAGTATTTCTAATAGGCTGATTTGCATAGGAATAGCAGAGGAAGTTATTTGGTTAACACAGGCCTAAAGGATGGTGGTACAGGTGCAGAATGGGGTAACAGAATGAAAGGGTTGGACAGACAGTGACTTCCAGGCTTAACAGAAAAGGAAGCAAAGTCAGAAATGGGGACAAAGAAAGAATATACTTAAGCTGAATGAAGTTAAAGGACATGGGTATAAAAAGATTGAGAAAGTATAAGATGCCTTAGAGATGGCATAATATATGGTGAAGAGGAAGACTTTAAGTTATAAACCAAAGTCCTTCATGAATATACAACAATGGATACACATAGCATGACTAGAGGGCATGAGTCACAGAAGAGGAGGGCTAGACAGTTTGATGGTTTCTCAGAAAGTTAAAATTAGAATTACCATATGATGTGGCAATTCTACTTCTAGAAATATACCCTAAACAATTGAAAAGACTGGAATAGATATTTTGTTCATATCAACATTATTCACAAATGTTAAAATGTGGAAGCAACCCATGTGTCCATCAACAGATGATGGATAAACAAAATGTGGTATATAGAAAGAATGGGATATTATTCAGTGGCATAAGGGTATAAAGTTCTGATATATGCTGTGATATGGATGAACTTTGAAGATATCATGTGGAGTGAAATAAGCCAGACACAAAAGGACTAATATTGTATGATTCCATGTCTGAAATACCTAGAATATGCAAATTCATAGAGACAGAAAGTAGATTACAGGTTACCGAGAGTCATGTGAGGTGGGAAATGGGGATTTATTGCTTAATGGGTACAGAGGTTTTGTTTGGGGTGATGAAAAACTTTGGTAATGGATGGTGTTGACAGCACAGCATTGTGAATGTAATTAACCCAACTGTACACTTAGAAGTGGCTAAAATGAGAAATTTTATGTAGTATATCTGTTATCACAATAAAAAAAAAATTAAGGTTAAAAAGTTAAAAAAAAAAAAAAACGCTGGAAAGAAGCAATGGAAATCAAGGAACTCACCATATTTTCTTCACACCTCAATGTTTTCATGATATATGAAGTTGGAGAGAAAGCACAGCCATCACCAGAGAGGGGTTGAAAGGAAAGATGTATGAGGAGAGAACTAGGTTTTACTTGGGATAAGGAGGTACTGGAATTGTTGAAAGACATTAAAATGAATCAAGTGAGGCCTATTTAAGATATAAAGGTAGTTCCAGGTGACATAATAGAAAAAATATGAAAAGTGAGCCAGCACTGTGGGAGTGTTAAGGAGCATGAATGAAGCAAGAGGGTGATTTCTGGAGGGAGATGAAAAGACACTGAATTAACTGAATTTAAGTATCTTAATGAGATTACAGGTTAAATTTGAAGACTAAATTCAAGTCCCACTGAATATGAGTTCTGGCTCAATACTGAATTTGAAATTTGGAGATTCTCAGCTCCCTTTTAGCAACAGAATGAATCAGTTTTGGGGGATTAGGTTAGGGTAGTGGTGAGGGAAGAAATAATATGGTCATTTTTTTCAACTATGAGTTCTGTACTTATAATATCAGGGATGTTTTAATTAAAGCAAAGAGGTGAACAAAGCAGCATGACTTTGTTATTGATTTAGAGTTTTAGAATTTTCCCTTCTTCTGCTAAACTAATTCTAGTCAAATACTGGCAGTTCGACAGACTAAAAATTAAACTGTCATTAAACATTCATAAAACTAGTTAACATTTATTCAGTGTCAAATATGTACTAGGCTCTGTCCTATGTGTTTTATATGAATTACTTCATTTTATTCCCATAAGAAACTTATAAGATAGGCTTAATTATTATCTCCATTTTCATAGATGAGGGAACAGATATACAGAGAAGTTAAATGACATGCCAATGTCCTGTGATCAGTAAATAGCAGAGTCAGAATTTAAAATTTTCAATCTTGAGTACTTAAGTACTTTCATCAGAATATGAAAAGGCCAGCAATTCCTTTTGTGTCAGGATAACCAGATGATGCATTTCAGATTAAATTTTTATTCCCATATCCTTTTTTATCATTTGGCCATTCCTGTCCAGCTAATTGAGGGAAAATATTTTTTCTGTCTTCAAGAAGTAATGAAGAAAGATGGTTATGGTTCCAGCAAAGAGGAATAATAACAACCCAGACCATCTAGGAAAGCACACCAAAGAAGAAAAAGGCAATGCAGGACCAGGCATCTCCACCTAACTTTACAACACTGTGTCAGCTCCCCCCCAAATTTAGTTGCAACCCAAGAGAAAAGTAGTGTCACCATCAGAAGACAATAGTCTTTTAAGATATACTTAATTTTTGTTAGTTTCTTACATTATTGGTTTTTTTCAATAAAAATATCTCAGGCTGGCTTCTGTTAATCTAAAAAAATGAGTGGATAAATAAAGGGCTAGTGTTTCTTTCATTGCTATAGAGAAATAGTTATATATGAAATGTCAAACTGTCAAATAAGCAGTGAATTTTTAAGATGCAAAGATATCTACAAACTATCTTTAACTAATAGTTAAAAGATCCTTAATCACTTACTCTGGTTGGCATTACAAAAATCCAGGCAGGAATCTGTGAATCAAGTATTAAATGATGTTAGTATCTAAGACCCTTGACAAGTGTGTTGGAAGCATAATACTTATGGAATGAAGGAAGGAAGAAATGAGAAGGAAATGTGTTAATTACAGAAAATCAGTGCATTTCCTACTAAAATAATATATACACCAAAATATTATATATATATAGATATACTCACACAGAAACATACAAACTTATATACATGCACATAAATATGTGTGCATTTGTCTGTGTGTAACATTTGAAATTTACAAATAGTTAATTTTTAATGGCTAACATAAGCTTAATTAATATTGCCAGGGCAACTCAGTAATTTATTTTTGAAAAATATACCAAAAAATCAGTTTCTCCTCACAGAGGAGTATAATAATTCAGCCAAAATTGTGGAATGGGCTACTATATGCAAGGAAGAAAACTTACTACCAGGATTCTGGTTTAACCCAAACCGTGTCTTCAAATAGAATACTTCCAGTCTTTTGTAAACCAAGTCACTATGTTATAGTGAAGAGAATATCAAGCAACCTAATTCTAATTCCAATTCTGATAGTATAAATTCATATGAATCCTTACATGAATTCACACGATGAAATACATGGATTAAATGTTTTCAATATTGACAGTCAATCATAATAAAGTGTGGATTTAAAATTACAAATACCCAGGATCCATCCTGGACCTTGGACTTCAGTTTTGCTGGGAGTAGAGGTCAGGTCTTGTGTTTCAAGAGCTCTAGATGAATATCATGTGCATCCAGGTGTGAGAATTAGAACATTCGCCTCTTTTCATCCAGGTTGCTATGTTGGATAAGTGAGCTGCAGTATAGAGCTCTAAGGTCTCTTTGAGGACATTTTTATGATTTTTAGGAAAAATACAGTACAAACACTAGGAAGCCATGAAAAGATGCAGACAAAAAACTTTTTACAACCTCCTTTCAGACATTAGGAAACATCAACTGTAGTGTAAACTGGCACTCAGCAATTTTTTTAAACTACTGAATTTTTTATTTTAATGCAAACATTGATAGTTGAATCTTATCTGCACATCAACTATGTTCAAAATCATTGACCTTAAAGGCAATAAAACCATAGTGGAAGGTACAGAAATATGGGAATACAGATGGTCTAACTACGTTATGTACCCAAGCATTTGATCAGCCTGCTTGTTCCCATTTACTTTCCTTCACCAGCCATTACAGAAACCAAAGAGACTTGGTCATTTGGACACAGATGCAAATAAATATTTTGAGCCACATTCACATATGGTAACAGAGGTTATTTTTACCAGATTTTCCTCTGGGAAATTCACCTTAGTAAAATATGAATAGAAGACAAGTCTGACCATCAGGAAGAGATAGAAAGTAAATAAAAACAGTAACAATGTTGTCAACTTTTTCTTGCTACAAAAAATAAGATTGATATAGAAATTAATATTAATAGAAATGAATATGATTTTCAAGAAAATTTACAAATTAGTAGATTATCATCACAAGATTATGATAAAATGATGAATCTCATGGGGACAAAACAGCAGGAAAAGTATGAGACTGATTTTTTTTTTGTACACACTAGAAGTTAAGATTAAGCATACACTTTTACTAAATTGTATTTAGATTCTTCTATTTCAACAAAAAGGATTTGAGTCTGCAATTCTAAAAAAATAAGTATACTGTAATGAGAAGTTCAACAGATAGAAAAGCCCTCTGACACATACTGCACAAAGAAAAATAAAATCAGAAATAGTAAACAATGCCAGCCAGAAATATCTATGCCACAGATTTGTGAAGGAAAAGATTTGGTACATAATGTAAAATAGGAAACAAGAAACTCATCTTGATTCCACAAAGACTACACCACTTTGTATTAGTTACATTACAACTCTTATTCTATGTGCAAATCTTTTGTAGAATGAATATTATTAATTCAATTCCTATAATGAATTTAATTCCTCACTTGAAGTAAAGCTTAAGGGAGAAATTACAACAATTTGCATTTTTATGTATGTTCTAACTGGATATTAATTGTATTTAACAATTTTAAATAAAAGGCTTAGGAATGTATTCCAAAAACATTTAAAAAAAATAAAGCAAAGTGGGATAAATTCTTTCATGCAAAATTTATAGGAAAAGATATTGTAATATCTATGTAAATTAAATTGTTCATCCAAAAGCCTACCAAAATACACAGAGTAGGAAAGTTTTTTCTCCATCTGTAGACATAGTGTTAAGTCAGAATAGCACCGACTTTAACTCCCAAAACCAAAATTTGTCTAAATAAATATATTTAATAGATATACATTTATGATTTTTTAAATTAATGAAAATGTTGCACAAGGTATAAAAATAGCTGACAAAATATTACCACTTAAATAAATACCTAAAAGTTTTTATATTCCCAGAACCTGATCTCAGTGGCTTAAAATGACCAGTTTTGTTTGAGAGCTCTAAACACTTTTGACAGTATAGTTTGAAGAATCAGAAAAATGTCTTTTCAATCATGTTTATATAACTAGTATTATAAGATAGCAGTGAGAAAATCGATCACAAAAATTTCTATAGCAAAACCTTTAATGATCCTTTTTGCCATCTTTGTAGTGTGATTTTTTTTTTTTTCCTATCCTGCTCTTCTCTCCTTTCCTTTCAATGAACTTGCTCTCTATCCTCTAAAGCCTGCAGGGCTTTGCTTTCATAACTTCTTGGTGAGTTCACCAATTAGTGAGCACACCTTGGAATTTCCGGTCAAAATGTTTCTACTTTGAACTATATATCCCTACGTGGGCCCAATTCCATTTACGAGGCACTGTTAAAGAATTGTGTTTATTTGGGTCCTTAACAATAAAGCTTTTACTGCATATCTAATTCTATTTCCTTTCTAATGAAGCCAAGAAGATATCTACCTAATTGGCTTTTAGCAAAAAACTTATTTCTAAGAGATTGAAAATTAGTTTTATCATTAATATAAAGGCTAAATTAAAGAAAAGTACAACTATAATTAGTAAGATATTAAAGAAATCGGTAATGGGACCTCAGTATTCCAATTACTAATATCATTTTATAATGTGAAAGCCTTTGGGGTTTGCAATTCACTTTTGATATAAATGAAACCCACAGCAAAATCTCCCCCAAACCAAAAACGTCCTGCTTCTCTTACAGGATATCTCACACTCATGTGGGAAAGAGTACCTAAGTGAACTTTCGGTTAAAGTACATAGATAAAATTATATTCAGAACATAAAACAGAAAAATTAAATTAAATTCCAGTGCAATCTCAATCTTTATTGATTCTCCAGATCTGACCAGATCTCCTCAAATCACTCTATATTTTCCTTCATAACTTTTACTATCTTTTGCAGTTTCATTTTTGTTTTGTGTTTATTTGATTAATATTTGCCCCCCTCTAAACTATATGGAATGTGTTTTTAATTGCCATTGTCCTCTAAAACCAGTGCTAGTGCTTAGGACTTAATAGGTTCCCCATAAATATCTCCTGAAATAATTATTGTTTAGTACAATAATACTAATAATAGCTTACATTTTTAAGTGTTTAGCATGTGCCAGGCACTTCTAAGGGTTTGTGCCAGTGAGGAAACAGGGACATTTAAGTCTGGTCCAATGTCATATCTTACATTCAAAAGCAAGCAATTTTATTGATAGAAAAGTACAAACAAATAATCCACTGTTCAAACTTTGACCACTCTTTAATAGAGAAAAAAAATAGCCATCATTATAAGTGTCTGGAGTTATGCTAAGTGCTTTACATATATTATCTCATTTAATCCTCACAAGGGTGAGGCAGTGCTGGCCAAATTAACTTACCAGATACCTGGTAGAAAACCATTGAACTGAATTGCTTATCCTAAGAAGAAAAGAAGGGAAAAAAGTGTAAAAAAGTTGAATCTTCCCCATATTCAGGGATCCAAGACCACTTAGAGCGAAGGGGATACAAGCAGTGTGGAAAACCTGGAGAGCAAAGAGCAGCTCTGGTAAAGCCACCGGAAAGACTAGAAAAACGGAGTCATTGAAAAATGAAAACAAGAAAATTAAGATTGCGAAACACAACTGAGAGCTGAAATGAAGCTGCCTGGGTAGTGGACCACATCAATAAGAATTTCTCACTTTTTTTCTAATAATATTCTGCAGTTCAGGCATTAGAATGGACAATGCAGATTCGAGGGTATTTTTAATCATAATAACATGGGGAAAAGTTAAGTGTAAAATATTTGATTTGTTAATTCTGAAAACAAGATATATTTATTTTGAAAAATAAATCTGTTCTATTATTGCCAAATCTGCATCCATATGGTGTTTATTTCATTTTTAAGCAGATTTTGAAAAATCAAAATATATTATTTCCTTTATTTAGGATAAGGTCATTATTGATCTTGAGTGCTTTAAAAAGAAAACTATCTTCCACTTTCAGTACAGAAGCCATAATTTACTAAAACAAGATTCATCCTAGAGCTCATTTCCTTTCTCATTTTGTATGTATAGCATAAGCTGGGAATTCAAGCAGAAAATAACTGTATCCTCCTACTTCATTCTTAATACTATACACTTTAAAACTCCCACATAAATATTTGGGTAATATTATCTTTAAGAGCAATGAAGAAAATAGATGCACTTTCATCAAACATGGGAAATATCTTTTATTATATCAATTTCTTTTTAGTTAATATATAAAATGCTAAAAAGCTAATAGAATATCACTATAGCAGGTTAAGTAGGGACATTCTATTTTAGAATTTGATCTTAACAATTAAGAATAAAAATTTACATACTGCAAGCAATAATATTTTGTTATTTATACTTATTTATTGTTTATAAGTTTATACTTGGAAAAAACGAAATAATCCAAAAATAACTGGGCAAAGAAAAGAGGAAAGCTATTTTGTTGAAAGGAAATAATACAATGATGAAAGCTAACATTTACTATGTGCTTAAAATACAGCACTATTACTGCCTTCAACAACACTATGCAGTCATTACTAGTGTTTTTACAGATGAGAATACGGAAATATAGTGGTTAGGAAGCTTGTCCACATTTCACAAGCTGAGTTGTGTTACATTAACACCACTTAATACTGCCTTCCTGTTGCTTCTAAATAAGAAAATTGTGTTTTAAATCATTTTTAACAAAAGAGAAAATTTAAATATGTGGAAATTTGGGGGTAATTAAATCATCATACAATATTTTAATGCTTAATAATTAAAAACTCATGTCTGGAATACAGTAAGCATTCCAAGAAAAACAAAGTAATTTCAAGTGAAAATTATGTTCATCTACAAATACCAGAGATAATGTACTTCTGCTTATAATATTTACCAGAGAAAACATTACTGGAAGATTGTGAGATTCTGCGGCTTGGCTGCTTCTTGGTTCAGTTCTACTCTTGATTATAAAATATCCTGCCATTTGTTGTACACCATCACAGAGTAGTTAGGAGATATTTTGTTCTATAAGATGAAATATAAAAAATAAATCTTCACAGAATACATGTTTATTAAGAGGTTTATAAAATGCTATGATATGAAAAGTGTCATAGCAATCATTCCTCATTTAAAAAAATGATATCAGCCTGAATGAGAATCATTAATTATGGACTTTTAATATCCTTTCACTGGGCCTTAGATCTCTTAGCCTATAAAAAGGAATTAAATGAACTCTAGGTTCTCTCTCCTACTCTAAAAGCCCATGATCCCAAATAAGGTGACCCAGTGGAAGGATATTTGTCTCAGTTTGTCAAGGGCTATCCTAATTTTTACTTGTGATCCTAGAGTAATTATTAAGAATGTCTCCTTCCTTCTCAGTATTGCCTAGTTTTAATGATAAATTATGCACATTAAAACTTATCAGACATATTTGTGTTAATTTTCACTTATTGATCCTATAATCTCCAGTACAATGTTCAAATCATTTTGAATAAATAATAGATAAAATAATGAATATTATACATGAGTAAATGGTAACTCAATGAAAATACAAAAATCTGGCCTGTTACATATTTAAAATAATTTCCAATGTTAAAAAAGTATTTGATATTAAAGTTAGTTTATGCAAGATTATGTATTATCTATTAAATGGTTAACATGGCTTCTAATCCTAGCCAGGTACCCCCTTAGAAAAGTCACAATTACATTTTTTTCCCATCATATAATCAAAAGATGATTATCCCACTACTTTTTCTATGTGAGAATGGTTGAGCTTAATTATACAACCGTGCTAAGTTTTCGAAGGAGATATTATTCCAAGTACTAATTTAAAAGATTGATGTATGACCAATAGTTTCTTCTTTTTCTCTTACATAGTTTTGCTATATGTATAGTTGCCATATACAGAAAACAAAAATACAGGATGCCCAATTAAATTTAAATTTCAGATAAACATTGGATGATTTTTAGTGTAAGTCTGTCTCAAATATTGCATGGGGCATACTTGTACTAAAAGTATGTCTGCATCTATAGAATTGTGATATTAGTTTCTTATTCATAGAGCAGTTGTAAGGGTTACATGAGATGATGTCCCTTGCATACTCAATCAATATTATATTTATATCACTATTCTGATGATGGATCGATTTTAGTTATTTTTCTAGTATGTTTCAACAAACCGGTAGCAACTCACCAAAGTCTCTTCTCTCTGGGTACAAAGCTGGATCATATTTCCCAATTTTTCCTTCATTAAATGTGGTCACATGGCTGAATTTCAGAGAAGATGTAATGCATACCACTTCCAGGCCAGTGCTGTAAAATTCTTTCATGAGTGTTCCTATGTGCCTTTTTCTCTTGATACTACTGGAATGGAGAAGACCCCCTTCCTCAACCTCCATCCCAGGTCAACCTTAGAAGCCTTGGTCTGTCAAACTGGACTCACAAAAATCACAGCTGTTATACAATAGCAGGGTTTACTAATACTTTCAAGTGTACAAATAATCACAAAGCACAAGCAAAGCGGAAACCGGACCAGGACTCACTCTTGTCCAGACTTAACATAATAGGTTTCTAAAGGCTGTGTACAGTCATCACTTATACAAAAAAGAGCTATTTTAGTCATGGAATTTCCCAAATTTATCCGTCAGTTGTTATATAGTTTACATGACATTTTCCAGAGTAACTTGCTTCACCAATTCATAGATTTACCATATGCAATCGTAGTTAGACCAGGTACCTTCCAGAGATAACTCTCCTGATGGTGTGTGGTGTTTGGTAGGAGGTATGTCTTTAATCAGCAAGTTTACAGAGAGATTTCACTCATTTAACTTTTTTCTTTTGGGAGATCCCCCAGTAAGGCAATAACATGCATTATAGTCCTGCTATTAACCTTTTCCTTCCAAGAAGTCATGTATTGAAAGTGGAAGATCCTCGACTCACCTGAATTCCTAAACCACTGCGTGGAGAAGGAAAAGAACTGCCATGGGCACTTTTTCACCTACCCCACGCTGTTATATGAACAAGGAAGAAATTTTATGCATTACATATATTTGGGTCTATTAGGTACAGCAGCTGGAAAACCCTAAATAATATAGTTTTCAAAGTGATATTATTTCAAGTATAATAAAAATGATGAATGCATCAAATTTTCTTTTTACATAAGGTAATGTTTTATAGCTTTCTTCTTCTTAAATTAGTAGGTTTATGATTGTAAATTGCTTTGAGATATGTCATAGTTGCTACAAATGGCCTCTGGAGAAGGCCCTGAATTTATATTCTAGTCCTGCACTTGCCTTAGGCAATTTACTTACCATTATCAACCTCAATTTATTCTTCTATTTAATGATAATTACAGTAGTCCTTTA
This sequence comes from Tolypeutes matacus, assembly GCA_026826555.1. Taxonomy (NCBI): domain Eukaryota; kingdom Metazoa; phylum Chordata; class Mammalia; order Cingulata; family Chlamyphoridae; genus Tolypeutes; species Tolypeutes matacus. The sequence goes on along the minus strand of JAKSZT010054487.1, from coordinate 32,438,020 downwards.
TTAATAGAGATGCAGTGAGAATAAAGAGGAGATGATGTTGATCCTTGCTCACAGTAAGCAATCAAAAATTATGGCTATTATTATCATTATTATTATTGTGATTATTATAATGAAAGATGTGTCAACATGCTTTATTAATAGTCCCAGTTTTCACAAAGTGAACCAAGTTAAATATTATAATTTATTCAGAAAATTTGTTTCTCCCCAGCCCTTTTGCCTAATGGCAGAACAACATCCACAAGCATATCTTTTCATGATGAAGACATAGCATAGCTCATTACATCAAGGGTAATGTATTGTATGTGGGGTACTGAACCTGTCCAGACTTGAGACAAGATATTTTCATTATTTCTGCAAATTATTTATCCTAACAATGTTTGCCAATGTTGGTAATTGTTGACACTGTGTGATAAGTACATGAGGGTTTCTCAAACTAATTTCTCTATATTTTGATATGTGAAATTAATCATAATGAAAAACTTTGAAAAAGGTAAAACTCTGTGCATGGCTTTTGTATTCTTTTGAAACTCTGGAACTATTAGCCATTACGAGGAAAAAGAGCAAGATGTCAGTGGTGTGATCTTCCCACCACCAGCTCTTCTCAACTATAAGAAAAGAAACTAATAAAGGGATTTACCACTGAAATGTACAAGAAGATATATAATTTTATCACAGAGGTAATGTTGTTTAAAAACTCTGATATGCATATCTGATAGAGTGATAGCTAACTTATTGATTACATACCATTTTCCAGGCACTCTTCTGTGTGCCATACATGAAATGTCTGATATCACCCTCAAAACAAACTTGTGCTGCATGTACTATCATCCCCACTGTACAGAGAAGAAAGTGGAGGTATGGAGAGGTTACACAGTTCATCCACAGCACTCAGCATGTATTCTGACTCTAGAAATAGAGCTTACACTCTTACCACTACAATAGCTAAGTATTATATTAGTCGATGCAATAGTTTCTTTTAAGAATGTGATGGAAATATATAAAGAACTATTACAACTTAATAAAAAATAGACACATAATGCAATATAAAATCGGGCAAAGGATCTAAATAGATATTTTTCCAAAGAAGATGAAGATGCTTGACACCATTAGCCATCCGAATAGATGCAAATCAAAGCAATTATAGCAATTATAGCATATCCACTAGGCTATAATAAAAAAAGACAGATAATAAAAAGCATGGCAAGGATGTGGAGAAACTGGAATCCTCATACTCTGGTGGTGTGAATGGAAAAAGGTGCAGCCACTTTGGGAGCAGTCTTGCAGTTCCTCAAAAAGTTAAATTTAGAATTACTATATGGTCCAGTAATTCCACTCTTGGTATATACCCAAGAGAAATTGTGATGGTCAGGCTAAACTTAATTTAAGTATTCAGTTTTGATATTACCTGGTAAGAACATGTATGCATATATTTGTGTAAAGGTTTTATTGGAGATGGTGATATTATATATATTTTTAAAATGCCCAGAAGTACCACCTTTTATTTTCCATTTACTCAGTATTTTCTGATCCAGAATATATTTGAATATATTTTCCTAATATTATGTCCCCAAATGTTGCTTAGTAAACAAAGCACAAGTTAAGGGGATTTCCTAAAAACATTTATTTTCATCATCATCCCCACCTTTTTTATCACTCCCATGTAAACTTCATATAGCCAAGTAGATTTTCACAGTGGGTACACAACCTAAGGTCACAAGAGGAAATGTAATCAGACTTCCTAAAATCTGGAAATACATACTTTCTCTGGAAAAAGGGAATAACCAACACCTACATATTCATACATACATAAAAGTTAGATATACATAATCCCAGAAGGCTTAATTCAGCAATTCAATATTCACACTATTTGTATAGCCATTTAATAATGTAGAAAAGACTATTGTGGAAAGATGGCAGAGTAGGGAGTTCCAGGGTTCAGTCCTTCCACCAGAACAACTATTAAACAGGCAGTACCTGTCTGAAACAACTATTTTGAAACTATGGAGTCCAGTAGAACACTGCACAGCATCCAGAGAAGAGGGGGAGGAAGAGGCTGGTAAATTACAATAAAGACCAGTAAACTGCTCTCTCCACAAGACAGTGACCAGCGTCCATCCCCCACACTAGTGGCAAGCCACCATGGGGTCCAGCACCTGGCTAGTTTTGCACCAGTGAAGGGACATAAAATCCTCTTTCCCAAGACTTCTTCCCCGGATCACTGCTTTTGATTAGCGGCTTTGGATCCCTGGGGGCTCGGCTCTGAGGACAGACATTGTTCCAACCAGCCCCAGACAAAGTCAGCAGTGGAGGAGACTTAAAAGACTCTATGCTCAGATTGGTGAGAAGGAACAAGGAAGAGGGAGAGAGGGAAAAGGGGAACGGGGGAGGGGGTTATGTTGCACAGGCAAGACCACAGCAAGGCCTTAGAGGACATCATGTTGGGCGAAATAATACAGGCAAAAAAAGGATAAATATTGTATGATCTCACTGATATGAAATAATTAGAGCAAGCAAACTCATAGAGTCAGAATCTAGAACATAGTTTACCAGGAGATGGGGTGGGGATAGGAAATGGGAAGCTAAGGCTTAAAATGTACAGGGTTCCTGTTAGAAATGATGGAATTGTGTTGGTAGTCAGTGGTGGTGATGGTAGCACAACATTGTGAATGTAATTAACAGTAATGGGATATATATCTGAATGTGGTTAAAAGGGGAAATGTTAGGTTATCTATACAGTAACAGAATAATAAATAAATAAAAATCCATGTGGGAGATGTTTGTGTGGGATGTGGTGGGAGGTGTGGGAGGTGGGGAACATGGGAATCCCAGTGGGTTCCGTGTAATATTTTGGGTAATCTAAGCACCTCTTAAAATATATGTATATATATATATAAATAACATTTTTGTAAGCAAATACACATATATGCATATATATTTATATATCATTTTGCAAATGTTTGTATGTATTGTGATAATTTTGATTTTTACCCATAATAAAAAAAAAAAAAAAAATCCATGGAACTGTATTCCACAAACATTGAACCCTAAGTTAAACCATGGACTATAGTTAAGAGTTCAATTGTAAAAATGTGCTTTCACCAGTTGTAACAAATATTACACACCAATGCAAGGTGTTAATATTAGGGTGGTATTTGGGATTCCTGTAATTTATGCATGATTGTTCTGAAAACCCACAACTTTTCTAATAAAGAAAAAAAAAACGAACATGGAAAATTTAATACTCTGAAAATGTCTTTTGAAACATAAAAAAATCCAATAGTTCCTTACTTATATAAATTATGAATCAATTTCAGAATAAAATAGGTAGTGTGGTTTATGCAATTTTTTTGTTTTCTTTTAAGTCCTAAATGGCATGGAATCATTTTGTTTCCTTCATATTTGGGAATAACATAATTCTCTTGCATTGTTTTTTTCAGTTCATGGTGATTATGTATCAAGAATGAAATAATGTGTGGCTCATTAAGCCAATTTAAAATTTACAGTAAATACTCTCACCATTATCTATGGTTCTAAATGATATCCTACAAAAATAGATTAGCATATTCAAAGAAATGATTCTATCTTTTTATTAAAACTTTAAAATCAGAGTCATCTTTAAAATTATAACTCAAGGGAAATCATCTTTTATGAACCGAAAATCTGAAGGAGTTTCTAGATATAAATCTTGGAAATGTTGTAAGCAGTAGCTAATTTCACTGCCAACATCTGGCAGGAATCAAGGACTTTTGTGTTTAAAGCTAAGATAACCAGGCTGCAGGTTAGTTTTAATTCCTTTACTATATCTTACTAGGGCAGTGGACAATGAAATCCTGTTTTGTTAACAGTGATCTGGTAGGTAGTTGATTTGTTTTTTCAGAGAAACCCTGAAATTTACCTTTTATTTCAAGAAAATGTTAATTACCATTATGTACTCTATATGCTGAAATGGAAGTCATGGGTTCAACAACAAAGGAGACTAAAGTGTAGGCTCCATACTGTACTCTTACTGGAGCTGCTCTAGTGAATTAACCTACTAATTCACTCAAATGGATAAATGTGAGCTTTGAGGCATGTTTATCTTGGCAGCATGTTTAAGTTGGTGATGTTTTTGTTGATAAGGATTAGGCATTATTATTTCACTATATATTGTCTATTTCTCTATAAAAACATCAATTCGATTTTAATAAAATAAAAGCTGTGTCTTGGCCATTTACAAGGCCCTTTGCCAAATCTGATGTGGAAAGTAGAAATGGAAAAGTGAGAGGCATTTTTCTAAGGTTGCCTATATCTTTGGAAATTATTCAAGATTGTCTTCAAGGGATTACACAGGGGCCATTAAGAAGTAGAAAGATCTCTGAGCTTAAAGTGAAAGGTTTACAAGCAATTTAACGAAGGAAGTGAGATCTGAGCTAAGCCTGAAAGAACAAACAGAATCTCCACAGAGTACTTGGGAGAGGTGCTCAAGGCAGAGCTGTAAGCTAACCAGGCAATGAAAGTCCTCATGGGAAAAGGAATTCGTTTTCCTGGAGTGTTTTTCTAACTGAGTGGTCATCACCTATTACAACATTTATCAAAAAGGTTGACTTTTATATGAGACTATTTTCACACGGACAGCAGGGATGTTTAAAAATATCTCATCTCTGGCTACTAATGTGAGTAACAAGCACCCCCTTTATTCCTTTAGTTAGGGAGAAAACCTAATATTTCCTCTTATGCTTTCAAATACAATCTGGGGGATAGGTATGCCTCCCCCACACCCAACCACTGAGATAAGGATTCAGTGAAATTTATTTTTCAATAGAATAGAAGAAAATGGAAAGAAAGTGCATTACAGTAGAAAGGATTAAAAGGTAATGAAGGGCCTTATCAGACTTGACTATAGAACTGTTGAATTTTAGAGTTCACAGGGATCTGTTCATGCACAGGTACAGTGGTTTTCAACCTTTTAATTTTAGCAGATGATTCGCTGGGAAAAAAAGCTTGTAAACCACATGCCCGACCTCATGTAAAGTAAGGACCAGAGAACTCAAGTAACTTATCAAGTTAAGAATGTCTGCCCTGGCTAAAATGGGGAGCCATTAGGGATTTTTGAGAAGGGGTAACTTAACTAAACGTGTCAAGAAAAATACCTTGTTAAATTAGAAGAAAATAACATTTTCCCCTTAAATAATTGAACAAATGGCATGTCCCCCCTATATTCTTTTGCTAGTTGACAACGAAAATACCTTAAACGTTCTTCCTGACCCAAGGAAACTAAAGGAACCAATGCAACTTTTCCATAGTTTTTTCTCAGAAAATTTTAGTGTCTCCTTCACCTTTAAATTTTTGTGTGGCAAATATACACACTTCATCCCAAGTCTCTTAAAAATGACCTATGTCTGTGTTACACCATGATTGGCACAATCAACTACAAGATGCAAAGCCAGGTTTAGAAATATTGCCCCAGCTCCTGTCACTGGCTACTATCACTATCATATTCATGGTCATAAGACACTTAGCCCTGCAGTCTAGATTTAATACATGGTTTTGGCCTGTCTCAATTTGCCAGGCTACTAAGACAAATGTGACACAATGGGTTGGCTTAACAGTAGGAATTTATTGGCTCACAGTCTCAGAGACTAGAAGGCTTGATTTCCAACTCCCCCTGTGGCTTTCTCTTTATGAGGCCTCCAGTAATAGGATTAAGACCCAGCTGATCCGAGTTGGCCACACCTGAAGTAAAAATAACATCTCCAAAAGGTTCTATTTACAATTGGTCCACACCCAAAGGAGTGGGATTAATATTAAGAACAGGTTTCCACTCCCCCATCTGGGGTACATAATTCAACCTGCCATATGTTCCTTCGATTTATGTACTCTCCTCAGAACTGAACTTTTCATTTGACATTTGAATCCGATAATGCCTCTGATTTCAACATCTCCTCCAAGCTCAAATGAGAAGCTCCTTCATCTGTGCTGAGATAAAAAAGACCTCTTACCTGGGCTGATACCTGGGTCTTTGCCATGAAAAGGCTGTTAGGGCACTTTACTTCATGCTATTCACAGATTAATTGTGTCTGCATGTTTACAATCCTGACGAAACTTGCATATGATTTAAAATGAGTAAAGGAGTAATTATGCCTATAAATGAGTGCTTTTCAGGGTAAGCTTAGCCAAGACTTAAAAACGAGTGAATTGAAAGCTGAATATGGCTTACCAATATGTATTGGTTGCTCAGTATGTGGTTAAAACGTAAATGCACTTAACAGTGGACAATTTGCTATACTCTCCACCACTCCATAATGACTACATTTGGCAACTATACAAATCCCTGCTCCTGGATATGTTTGAATTTGTAATCTCTGACAGAGTATATAGGCACATGGATTTTGATGTCAGATAAACTGATTTCAAGACTGTGCTCCACAAGCAAATTATATGTAAGATGGGGATACCAACAGAAACTACATCACCAAGTTATTGTGAGTACTAATTTAGATTATACATGAAAAGTACTTAACACACATTCTAGTATAGTAATTGATAAATGTTAGCTCTTATTGTTCATTAGGAAGTGACTCTCCACTGCTAATGACATTTTGTTAGAACAGGGAACATGAGTAAAATACTTTTTGTCTAAAAACAGTATCAACTGGGCATAATTTCATGGACATAATTTTTTCTTTCTTTTCTTTTCTTTTCTTTTCTTTTCTTTTCTTTTCTTTTCTTTTCTTTTTTTTTTTTTTTAGGCAAGGGAGTAAAGAGTTTATTAAGAAACAAGAAAAGAGATAAGCATACAACCCAAACCATGGGTTGCTGGCAAGCACATTGGGCCCCAGGTTAGACCTTTTAAGACCATTCCTCGTGCCCCTTCCTAATGTTGGGGAGGGGCCCCAGCTGTTTGCTGCTCTGATTGGTTGCCTTACAATCCCCACCTGTTAGCTCTCAGGGGCCCAATGAGAAGGCCTTCTGTTTAGAGGTATTTTTCCCCTTGACCCCAGAATGAGTCATGGACATAATTTTATATGATTGCTTTAACAGAAACTGATATTAAGGAAGTGAATTTTAAAGGATGACAGAACTATAACAAGATATCCTTGGATTGATTTTTAAATGTGCTACATTGCACTGAACCAGTTCTGCCCATTAGTTCAAAAGCACTGTAGTTTTTAGCCTGTGTTCCATGCATCATTTTTTTGCAGGTATATGAATTCATGAACTAAGTGTTTAAAAATAAAATTAAGAAGCAGAATCCAAGTAATACATAACTCCTGTGAAGGAGAAATTAGGCTGCTCTTGAGTTTTATAAAAATTTAATATTTCCTAAGTCCTCTTAGCTGTCACATTAGTTATGAACTCAAAACTTATAACCTCATTTTATTTAAGAGAAACACTCTCTACGTAAGCTAAAATGTTTTGTTTCATATGTAGTACTGGAAAAATAGGAGAGATTAATAATGCATTGACAAGGTTAAATTTTAAAAAGGAAACTTTACCTTGTAAAATCAAAAAATGTTCTGTTAACTGAGAAGTGGATTAGACTGTTCAAAGTGCTTGGAGACTGAGCACTGTGTAAAGTCTGATTTATACTGCAGGCATCATAATGCCTCCCTACTTCAGAATGACAAATAGTACCAAGCTGAAGTCTCAATGGCAGCCCCTGAGCGTTAACAGCAAATGTCTTCCATCTTAATACTTGAGTCTGTGCCATTCTGTGCACTTAAAATTCTGAGCATTTAACACTTCTTGTTGCATCTAAATCCAGATACAAAAACCTTCAAATCAAACTATTTACCTCAAGTGAAATCTGCCTTGAATAATTCATAAGAAGGAAGAAAGATAGCAATGAAGAATTCCATAGAGAGTTTTAATGAAGTCTAGAGTTTCAAAAACAATGGCATAGAAGCTATACAGGTTTTCTTCTAACCCTATAAAAAGGAATATCAGTCTCTCTAACACTGAACACTTATGGAAAACAGGAGGAAGAGTACAGGGTTCGCTTTTTCTTTGTATGCAATTAATATAAAAACAGCACCGCACAGATTATAACCAAGAGCAGCTCTATTTGCATATGTGGCAGTTGAGGAAGCATCTAAAATATTCACATTCAAATGTCTTGTCTTACGCTGTTCCTTAAAATTCCAGTGGTATCCTGAGGTTTAGATAAAAAGATACTACAGCAACCATAAATGTAGTGGCTCTGGCCTTGGGGACATTAGCACCTGCTTTTATATGGCTTTGCTACCCTCAAAGGCTTAATTGGGGTAATGGACAGAGTCACTGGCTTTTCTACCTGGCTGTTTCCCTGGAAAAAATGAAAAGGTTTCTCATTCCGTTCTAAGAGAAAATTGCCTCTATAGTGGTTCATTAATGAAAACAGGGTCATTTTATAGTCTTATTTCTTAGTAGGTCTGGCTTTTTTTCTTTTTCCAGCTTCCAGAGGCTGCCCACATTCCTTAGCTGGTGTACCCTCCCACCATCTCCAAAGGCATCACCTCAACCTCTGCTTCTGTAGTCTTATCTCCTTCTGCCTTTGACCTTCTTGCCTCCCTCCAACAAGAATGCTCGTAATTACATTGGGCCCACCAGGACAATCCAGGATAACCTTCTCATATCAAAATTATTAAAGAAGTCACATCAGCAAAATCCCTTTTGCCAAATAAAGTAACATATTTGTACATTCTAGAGATTGGATGTAGGGATCTTTGGAAGAGCTTATTATTCCCTCTGCCACAGGTTATAATATCCAAATTATGGTTTAATAGAGATATACTTACATATTAGATAATAGGCCTGATATGAATTGATTATAAAATTAAAACAAGACTCTTTCAAAATTGTAATGTGCCCATTTTTTAAACTAATATTTTTTAAACCCATATTTTGCAAAACTTTCGGAAAAAAAAGCTTACTGATAGGTTTTGTTTCTTGTTGTTGGTTTTTTGTTTTATTTTGTTTTGTTTTGTTTTGAGGCACTCGGGCTGGGAATTGAACCCAGGACCTCATATATGGGAAGCTAGAGCTCAACCACTGAGCTACACCAGCTCCCTGATAGGTTTTAAAATATGTAAAGTCTTTAGTAGCTACTTGTGATACTTAGGCTAATGTTTCAACTTGGCCAGGTAATGGTGCCAAGTTGTTTGGTAAAGCAATCACTGGGCTAATTGTAACACAAGGACATTTCACGGAGTTGATTGCATAGATGGCTGGTTACACATATAGTCAACTGAGGAGACTGCCTTCAGCACTGAGTGACATCTCATCCAATCAGGTGAAGGTCTTAAAAGGAGAAGTGATTTCAACATTCAGAGAGAGAATCCCCATATCTACTTCAGATAGCCAGTGTTTCCTAAGGAATTCAATGAGGACTTTCATCTCAGTCCCTGGCTTGCAGCCTACCCTACAGAATTTGGATTTGTTCATCCCCTTGGTTGTGTGAGACAATTTTATAAAATCTCATGCTATTTACAAATATCTCCTGTTTCCCTAGATAACCCTGACTAATACTCTACTATTTGTTCATTAACTATATCAGGACATTTAAAATATAGGTAAGACCTTTATTAATGTCTATAGCAGAGCAATTCTTATTAAAAGTGAGCAATGCATTTTCTTCTTACAGAGGTTCTTTATTTGACTGTCATTTCTCCTTTTATTATGAAGGTCTTGCATATGCAGTGCCTAGAACATAGTAAGTGTTTTTAATGTTTATTGAATAAATGAATGAAATTATTTCAGATGGCTGTATTTTAAAAGACAAAATATCATTGCTGGTTGGATGTTTCTAATAATTTGCTAGGTTTGTGAGCAGTTAGTACACTTGTTGCAAAAATTACTATAAAGGCACAAGAGAAATGTTGTAATTGATAAATGATTATGTGGAAAAAGCAACATGTTAAATACAATGAATGTATTAAAACTTTTGAAAAATATATTCACTTTTAAAATTGTTGAACTGGCTTCCAAATTAAGATATGACCATATTAAGAATTGTATGCTTAACTTAGAAGTAAGAATTTTAGCAACTAATCTATAAATTAAGGTTAGTATACTTAAACTCTCATCTCTGGGAAAGGATATATAAAGTATATTTCCTTTCAGTATATTTAATTTCTATGTCATTTATACTTTGTTTTTGTCTTTCTAGGAGGTTTTTTCAACATGGGGTTTTCATTTCACAAACCATTTCAAAAAGTAAAGAGAATGCATTTAAATAAAATAGTTAACCTCATATGAATGTACTCTGTTACGAGAATATATGTAATACGCTGTTATCAAATAAAAATAATATAATGTGTTTGATTTGAATTTCTACTGTAATCTAGGAAAAAGCACAGGTTCTGGTGAATTATTTCATTTAGAGATTATATTGAAAGCTTTTTAGACCTAATTTTATAGTTAACTTTTTAGACCTAATTATATTGGCATTTCTTCCTACAAAAAGGAAACAAATATAAAGATTTTATACACAACAGTCTTCAAATATTTTCAACTCAAAACCCTGAATTATTGAAAATAATCATGTGCAAAAAGTCCTTAATTAAATACACACAAAAAATTTTTTTTTTGATATTTTTTATCTTATTATTGGGATTGGGGAATGGCAGGACATGATCGCAGTCTAAATAGAGCCTCCTAAATGTGACACCAATGACAGAAACCAAGAATGCACAACTGTAAATTTTCTGTATATTAAAAGTGGGTTTTGTTAAATCATTAAATAAAAATACTAATATTCAGTAGAAAAAGGTGGGAAAACAAAGAAGTCACAAAAGAGTAAATACCTAATGAGGCAATTTTAAATATGTATATGCATGTGTGTAGGTATATATATGTGATTATGTCTACATATATATTCACAGACATACATATTGGAGTGTATGCAAATATGACTCTACTTAAATGTGGTAAAAATGACTGCTATAAATGGAAATTTAGCTGTTTTATTCTTGTTCTCTTTCTTCACTAGAAAGATATTTTAAAAAAAAAAAGAAAGATATTAGGTGGATAGGATCTTCTCCAATGGATTTAAAGATTAAATCCCTCACTGTCCTAGAGGAAAAAAAAGAGACTTATTTGGGTATTTACTTTTGACTTGCTAATAATTTAGTCATGGCTTCAAAAGTCTATCACCATTGGTATGTATGTGAAAAAGAGAGAAAGAAGTCTGTGTGAGAAGAGGCCAATTTCTTCGTCTTCAAGGGATTCTGCACTGACTTAGGGGAGAGTCCTTTGGACTCATGAGGACAGAGGAGTATGGAGATTCCAGAGCAACAGGAACCAGAGGTTCCTACTTTGAGTTTTCAAGAGGCTATAGTTTAGGACAGGATAGCAGTGGGACACATAAGTTGGTGGCACCCTAGACAACTGTGGTTCTTTGGCTCACCAAAGTCCATGCCCCAGGTATAACACAGAAGCAGGAGAAAGACTTCAAACTTGAAGATCATGTGTATGTGGGCAATGTACATCTCAGCAGTAATGCAGTGGGCAGATGTATTACAAACCACAGGACTCTGCCACACCCCAATGCCTCAGCACCCAAATGAATAACCAAGAACTTTGGAAAAATGCTGAGAAGAGGAAAATATTATTGAGCCCTAATACGATTGCCCCTCTGAACTTGGAATTGAATTTACGGTAATTGATAGAAAAAAATTTAAAATGTGGTATTTCTTCCAATTTAAGTTTGCGATTTGAAATTCATACCTAATATACGAGCTTCCGATAAAACAATACACATTAAATATGGACAGTGGTTGTCCATGGGTTATGGTGACTTTATGTTTTTATCTTCAGCATGTCTGATTGCTTTGTCAAGAAAATATATTACTTTAATGAACAAAAAATAACACTGACATTTCCATTAAAAATATCTTTTGTGTTTAATATGTGAGTCAAAGGAAATTAAATGGATTTTGTTTCCTTATGTTTTTTAGGGAGAATAATTAGAAAATGCTATGGCTGTATTTCTTTTTTTAAATGGCACTTTATATTTGTGTGTGGACTTGTAAGAATAGTGCACTTAGGAAAAAATAATTTGGGTCATCTTTTGTCTTTTTTATGGCAATCTATTGTACGTTATGGTGAATTGTCAAGGTATATTTTATTAATAATTAAATTAATGTTAGTTTGCATTCTTTAACATGAAATTAATGTTTATTAATTTGTCATAAAAGATTCATATGTTTATTTTCAATGAATGAGTTTCGTATTTATATCCAGAAAAGATCCCATCATAGCATATTGACAAACATTGTAATATTTGTTAATAATTCTAAGAAAAATTTTATCTGATCAAGCTGTTATATGCTTTTATTCAGTGGAATTTTTTATTCAAATGACAAGAAATAGCTCTTTCTTTGTAGAAGGGAATAAATTACATTTTGATCACAAGGATTGTTTTTAGGCTTGTATTAATAATGAGCAATGATAAAAATACCTACAATAAAAATCCACATTTTTATTATATTATTGCTAATTCTTGGGATAATGTTAAATGACATATATAAAGAAGAGCAAAGAGGTACCAAAACGGCATTCCCATACCTTGCTTTCGGTGTCATGACTTCTACTGAAGCTGTATGAAAGAAAGAAAATATTTGAATAACGTTAATTCCCACCCTCCACTGAAATCATTCTTAAACTTAGATCATTTGCCAGAAGCGCATTCATGAATATCTCTGAGCTAGTTAATTTCTAACACTTAAAATAGTTCAATAAATATAGAATATCCAGACTATGAATAATAATTCTGATCCCTTTTACAAGGATTAAACTATACCTGAGATTATTACTCAGTTTTATGTGATGATTTACATACGGATATAATCTAACAAACACACAGAGAAGAGAGCAACCTGCAGGCTTGAAATAAAGTTATATAAGGAACATTAGTAGAAACAATGGAGAATGGAGTATACAAGGGAGGAAAAGATCAAGGCAACACATATGCTGTCCTCTGATAGGAATTAAAGGCAGGGTTAGCATTTGAAGGGGATAATGGCTTATATTAGTAAAGCCCCAAATTTTCTCAAGAGGAAAAAGTTTCAGAGAACTAGCTTCAGGTCAGGGTTAAGACTTATAAAAAGATAACAACAAAAATAATTTACATTTATTGAATGCTTACTATTTGCCAGATACCAAGCTTGCAGCTTTACATTCATTACTGTGATTAATTTTCATAGTAACTTTATCAAGTATTCACTGTTATGCATAAAAGAACTGCTGATGCTTAGAGGAGAATTTAATACTTCACAGGCATACGGTTAATAAATGGTAGAAGGAAAATGTAAACAAAACAGTTTGAATAAAAACTTATACACTATTCTTTGCAATGTAAAGGATTAAAGAACTACCTGGATGGCTTCTGGTTGGCTTGGCTAGTTAGCTGAACCAACTAGGCTCCCTATGGTAGGAAACCTTTAATACGGCCACCAATGATCCCTGTCTCCTGGTATGGATGGCTTTGTTAATTCCTTGCTCTTGAATAATTTGCTTCTAACCAACAGAATACGGCAATGTTGAGAGGATGTCATTCCCACGATTATGTTATAAAATATAGTGACTTCCTTTTCCCAGCAGACTCTCTCTAACGCCATCACAGTATGTACTCTTTAGTGAAGGGGTCATGCTGGAGAAGCTTACTTGTCAAGGAGCTGAGGGCAGGCTCTGGTCAACAGCCAGGAAGGAACTGAGGGCCTTGGTCCAACACTATCCGAGGAATTGAATTCTACCAACAGCCACATAAATGAGCTTGGGAACAGATCGTTCTCCAGTTGAGCTTTTAGATGCAATCCCAGGCTCGGCTGACATCTTGATGGCAGCTTTGTGAGAAAGCCTGAGGCAGAGGACCCAGCTAAGCAGGGCCTGGATTCCTGACCCACAGAAGCTGTAAAATAACATATGTGTGTTGCTCTAGGCTACTAGATTTTGGAGTAATTTGTTGCACAGCAATAGATGACTAATACACTTCCCCAGGGCAAGGGTTGTTCCTTCATGGACCCAACTACTAGTACAGTTCCTGAAACATCTAGCACAGTTCCTGAAACATTTCAGTGGCTCATTAGGGCCAACTGACTAACTGAAGAATGGCGAAAGGAAGGATTGGAACTTGAGATTTTATTATTATTTCATGTAGAACATCATTAATAAGTAGTTTGTCTATTACAGCCCTGTCATTTTTTTCAGGAAAAAAAAAAAAAAATATATATATATATATATATATATATATTACAAGTAAAAAAACCTGAAGTCAATAATTAAGAATTTTTGTTAGCCCCTCAATCTTCATTGAGGCACAATATACATCTGAAAAAAACCACCCATTATAAATGCATCATTTGATAAATATTGGCAATTGGGAAATTGCCAATGTGTGTAACCACCACAATCAAGATACAGCATTTCCACACCTCTCAACCATTTTCTCATGCCCCTCTGCAGTCAAGCCCCTTCCTTGACTCTTGGCCAGACTATTTCTGAACTACTTTCTCTCACTATAGTTTTATAATTTCTAGAATTTCCTACACAAAGATGTGTTTTTCATTCTTTTATTTATGCAGAAAATGTACTGAAGTATAAGGATATTAAACCACAGAAGGAAACTGTGATTGAATTTAATATTTTTATTTTATACTCATAATTTATATGGAGATTTCTTCATGCATTCAATTTATAAATGAATACTTTTATCTACAGGAAAATAATATTTCCAGTAGACATGTTTACTAATTGTTCTTTAATAAATTAACTTGACAGAGAGGACAGTCTCTAAAAGTCCTCAGAGATATCTGGGATTTATCCAAAATTTTCTTTCCTCTGAGTATTTAGAGAAAAGAATCACCATGCATTATATTAAATTCTTTTGCAGTGGTCATTGATTAGTATTTTTTTTGTTTTGTTTTTTTTTTAAGAAATGAAAGTTGTAGCTATTGTGGAGTATAAAAGGATTTTACATTCAAAGTTAGAATTCTCCAGAATTGCTACAGCTTGACTCTTGTAAATTGCTTCTTGCTGATTAAAATTTCAACTCCAACACAATCAGGCTGCTTTCAAAGTCTGGTATTTCTCCTAGTTGCATGTAAGAGAAATGCAGCTATTCAATAAAAATGCTACAGACATTTCCTTAAATATAAGAGCTGATTGTAGATGGATGAACTTCACTGAAACCCACACAATGAAAGCATTGGACAAAATTCAGCAGTAGTCACTGTTTTGCCAGGAGTGGCTCCATCAACTAACTTTGAATTCTTGTATTTTTCATTTAAGAAATATTTACAGAAATCTCACAATGATCTAGGCACTACATTAGCTACTATTAAATGTTTCTTCACTTACTGGGTGAAAAAGATTAATAGTTACTAGCACAAATGCAGGAGTCAATTAAGTTGGGTAAGCCTTAAAATGCCTACAGCATCAAAGCTCCATTTTACATTGTATCTAAATAAACCCTGAAGAGTTCCACTGTTGTCTAATTCACTTGCAGATGTCCAATGGTAACCATTTACAATTGAACAACCACAACCTGAGGTAAATTGAACAGTGACAGAACAAGAAATTTAGGATTAGACTAAGCTAGATGCAAATCCAGGTCTTTACTCTTACTAGTTTTGTGGCCATAGAAAAAATAACCAAACTTTTTGAGTCACAGTTTCTTCAGATGTGAACCGTGCTTTAAAAATATAATAAGATGTGAAAAAAAAACTTTCCCATTGCCTCAAACATTTCATCTAAATCCCTAAGACTGGGAACAATAAGAGAAAGTATTCTAAAAAGCTGCTTTTAGACAATTCTCCCAGGTTTCACTAAGAACAGCCAAACTCTTTGCTCACTCACATCCCAAGACCACATCTAACCTGTTAAAGCAGAATTACAGAGTGTGTTGAGAGAGATTCATCCATGTTGCAAGACATTATCCAAGGGAGAGGCCTGCGGCTTATCTCTGTTCCAGCACACATGATCCATATACACATATGCAAGGGGATCAGCTTCAAGAGATCTGGGAGTTAACTGGGGGCTTGTGAAATGGAGACATGTGTCTGAATTCTAACCTCTGGCTTGCTGAGCTGCAGAAATGTATGGGCCAATTTCAGTGTGTCCACTGTAATGAGAAGATTGTGAAACAACTTGGCATGTGCCCCTAGTGCCTGGGAGAACAGGTGAACACTGAAATGACTGCACAAGTTTTAGTTTCCTAGGCTGTTCCAGCAAATATCAGAACTGAGTGAGCTTAAACAATGGGGATTTATTAGCTTACAGTTTTGAGGCCAAGAAAATGTTCATATCAAGGCATCATCAAGGTGATGCCTTCTTCCTGAAGACCAGCTGCTGGCACTCCACATGGCAGGGCTCTTGGTGGTATCTGCTGGTTTCTTCCTTCTCTTCCAGGTCTTGTTGTCTTCAGCTTCTTATTTCCATGGTTCTCTCTCTTTCTCCCTCTCCCTCTCCTTCTCCCTCTCTTATCATTCAGTTTATAAAGGACTTTAGTTGAGGATTAAGACCCATCCTGAATGAATAGGTCACACCTTAACTGAAGTAGTCTGATCAAAATGTTCTACTCCCAGTGGGTTTATATCCACAGGAATGGACTGGATTTAAGAACATGTTTTGTCTGGCAACATACAGCTTTAACCCACCACAGTCCCCTTGCTTCCTGGAGAATTCAGAAGGAAGGATATTGTCTGTAACAGTGTGTAAAAGCAGAACAAGGAGAGAGGACAGCAGACAGGCAGGTCTACAGTCCATTAATGGCATGACAAGAAAGACTGCATTTTCTGTGAGCTCAGTGGATCCTATGGAGAGCAATTTCCTATCTTTATGGGATCCCTCTGAAAAGGACCAGCAAAGTAAGGGAACTTTAGCAGAATGAGGTTGTAGGATTCACTGCTGTGGGATGGAACTGGATGACAGGTAAAAAGAGTTCAGCTAAAAAGTATATGCTTTTCTCAGGGAGTTATCTAATGCAAAGGTCCCAAATAGTGGTGGTACTGGGGCTGGGGAGCACTGAAGAGCATACCAATACACCCTACAAGGCACTCAGCTCCTGCCAGTGACAGAGGTACTGACTGCTAAGAGAACCTAATACCAATAATAGTCAAGTTAAAACTACTCCCCAATGCATGGCTAGAGCTAGGAGCCAGGCCTGAACTGAGGGGAGGGGCAAAGTTTTGCATATATTTGTATTAAGGACAGTTTATATAATTAATAACTGAAAATAAGTTTTAATTATTGAAATTAAATTGTGTTTGTAACAGGAGGCCTGAAAAACTATGGTCTCTGCCTAATATGTATGAAATCATAAGGTTGAAAGATTTGATAACATAGTTGAAGAGATTGAAGAAAATGTAAAAGTGCTTTCTGCTGGTATTGGCTTTGAGTTCAGGGCATTTAATAAAATCATTACCTAAGGATAACAGGTAATCCATGTTAAAGCGCCCTCCCTAGTACTTGGCACACAGACAATGATTTTAGTAAATATGAGTAACTGTTAGTTTTATTAACATTTCCCTGGCACTCTGAGTCACTTTAGTTACATATATTACCTCTAATCCTTCAAGTAAATCTATAAGGTGACCGTTATTATATTTATGTTACAAACGAAGAAGAAAAGGAAACGACAGAGGTAGACTTTCCCCTCAGAATCTTAATCTAAGGACAGCTGAGCAGTACTTCATGTCACTAATGACTAAAATAGAGATAACACAAGATGCCATCTGAGGCCAACTCAGACACATGTAGGCTTTCCCAAAGGATCTGGTGCCTGAAAATAAGGAGTCAGAAATCCAGGTTAAAGAGAAGGCCAAAATTTCCAGATGGCAGGCTTTACAAGAGGTTTAGACTGGCTGGAGTAATGGAAGGTCAGCAGCAAGAAGAGAATGGAGAGAGGTGGGAGTGAATGATATATGAAATACCTTGTAAACCCTCCACGTTAGCTTACCCTGAAGACGACAGGGTGCCAAGGGATGAATTTAGGCCAAGAAGTTACCAGTGCTGATTCCTTACACAGGAAACAGAAGTATGAGATTTAAGTCTGACAGTCCCCACTTCCTGAACCAGGTAAATCTCTGAAGTCTTTGACCTTCAGAATCCTCATCTTTAATGATCTTCAATGTATTCATTTTTAAAGTGGGGTAAAGATGACACCTGCCCCACGGAGCTACACTGAGATGCTACATTGCAAAGTACTACACACATATTATATTAAGAGCACAAAAACTGACAATATCAAAACCAAATCCCCCCAAATTTGTTAAAATTAAAAATTAATTATATTACCACCAATTAAGTTTGATGCATGCTAGGCAGAAACAATATACTGTATAATAAGATGAATTGTTTTATTAAATTGAAATTTAATAGAATAATACATCTATTATGTATGGATTTAAATTTTTCTATTTCTAATATAATTTTGACAAAGACAGAAGGTAGAAAAATATGGCATGATACTCATGAGGGATAAGGGCAAATGGTAACAATGGAGGCTTCACTTGAAGTCTCCAGAGTAGCAACAGTGATTACAGGTTTGGAATTCTGGAAATTGTAGCAAATCTGTTTTATTCTATAAATCTGCAGTGACTTGGTGATCTAATTCAAGTATCTGACAAGATCCAGCTCTGAAAGGATGCCTCTCTTCTCTAAGTGGATGTTTGTACTTTTTTTGTGTAAATGCCAATAAAGATATGAGGGGAGATTGAGTGCAAGAGAGAGAAGAGAGAATAGAGAAGAAGAGAAGAGAAGAGAAGAGAAGAGAAGAGAAGAGAAGAGAAGAG
>JAKSZT010054487.1:32283050-32419261 GCA_026826555.1 Tolypeutes matacus | reverse complement strand
AGAAGAGAAGAGAAGAGAAGAGAAGAGAAGAGAAGAGAAGAGAAGAGAAAAGAGAAGAGGAGCTGGTTAATGGGGTGAAAGATAATGAGGGCATCTTGAGAAGTGGCAGAATGAGAGAGCAGGAAGACTGAGTTTTTGGTCCTAGAATCAATCCTCACCATGCCTTCTTAGATATGAAGCATGGTGGAAGTGGCCAACAAATTCAGATGAGGGCTAACTGTCAAGCTCAGGGACAGCCATTGACTAGCTCACTGGGAACAGTCTGTGGCATGCCCAAGATTTATCTAACACCAAAGCTGGCCCTGGTAGGTACCACAAGTAAAGAACAATGCAGAGTCCAAGGGGTTTCATTAAGCAGAAACTCTTCAGTTCTGATACAGAGAGTCAATTTTGAGGAGAGGGTATGTGGAAGACTACAGGAAAAGGGTAACAAGAATGAAGACAGAAGTTGTGCAATGGTCTAGGGCAACCTGGCTATTCCTCACAGGCCCTAGAAAGTTATGAAGGGGACTTTCAGGCTCAAGTACTGACGGTAGATAGAAGGGGAACTGGAGTCCCCATTCTTCTTGTTCTAAAACTACCCCTTCCTGAAACTAGATGAGGTAGGAACAATATCTAAGGTTCATTTATATCTTATTTTTTCACATGATTGGATGGTTTATTGAGGACTTAAAAATAGTGGTACATATCTGAAATTTGACTTGCCTCAAAACCTATGGCTCCGAAAAGTTGATTGAATATAATTTGTTCTATTTACTATCCCAATAGCGACTATTACTATTTTTTGAGAAGTCTGGAAAAACAAAAGTCTTCTAGTATTATAACAATTAAGTTAGATTTTTCCCAAAAATGACAATTTAAAAATATTTAACTGGAGCAATTGATTACCCATACAAATAAAAAATGTTCTAGAATATACTATAGACCCAGAGAAGTTGACTGAATTATTTGCTTTTTCTTTACTTTCTTGGATATGTGGATAGGAAAGTGATGATAAAATCTGTGTGAAGTTTTAATGCATGCTACGACATGGATGAACTTTGAAGATGTCATGTTGAGTAAAATAAGCCAGACACAAGAGGACAAATATTTTATGATATCACTTTTATGAAATATGCAGAATATGCAAATTCAGAGAGTCAGAAACTGGAATACAGGTCACCAGGGTTGTGGGGTGGGGTGGGGAATGGGACTTGATGCTTAATTGGTACAGGGTTTTTTTGGGTAAGTAATGGAAGAATTTTGGTGACGGATGGTTGTGGTGGTGGCACAACACTGTGACTGTAATTAACATCACTGAATTGTATATTTAAAATTCTCTGGATAAGACAGGGAATTTTAGGTTGCATATATGTTATCAATAATTAAAAAAAAATAGAACCATACAACACAAAGAGTGAACCCTAATGTTAACTACGGACTATAGTTAATAGTATAACTATATTAATATTGTATCATCAATTATAACAAAGGTAATCTACTAATGCAAGATGTTAATAATGGGAAAACTGAGTGGAAGGGGTATATGGGAACTGTGAATTTTCTGTATGACTTTTCTGTAAACCTACAACTGTTCTAATGAAAAAATAAATCTGTGTTCATCCATGGGATTGTGCCACACTTCTTGTTGTCATTATTATGTCAATGGCCAAATCAAACATTGTAAGCATTGGGGCAGTACTAACTTGGTGAAGAAAAGGAGGAGAGGCACACAGAGACTTAGGGATAATGAGAACTTTTCATGGTACATCTTATGGATCTGGTTGGTATCACGCCCTAATTGCAAGCCTCAGTAAATGATGTGGTCACTATGCCTTATCTTCTTACTACACCTTCAATCTCTGCTTCAATTTCTAGGAGCACTTGTGCCAGTGGGTACAGCCCACGGTTGGGGCTTATCAGAGAACTTGAACTCATGGAGTGGGAAAAGAAAAAGTCAGGGAAAAGAAGGCTGCGCTGACAGTTAAGTTTTTATATGTTACTTTACATGATAAAAATAATTCCAATGCACCCATTTAATATGGGGGAAACAGCTATAAAATGAAAGAGATAGGGATAAAACCTTCAGAAGTATAATGGTCCTTGAAATGTGTATTAGCCTTCATCCAGAGTTCAAAGAATATCTGTAATAGAAACAATATTATGCTTTCATGAAAATGCATTTGTCGTTGATTAAAACAAAGTCCTATGATAAAAATCTTATGGGACATGCTCTACGAGAATTAGAAGAGTGACATGATAGATGAAAATTGAAAATTGTTTCAGGTTCATCTAGAGGACACTGTATAATCATAACGATGATAGCTTGCATTTGTAAAGGATTTTAGTTTTCAAAGTGCTTCCTACCCATCTCTCCTCTGATCCGTACAAACTGTGAGCTAGGGAGGGCAAGAATTATCCCCATTTTAAAGGAAAGGAAACTTCCTATCTTTCACAAATAGATAATTTTATATTTAAAATGGTTTTATAACATCTTACTCTTCTTGATATCTGGACTTAGTTTACTGAAGTGCTTATGGCATTTATAAACATTTTAAAAAATGAGCTAATGAAGACTAAATGCAATGTATAAAATGAAACTTTCCTAGAAGAAACAGGCACAATTAAGGAGAAAAAAACTATGTAAACATGTATTCACATCTGATATGATAGGTGGGACAGGGAAAGTATTTTGCATAATATAGTTTAAGTAGTTCCCTTATTTTTTGGGACATTTCCATATACCTATCTGCCTGTTATCGCAAATTTCATGTTTCAGAAATTAAACCTCATCTCTCAATTTTCCTATCTCTAGGTATAGTTCCCTTGTCTGTTACTTTACCCAGATTTATAACTTGGTTTCAGTTTGGTCATCTCTTTTTAATTCATCTACCTGAAATCAATCACAGTCTTCTTTTTTTTCCCCTTTTATTCCTGCTGACCTTATCCCAGGTTTTCACTCACTCAGTTCCACACTGTATTTCTGTTTATCGAATTTTCAGTTTACCTTCAATACTGAAAAAAAAAAAAAATCAGATAACTCTTTTCTTCACAAACCTTCATTAGATCCCCGTTTTTCACAGCCTAAAGGTAAAAAATAAAATAAATAAATAATTTGCCTGCTCTTCGGGATTCTTTATTAACTACATACAGTGTCACCCCAAATTTCTTTTTTTTTTTTTTTTTTTTTTTTAACTGGGAGGTCCCGGGGATCAAACCTGGGTCCCTCCATATGGGAGACGGACGCCCAACCAGTTAAGCCACATCCGACCCCATCACCCCAAATTTCTAAACACCATCGTTTCTTAATGAGCCTTGGTCCTACTAGTCCCTCCAATACTTGACAGTACTTTTTTCTCCTAGACCTCAATGTCTTTCTCAATTCATGTGGAATGCACAATTTCCCTCTGTTTGTTCCACATATTTCTACTCTAAGCTTTACTAAATGATCACATTTATGATCTTGGTCTTCTGTGGAAGCCCCTCTTTTCTAAATTCCTATGTGATTTATACTCTGATATTCACATAGGCTCTTAATTTTATGATGTCTTATACTGATCTAAATGCATCTGTATCTTCAGTTATACTGAAGGCCTTTGAGAGGAGGCAACATGTTTTAAAAGTACCTCTGAGACCCTTGGACAAAAAGCAGTGATATGGACATAGGAGTGGGCCATTTAAGTTAATGCCTATATTTATAAAATAAAATAAAACTGTTTGAAGAGACATGCATTCATTCAAGCCAACCAAGCATTATGTTAGGTGCTTGGAATATAATGGCAAATAAGATAAACCTGCTGCCTATCTTCACTGAGCTTATGGCCTACTGCCATGGAGAAAGCAAACACATACATACTCCAATAGGAAATTCTGAATGCCAACCATCTTTTTATGTTGTGTAGCAGTTTGATATTGTTTATGAATTCCAAAAATAGATGTTGGATTATGTTTGTGAACTGCTCTGGGCATATTAGATTGTATTGGATTCAGAGGTTTCACTTTTACTTGATTAAATAAAGATTAAGGCTTTGATTGGGCCAAGTCAGTAGGATGTGAAAAACGACAAGGCACAGGAGTTAGTTGGAGTTTTGATCCTGGAGCCTGGGAAGTAAACACACAGAGAAGTAGATATGTGAGGAAGGTGAGAAGGTTCCATTAGACAAGGCAGAGGCCCTGGAAAGAGAGACAGCCGATAGCCTGATAGTCTACAATTGGCCTTGTAGAGAAAGCAGAGCAGCTGAGCCCAAGGAGAAACCAGCCCCAGGAAAAGAGGAACCCAGGAAGCCTGAACCCTTGCATATATCAGCAGCCATCTTGCTCCAACACGTGGCAACAGACTTTGGTGAGGGAAATAACTTATGCTTTCTGGCCTAGTAACTGTAAGGTTTTACCCCCAATAAATACCCTTTATAAAAGCTAACAGATTTCTGATATTTTGTATCAGTACCTCTTTGGCTGACAAATACATGTTCCAAAGAGGAATAAGGTAGTAAATATGATCTGTCCTTATTATAAAAGAAGCTCACAAATGAAATCGCTTTTGCTTCATGAAATGTAAAGGGTTGATAAGTATTGCTGTTTTCATATGACAGCACAGGGACCATAAATGTTTCAATATTACATGAAAAATGAAGATAACTGAAATGCTTGGCATTTCAAGTTGGCAACTGGAGGCAAGATGATATATAATTCAACGATGAATATTTTTTAATATTCATCAAACATTCCACATCTTCCATCATTTAATTTTTAAGTCAAATGAATAATTACAATTATCTTAATAAGGGCATCAAATAGCTTGAAGAACTTAAAATTTTTGGTTATTCACTAATAGAACAAATAAATTATGCTAATTTTATCTAATTCTTTAATGCAGTAATTTTGAATTTAACTTGCAAATATTTGATAATCCAACCCATGATAGAATAATCTGCTTAGTTAATGCATTTTCATTAGTATCAGTATAAATTATGTACAGATTTTTGAAAGATGACTTATTTGAGAGCGCTAAACCATGGAGGGGCAGGGATATCAAAGACAGTCTTAAGAATAACTATTTCAAAAGACATATAGATATATAATTCATATTTCAATTTAAAAAACTTTACAGTATTTCTTATCCTATTGCTTTTTTTAATGTTGATAAAGATTATATATTTAATTTGAAGCCCAAATATAAGTATTTTAGCCAGTACATGTTCATTTATTGACATTGTCATGTAGGATTTTCTAAATCATTATTGAGAAAAAAAGAAAAGGGGTTACATCTCCAATGGAAAACTGAGGTGTTAATGATACTAATCTGAGCATATAATTTATCAATAATTTAGAGGTATTCAAAGAACACAATAGACAGATATTGTATTTCCAATCATCAATAAAACTTAAGTAATCAACAGACCTTTAATGTTTCAAAGATGATTTCTTTTTTTTATGGATAGACTCAGTAATATTTAGAAGGGAGGAAAAGGGGGGGGAAATAAGACCACGGAAAGAGTTATCAGATAGATGGAGAGAAAAATAGTGTCACAGAAACTAATGAAGAAAACCATATCAAAGAGACTATAGGCCATATCAGAGGCATCAATATGATTCAATTGTATGAGGGATTAAAACAGGGTAATTGACTTAATAATCAAGGCATAGGTAAACGTATTGCAGTTTGAGTAGAATGGGGAGGGAGTTGAGGACACAAGTTTGCTATGCCTGCAAATGATTTGATATTAAATAAAGAAATTATTGAGGCAAGCTTGATTATAACATGTAACAATCTCAACAGAAGCGGAAAAAAAAAATACTAGATAAAATTCAATATCCCTTTGTATAAGAATACCCTTAGAAAAGAAGGAAAATAAGCTAAATTCCTTAACCTGATAAGGGATATCTATAAAAAATATAGTATAATACATAGTTCAGGCATGTCAAAACTTTTATTTAATATAACATTAAAATTATGAAGAAAGAGACAAAATTGTATTTGTAAGCTATGTGTTTACTTATGCATAAAATCAAAAAGAGGGAACAAAGTATCAGAATTAATAAAACATCTGCACAGATACCTGGTACACTATCAACCCACAAAATCAAAATCACACCTATGGAGCAGAAATAATTTATTGGAAATCTAAATGAAAAAAGGACTCATTTATTATTATTCAACAGAATAATAAGAATAATAAGAATAATAAGGTGCCCAGGAATGTCCAATGAAAGATGTATGGATTGTTCTTAGGAAATTAACAACATATACTGTTGGGCTTTAGAGACCAAAATAAGAGATTGTAAGAGTGTTGTTCCAGTTTGTTGGAAGGAGAGTTGGGCTCATATTACAAATATACAAGTCCCTCAAATTTATTTTGAAAATTAAATATTTTTCAATCAAAACATTAACAGGGTTTCCCACAGAACTTAAGATGTGATCCCAAAATTTATTAAGGAGTAAACGGCCAAAAAAGAGTTAAGATAATTTTCAATTTTGAAGAAAAGAACTAAGAGAACACTCATGCACTACCAGATATCAAAATTAATTTTTAAACTATGACAATAGAGATGGTGTATTGAGATATATGGGATGGAAAAACAGACCAATGATATAGATTACAGACTATATCTAGATGACAGGTAGATGATGATGATAGGGATGGATGGAAGAACAGATGGATAGATAGATGGATGGATCGATCAATAGATCGATAGATCAATAGATAGATAGATAAATACTAAATGATCGACAATGGTGGCATTACAGTTTAATATGGAAAAATATTGTTATTAAAGAATGGTGCTGGAAAAATAAATTATCCACATGGAAAATGGTAAAATTAGATCCTAACTACACTTCAAACAGATGCACACACATACACAAATCATAGTGGATTAAAAACTTAAGTGTAAACACTAAAACTTTAAAAATCATGGAAGGTAACGTGTGACTTTGGTAGTGAAGGGGGAACTTAAATTTCCTCAAAGAGGGTGGAGGTAACAGAGCTTTGACTGTCCTCTGGGTCTTCTCTTGCCCTTTGGTGATTTCCCTTTTCTACCTGGTCACTGGGAATCTTACTGGTTTCTTCAACTGGAATTTGAAGCTGATGAAATTTTGTTCTGTTGCGTTATTAAATTTAGGATGCAGGGTCCTCTTTTGATGATTTGACTTCACCTTGACTTTTGGTGGCATTGACGGACACTCTGAACTAGGCCACATCTTTCATCCGCTCCTGCCTAAGCTGTTCAGCCCTCAGTTATAGCAGAAAAAACATCTTATGTTTAGTCATGGAGGCTTTGATGTAGATTAACTGCTTCTCAATTCATGTATCTTGCACCTACCACAAAGCAGATGGAAATTTCTGCATCCCTATAAGCTACCGTGCGATGACTAATTTAGACCCTCTATTTGCTTAAACATTTTGCTATACCACTCTCTGCTCTGTGAGGGCCCCCACCATTGATGTTGGGGAAGTTGTATTCTTTTTCCAAGTATATAATGGAAGACTCAAGCACCTGTTGCCTTACATGGCTTTCCCCCAACCTCTCTCCACCTCTGGCATTTCAAACAGAAGGAGACACATGCCTGGATGCTTGCTTATTTTTTCCTACAGAAGAAGCAAGCTTTCCTATTCCCCATCTCACCTCATCTGAATTTCATTTATTTTCATGTGGTCCTCATTTCTCAGGGGCAGGAATCCTCATGCCCTACTGAACTCAGGTGGAAAAAGAATCCGCTACACAACATGAAAGTAACTCTCCAATGAAGGCCCATCAGGAGTAGCTCTTGTTTTGAAACTGTGGGACAACCAGGGGCTAGAGATCACCAAGGAGGAAAATGCATCGTTTTATATCTCAAAAATACTATGCCTGCTACATATATTTTAGAAGAAGAAATGACAGAGTTCAATGAAGGATAGAATGCAAGGACAGAGGCGGTTTGTGAAATAGGCACCATTCTTCCATTTGCAGATGAACAAATGATGACTATGAAGGAATTAAATAACCTCTAAAACATCAAATGGGCCAATATCAGAATCATAATGAAGTCTGTCTAATACCAAAATGCATATCCTTTCCACACTGAAATTAGCTAACATATTGAGAAATATAGAGAGTACAACATTAAAGTTTCTTATCACTTGTCGGAGGAGTGGATAAAAAGAATTAGACAAAAATCTATAAAATCAAGTTATTCACAAAAGTTCTCAATGTAAACCTTCTAACTTTAATGAACTAGTATTAAAACAAATAAAAAGGTCTATCTTTTTAAGATCTTGAAAAACGTATAGCTTACATGAAAACCTTTACTATTTTATAAGCTAGCACCTGTGAGTTTTTTAATTGTTGCTAGATCGATTTCAGGTTGTATTTATTAAACCTGATAGCCATTTATGTAAACATACTGACGGCAAGATGAACGCCAGGAATATTATTATTCTTTTATTAACAAGCACTTGCCTATATAAGTTTACTAACTACTGACCCTACTGCATGTGAGTGAAAGTTGTACACTCAAGTCAAGACACATGCACCACTTTATTGAAATCTATAAAACACACTTTAGTCCTAATTTGGTCAACTCTTTCACCACTGCTATTAGGCACCTTCCAATGCCTCCTATAGTGAGATTTCTAGATAATTAATTTTAAAAATCCATAGGGACTATTGGAATTTTTAATAACTACTAAAATTTAAATTTCATATTCTGAGCTGAAGCCTGCCTGATCTGAATGAGAAAATGGTTTAGGGCATATCTCCAAGCTGTACAACACAGGACTGCAGCTGAGAAAACTGGCAGCAACCAAGAGCAAAGCAGAGACTGAGAAAACTGGCAGCTTCAAAGAGCATAACTACTCTTGACATACAAGCACAGAGGCTGCAGTAGTTCAATTAAAAGGTCATAAAATAGAAATACAAAAGTAGTGTACCTGGCCTGGCATGTGGTAAGTGCTCAATAAATAGGACAGCTTATTAATTCATGTTAAGCAATAACTTATTATGCCTAAGTAATCATATAGCATATCATAGCAAACTCAGAACCAAGTAAGAAGCTTTATTTTGCTCTGGAAATAGGTGAAAAAGCAAAATGAAGTGTCTCAAGGACAAAAGTTACCATCTCAAGAAAACACATTAGCTATATTTTATGGGGACCATGTGATAACCATAATTCTTGACTCTGCTTGCTATTACAAAAAGGTATAGTTTGTGAGTAGTGCCTGTTGCCCATTTTATCAATAAATAACTCAGCCAAAACTTGTAGAGGAATTTTATTACAAAGGCCAGTTCTGTAATAGCCTCATTGTTTGGACTCATCTATTCTCAGAAGGTTACTGGTGTCTATGGCATCAAATTTTAAATGTACATATATTATTTCTTTTTTCATAGGTGTAAAAGTACACAAAATACTGAAGAAACAGAGAAACTCTCAAACATTTACTTTTAGAAATTATAGGAGTTTGTCTTATTCATAGGCTATATATTGACAGTTAAACATACCACGTCATGCCCAATGTTATTTCAGTAACAAAGATACTGTACCAAATGGTTGACCCTTTCTACACCACTTCATGATGTAACTTTACTTAAATAACGTTTTAAAATTTATATTGTAGTTTGTCGACAATTACGAAGGCAAAAAGGGATATAAACTTAAATTGCATTACCTTTAAGGAAATGCAAATCTGGAAATCTATTTTTGATTTCTGTTGTTTAAAGATAATTAAAGAATAAAACACAGTATACCTAACCATGCAAGTGATTCTCAAAACAACACATGTGTTCGAGAAAGAGGGAACTATATTCAACATTATTTCCAAAGCCCCAAATTGGCAGTACATTCCATCAATAATCTTATCGCTTTGTTAAATTCTTTAAATAAATTATTGAAAATGCTCACTCACTATTCTCACATATTATTTGCTTCTTCTGGATGGTGTATACTGATAACTTTATTAATATCCATACTATAATTTACTTTTATCTTGAAAACTTTATGGGGCTTTGGGCTAAGCATAAAGTCAGCCAACACTGGTTTCATGGATCTGACGTTCTGATGTTTGTTTGGAAGGATCTGTTCTGAGTTCTCAACTGTTCACATGAGAAAAATCATATTTCCCTAGATCTTAGGGTGAGTGGGATATATCTGAGGAGTGGAGGGATAAAATACTGAGAATGCTTGAAGAACTATTAATATTTACATGACTAGAAAACTGAAACCAACTATTTTCCTAAAGACCTAAGTTTCTATGCCTACCTGGGGACAAATAAGTACAAATCTGTATTTGCCTCAGGCTATGAAATGTTGTATTATCTGCAAAGAAGAATGTTTTCAGGAAACACATTTCCCCTTAATGATGTCAACCCAAAATATTAAGGCTGTTTGCCAAAGGAGCACAACATTATGGTTGTAACTATGCCATCCATTCGCTTATTTAAAACCTTCATGAAGCTATTTATTGTTCAGCTTGAACCACATTTTAAGGGTCACTAGATCCTTAAATTAAGTACAAACTCTAGGCCAAGATGTCCGGAACTTACATGCCAAGAGGACTTATTTAGGACCCTTGACTCACATTCCTAATCAGGCCCTTCAATAATCTGTACTTTTAATTCACACCACACAATTCCTAAAATCAGGAGACTCAGATACACTGATGAAAGTATTACTTTTTCATAAATGATTCCAGAATTTGAAAAATATGTTTGCATTCTTTCTATCAGTACCAATCGTAGCTACAATAACATCATCTGCTTCTTATCATTCTTAAAATAATATATTTTAGATTACTTTTGTACCCTTTTCTCATTTGAACATCGTTCTCATTTTTCATTTCATTGGCTCTTCTTCATCTTCATTGCATACTTCTTCACATCTTTAAGATCTAAGATTGCATATAGTATTTCAGGTGGGGCAAATTGACTTTCCTGGATGCTTCTCCTCATTATACAACTCTGTTGTCAGCTAGGGTCGATGATGTTGTATTTTGGTATCCACTTGGTCCCAAGGTCAGAAACTAATATGATCTTGAATCAGAAAGATATGGACATGCTTTAGATGAATGAGGACCAAAGAAGCTCATGTACGTCAAGGTCTAGTGAACATGCAGTGAATACAGCACCAATCCTGAACCACTGCACCTCTGATTGGGCTATTCTGTTGTATTCAAGTTCCAGTAGTTACATTTCTTTTATTTCAGTAATTTGAGGCTCTATCTTGACTGTCTGTTAAGTACTCTCCTTCCTCAATGGGATAGGGCATGCCTTATATTTGTTTGCCTTCCTATGACCTGGATTTTAGTCTTCCTCTTACTCCTTGTCATAGGCACCACGATGTCCTAGTAACTGTCTCTCATGTGGGCAGCTAAGCAGCAACCTTGCTGGACTTCTACCTATTACCTGTTTCCAAATCATTATCTTATACTTGTTGACAATCAAACACAATTTTATTTTCCTCATTCACATCCACTTGAATATTTCTAGCTTAACTGGAAATCTGCAGTATTATGTGTCAAATGATAAATTTTACTGAGTGCACATACTCTGGTAGATCTTTTTTTAAAATGTAAAATGAAACTGTTCCCATGCCTTAGTTCACATGTTTTTCATGCAAGGAAGTCTATTTTATCCCTTGTTTCCTGCCAGTAAGACAATTCTCTACCCATGACAAAATAAGCAATCCTATGGTGACTTAGATTTTAATAAGTTTGGTGTATCGACTTTATAAAAGGCTTCTTAAATCTGCAAATACATTATGTATGGTAGATTTTCCTTGTAAACATATTTATTTATTGCTTCAAAGAACTCTAGATTCTTTCCCCTTTCTGAAACTGCTATCTTTCTTCATATTCTACTTGTTTTAGTCCACCAGTTTTGCAGGGTAAGAAAATGGAAATCACTAGTCTTTTCTGGAGACCTGATGGATGGGAGTCACATTGCTTAATCAGCCAGGGCTCTGGTACATTGACCACTTGCAGAGAACAGTGGTTACATTTTGGCTAAGGACATCCTCTTTCACTTTTACATATTTTAAAATCCTTTGTTGGATGATATTAGTTTGTAAATTATATCTACTTTGGCAAATTATCTTGAATGTTTATTACTGTTTATTACGATATCTATTAGCAAAGTGATTAAAAATCACTAGAAACGATAATCCTTTGTAAAGCATGAGGCACACATTTGAGTTTCCCTATTGCATCGTAACATACCTTGCTCAACTTCTACATTCTATCATGTTTCACACACACAAAAAAAAGATAAATTAATTCTGTATATAGGTTCCTGTTACTCACTTTAGCGCATTCTATATAATAGCTTTAGGTCATTGAATTTGTTATTTACAACTGATCATAATATATATTTTCTTTTCAACTATTCAAAGCTGTGCCAGCCATGTGACTATTTTAAGACACCTTTTACCCTGAGATGATTTATTTTACTTTTACAGGTAGTTGAAGATTTTGGTGTCCTGTGTGTTGGTGTTGTCTCATCTGTGGCAAGCATTTAAATGGACTTGTGATAAGGTATTCCAGGTTTCCACTGGAAAATACTTTTTAAAGTACTCCCTCCATTGTTCTTCTGGTTTTGTTTTTCTAAATAACAGCTACATTATCTTGTGGCTACATTTTCCCAAATTTAATAATTACGTGATGACTCTTTTGGTTTTCGTTATTCAACCAGAATGTTGAATTTTAGTAATGTGATAATTACTGTAACATTTACCCATGGTTATTTCCCATGACAGCTTCTGTAAAGAGACAGAATCCCGTGTATTTAATATGTTTTCTATATAAAAGTCATGGTCCAGGAAATGATCATTAGTCTTCTTTTTCCTTGCATTCACAGTTTGATCTGATGAGGAGAATTAAAGTACCTCTACTACTTAATGACAAATCTTGAAAATGTAATTTTAACATTGAAAAAATTACTTAAATCTCAATCTCAAATAATCTCATCTATAAATGGGTTTATTAAAATTTACATTTTCCAGGATTCTTGTGACTATTAAACCAGATGATATATATAAAGCAGGTATATTGAATAATGTTTGGGAGCTATTAAACACCCATTAAATGGCATATGCATTATCATTTTCAATAATATCTTCTCCCAATGACCCATTCAGACATGTTGCCATGATTTGCTGTCCACTATTAAAGCTTTTCTAAATATTTGTATCCCTATGATTTCTCCTCAAGTGTCTTCACGTATACTAAAAGCTCTCTTATCAAGAGGATCAGAACCAATATTTGGACAGTGGTCAACTACTTTAAAAGTGACCCGGCAATACCATTACTAGATATATACCCAGAAGACCTGAGAGCAGTGACACAAACAGACATCTGCACACCGATGTTCATAGAGGCATTATTCACGATAGCCAAAAGTTGGAAACAACCCAGGTGTCCAAGTGATGAATGGATAAACAAATTGTGGTGTATACACGTGATGGAATATTATGCAGCAGTAAGAATAAATAAAGCCGTGAAGCATATGACAGCATGGATGAACCTGGGAGATTATGTTGAGTGAAGCAAGCCAGGCACAAAAAAGACAAATACTGTATGATTGTGCTATTATAAACTAAATATACTGTCTAAACTCATGGAATTAATAATTAGAATATAGGTCACCAGAAAATAGAATGAGGGTAGAGAATGGAAAGCTGAGGGTTAATCTGTGCAGAATTGGTGAAAAAAAAAAAAGGTTGTTTGGAAATGAAAAGAAATGGGGAAAGCACATCATAGTGTTTGTAACTAGCAGAGCTATTATATGGGTATGACAGTGGTTGAAAGGGTAAGTCTAATGTTATGTATATTACTAAAAGGAAAGCTAAAAATTGTAACATGGTTCTGTATAACACAGTGAAACCTCATGTAAAATATGAATACGGGTGATTGCATATAGAAGACACTTTTAGAAAATATAAATACAAATAAACTAGAGAGATAGAAACAGAATAGCAGCTATGTACAGCAGGGGAAGCATAGAGAGATTGATAGGTGATGAGTCTTTTGGTTTATTTATTTATTAATTATTATTGAAATAATGAAAATGCTCTAAAAATGACTGAAGTGATGAATGCACAACTATGTGATTATACTGAATACCTATGATTGTACACTTTGGATGGATTTATACTATATTAATATGTATAAATAAAATTTATTTGTCAAAAAAAAAAAAAGAGAGAATCATTCAAGTGTATCAAGAACTTCAAGTCTCTTGAGAAAGAATCTTGGTGCAAACCCCTTTGAGATTTTTATGGTTCCTTTTCTAATTTTTTACAGTTTCCACAAACCACACTTATTCTGATATCACTTTGAAACAATTTGTTTTCATGGTGTCCTTCCAAAGTTTTCAACTTAGTTGCGTATAAAAGCAAGTATATATTTTCACACTCATTTTCATTAATTCATATAATGCCTAATCAAAACACTTAACTTAAAATAAGTAAAGGCAGCATGAACCATTTTAGGAAAAACAGTGTTCTTTTCCAGACTCTAAGCAGCAAAAATATGATAACTTTACAACCGTAAACTTTAAGAAGTTCACAATAATAAGGGATCATATAGTTCAACTAAGGATTTGGCTCATAGTAGAAACTACCACAATTTGTATCTATCACAGTATTTGTTATGTGGGTAACTGTTAAGATTCTTGTTGACAAAAAATATAAAACGACACTGGATAATCTGAGCAGAAAATGCCCTTAAAGGATAGGTGAAGGTTGGCTCATAGACTCATTGTGAATGCAGGTGATCCAGGAAATGTTCAGAACTTAAAAGAAGCTCAATGGTTAGAACCACAGCCAAAATCACGCCGTGAGAACTATGTTTTTAAAGTACTACTGCTTCGCTGCTCCCATGTACATTTCTGTACACAGGCTGCTACTGAAATTGCCACATCCAGAGCAGATTTTAAACTGCTCCTGCTTCTTAATGATTATGTCCAGAAAAACAAATGCCAGAGGATGCTTCTGATTGTCTTAGTACAGGTAAATGGAGGCCCCTCATCTGCCAAGTTCTCAAAAGGCAAATATGTGGCATTTCTTCTTCCACAGTGATGGATTCCAGTCACGGATGTTCATTAAAATAAGCCTAGAAATTTTTATCCACTGTTGTGAACCAATTAAAAAAAAAAAAATACTGGGCTTTCTCCATTAGAGAGGTGCCACATTCCCACTGTTTACCTCTCTTCCTTTAAATCTTGAAATTCTTTTGCAGGATTTTTATATAAATGACTGCATTTGCTGCCAAGCACTGTAAAGCATATTATTTTGGCTTTTAGGTTTCTTAAGTTCATGAGGAAGACATACTTGCCAAGCTTTTTTGCTGCTACACAACTAAGTGTCTTATTAACTGGCTTCTTATAGTGTCATTACCATTTCCCACAACACTAAATTCCCACTCACAGAATGTGTGTGTTCCCTGAATTCATCAGCGCTGTCCCTCTATTATTTTTTAGTTATAGAAGCTACTCTGTATTTTATTGCCTTAATTTTTTTTTTCATTAGAATGTTGTCTCATTTGGGCAAACACCTTCAAATTGTTTTACCTTTAGATAAAGTTATCTAGAATGCTGAGGAATAGAAAAGTTTTCTCTCCTCTAATGATTTGTGTAAGACAGTATTTCAGAAAATATCTCCCTTAAAGATTCTGGACTTCAGTCTCCTCACCTAAATAAGATGTCAAAAGGTTCCTTTGTACACATATGCATGATTATTACAACTTGTCCATTTTATTAAATTCAACTTCATTGGCTTTGCATTGCTTCATTTTCTCTATGACATCACTCTCACAATCAGACAGGATCCACTATAGAAATGCAACAGGGAAGTGGCATGTCATGGGCAGTTTTTTGTAGGGGAGGAGTGAGAGGTGTAAAATGCCACTAGATATCACTAAATATTCTCCACTAAATATCGAAACATCTTCCTTTCAGGCCTACCATGTTTGCAAACATGTTTGGTGGCAAGAGATAAAATAACATCAATGTCTGTTATCACAAATTTGTTTAATCAGATAACTTTAAGTAAATTACTATGTTTAGCACAGTTCCTGGCACCTAGTAAACATTGAGCATTGAGCAAACAAGGCAGAGACATGGGTTGTTTTTGTTTGTTTGTTTGTTTGTTTTTAATAGAGGATATAAAAGATGGCAGGTGTAGAAGCTTTTAAGAAACTATAATGCAAAATTAATGGGCATCTGTGGGAAGAGGCAAGAGGAAATGATTATGAGATAAGGGGAGCAGCATAATTAATTCCTACTCTCAACATCATAGACCAAGTTATTTTGCCTAATTATTTAATATTTCAGCACTACCGCCCTTTGAGAATTTTTAGCCAGAGATGATAATAAAAATATCATTAGCAAACTGCTCTTTCTCCCACTCTCTGGAACAAGACACTCTTACAACCTCTGATAGTCTGAGGCTTTCTATTCCTACTGACCACATAGCAACCTTGTCCCTCCTCAAAGTGAGTAAATTGTAAAGCCCTCATCCTGCTGTCAGGCTTCTACAGCCTGCTCATTTACAGTACTTAAAAATATTTCTGACTCCCTACTCACCTGCAGGTTGTGTTATTACTCGAGTTCTAAGACATGGAGCTAAACTCCAATAATCTAACTATACTGAAGATTCTACATTGATGATAGTATTCACTCATGGCACACTCTTTTTCTGCTGTTCTGGAGATGTTCTTTGCTCCAGTTTCTGTCTCTTACCACTTCAAAATACTAATTTTTAATGAGTAATCCTATGACACCATTCACAAGATTCATGGTTGGAATATGCTCAAACACAAAACAGCACTTTATGTGTATGTGTTTGTGTGTGTGTGTGACTGTGTAAGTAATTTCCCATGTTAGTTCTAACTACTCTGAAACCATCTCTCATTTATGTGAAAGAAATAACTTATTCTTGACAAACATGTTATTTCAGCAGTGGATTCAGAAGGCAAAGTAACTCATTTTGGTCTTCTTATCTATTTAACTCAAAACCAGGTTAAATCAGATAAATAGTATTTCCTCTATAAAAAGTAAAATACGTGTTGTCTTTTACAATTTAATTTTCTGTGTCCACTGGAAGAAATATTTAATCATTCATCCTGGAAAAAGAATATATACTCAAATCTTAGAAACAAATTTGCCACAGAGACCAAAATTATTCAAAGCTTGTAGGGATTTATAAAGCATCACTGTTGGAATTTTTGTATCCCATTGTTGTTAATAAAATTTAGAATTGATGGAATTAAAATGAAGAAAGGCCAAATAAGACTCCCCGCTGAAATCATAGCTAATGTTGAATGTTCAGTATCTGAATGTTTCTAATCCTTCTATTTTGAAACTATTCCACCAAAATGATGTTCTATTTTCAATCCATTATATTAATTGATTGAATGCTTACATAGTTTTCTTTGAGAAGAAAAGGATTCATTAGATTTTTTAATAGTTTGCTATAGGCTAATGTATTGTAATAGGAGAGCACTTTCCTATAACTACTTAAACTACAACACATTATGTGAGAGACTGGTATTTCTATTCACTAGTATCATTTGCTTTCCATGTTCTTTTAGAATATGCAATTCAGTTGACTCATTTGCAATGTTAAGAGGTTCAAAATAATACTCCTGATTTAAGAGAGTCTAAAATAATATGTTTGAGTGAAAAGTAAAACCAGTAATGAAAGGGTAATGTTTTCACATCCTTTTATCCCTCCTTCTCTACTCAAATTCCCTTCACATATCCTTTAAATCCAATCCATAGGGAATGCATGAGCTGGATTGGAAGGAGTACTCACAGTTAGAGAAGAGAAACAATCTGTAGAACCCAGCCCTGAAATTGGAAGCATATATTGACAGAAAGTTGACACACAGTCTCCTTCAGAAGTTGCTCTCAAACAATCTCTTTTCCTTTGACCTAGATGAGTTTATTTTTAAGAAAAAAAATTTGGCCATCACAATTATTAAATTTGATGCCAGCTATCCAGGCAAAACATTCTGTGATTCCAACAGGATACTGTGGATACTGCTCACTAAATGCCCAGTGCTGCTCTCCATTATTCTCTAACCATTGCTCTTCCTGTGCGGGAATTCTGGACAATTGCTGAGAACAGAAGTGACGAATGCCACTGGCAACACAGCACTTAAATACAAGTGCTTAATCCCTCAGTCCTCTCTTTTCATCCACAGTGACCAGCGAGTTCAAGTCCACATGTAAAGGATGGTGAAGTGTCTGTCCACATGGTCCAAAGTGGCCACATGAAGAAGAGCTCTGTGCAAACAGGATTATAAGTACTGTAGACAAGAAATGAACCTTGTTTTGTTAAGCAAAGGAGATTTCAGAGTTAATTAGGTACCACCACATTTCCTATGATTAAACAGGCATGGCTGTAGAGATGAATAGCATTAGTGGGCCCCTGGGTTACTCTCAAGAACCCTAAGACAAGCAGAAGTGCTGGAAAATCAAAGTGAATATTTGCAACTCAGCAAAGAGATACTTCTATCCCTGGTAAGGATTATTTGAATGAAAATGACTGAAACGCAGATCAAATTACTATAGGTAAATGCGAATTTATTGCTTCATTAATCCAAGAGAACCATAAAACTTTTGGAAAGTTGTGTGGGTGGGTGGAGGATAAAAATTAGATGCTTCTGGAACAAAAACTAGGGCCTGCAATGCTGACAGAACACTCTATTTCTCACCTCTGCACCTCCCCATAGATTACCTTCATTCTACCTCCTTGCATTTAGGCTATCTCCATGAACCACAGCACATGGCTCCTGATGGCTCTCAAACCTCTGCCACCAAGCAGAAAGTGACTGATAACAACCATGCCTTCTACACTAATGCAAAAATCCCAGGGAAGAATCTGATTGTCCGAGATAGTCAAGTGCTCCCAGGTGGGCCAAGTAACTCTGACCAGGAGAAGGTGTGGTCTGTAGATGCTCATTAAGGAAGCATCAATGCAAAACATATTTGTTGGAGCAGAAGCAATCCTCAGAATAGTTTTTCCCACAAAGGGAGATTTCTTGTCAGACAAAACTTTAATATAGTTTCAAAATAGCTTATCAACATTGATAAAATACAAAAATCTCTGAAAACTAAAGGCATTGTCTTCTAATTCATTTGATGGTAAAATCTGACCTGACCTGAACTCATTTAGCAGCCAAACTTGACATGAACTTGATGTGAGGCATTTGTAATTTTTATTTGTTCATTTTTAAATATTAATACACTTTGATGCAGAAATATGTATCAGTTTATGGGCTGCTAGAGAAATGCTGCTGGAAATGTTATGTAAAACATGGTTTATGCATTATATTTGTTTTCCCCTACTGAATTCTGAAACATGTCTCCAAGGGTTTTAGATAAGGGATTGTATGTCAGTATTATAAGTCCAAATGTAAGTATCCATAAAAACAAATATGTACCTTATTTAGGAATGCATATTCAACATGGGTATATCTATATATCTACTTACATGTACCTATAAATATATTACTCTCTCTTTAGAATAGAGAGAGACAGAAACACTAAGCACAAACCAAAATATATTCCTGGGCATGTATGTTTCTTACACATTTGACTTCTCTTTTAAAGCTACAAATTCTCAATAGGAAAGTTGAATACATCAGGAAACGTCAACTCGATGCAACTTCTGCATAGAGTGCAAGTTGGAAATTCACTAAAGTAAGGAATGGTATAGCAGAATCCAATACTTTTAGAGATGATTGCTGTCTTGCATTTAAGACACTCTCTCGCTGCCACATGAGAAAAATGAAAAAGAGAGGAAAATAGTGACTTTCCTTAACTCAAAGAGTTGGTGAAAGCATAAATTTAGAATCATTTTCTAAACTTTTAATCAAGACACAGCTTTTCAAAATTCTAGTCCACTATGGTTTGGGTCCTGACAATATCTGTTATTTGCTTAGATAACATGCTTATAATGATGAGATAAGCAAAAAGATATGGGAAAGAAATAATAATAAAGAATGTTCTGGTTGAAAAGGTGCTAGAAAAGTTGTATTCCTTATCAGAAGAAAAGTATGGGAGGGAATGTTCCATCTTATAATACAATTTGAACAAATCAAGAGATTCTGAAAGATACTTAGGGGTACTTCTATGCTTATCCAAGCACTTGGACTTTTTGAGGCATCTGAAAATTAGTAATTTTTTTTTTGACAGATGTAAACCATATCAAACAATAAAAATTATGAAATAGCATAAAATGGTGTTATGAGAAAACAAAATACTTTTCCCTTAGAATGCTGTGTAGGTGGCTTTGTTTTCAAGGATTTTCTATGTAGCATTTCACCCCCAAACTCTACAGTATTGTTTTCCCCATTTTGTTGTAAATCGCCCAAAAGATTACCATTATAAGCCTTATGGAGTCTATTTCCTACTATTCCCCAATTCTCTCTCATCCCACCCCTATTTTTGTGAAAATTTTCTTTAATATCCAGCTGACATTATAGTGTTCATGGATGTAGTGTGTATTAGTCAAAGGGGTGCTGATGCGAAGTACTAGAAATCTGTTAGCTTTTATAAAGGGTATTTATTTGGGGGTCAAAGCTTACAGTTACAAGGCCCTAAAGAGGTACCTAAAGGTACTTTCTCACCCAAAGTCAGCTGCCATGGGTTGAAGCAAGATGATGGGCGACCTCTGCCTGGTCTCTACATCCTTTCTTCCTCTTAAGGCTCCATGGGCCCAGCTTCTTCTGATCTCAGCTGCAGGCTGGCATAGGGCTCGTCTCTCAGGGCTTCCGAGATCAGCCTGGCATAGAGCTTATTTCTTTCCAGGCTTTCTCAGCTGCTCAGCTGCACACTATCAGGCGAATGGCTCATCTCTCCCTGGGACTCCAGGATCAAAACTGACAAAGTTCTTTCTCTCTTCTTGTGTCTTCTTGAGTGAGTGCCCATTTATATCAGCCCACCAAGGGGACAGGGACTCAACCTGAGTCACGCCTTACTGATGTGGTCAAATCAAAGGCACTAAATTGATTTAATCAAGTAAACTTAAAACCTTTGGATTTGATACAACCAAAGGGTATCACACTCAGAGGAACAGACCAGTTTACAAACATAATCCTTCTCTTTTGGGGGTTTCATAAATAATCTCAAACTGCCACATGGTGAAAAGCTCCTATCGTGCAGGTACAGATCTGTCTAATCCCCAATTTACCCTGGCCAGACCCTTCACAAGTTTCCTCTTCTAACTCTGATACTCCTAGTTATCAAACAGTATAAATTTTTTCCTGACAATCTATCATGTTCACCCCTACAGGTTTAGTGTCTCCTCTTTGTTCATTTTGTTTTTCCATATTCTACATTATCATTTTAACTGACCTGAAGACCTCTGCTTTTTAAAACTATACCTTATCCATTCTTCAGTCTGTATTTTGCAGTTTGAAAAATGATATGCAGAGAATTTGAATGGTTTATCCTTTTATATCATGTGGCTGTTTGATATTATTTATGAATTCCAGAAAGAGACATTATGTTTGTAAACTTGCCTGTTCCTCTGGTGTGATACCCTTTGATTGTATTAGATTCAGCTGAGATGTCTTCGATTAAATTATGTTAAGATTATGGCTTTGATTTGACCACATCATTAGGGAGTGCAGGGTTGAGTCCCCACCCCCTTGGTGGGCTGATAAAACAGAATCTCACAGGGAAGCAGATACACAGGAGAAGAGCACAGAGGAATAAGACAGTTCCATACACAGGGCAGAAGACCCTGGAAGAGAGATGAGCTTGATAGTCTACAGGTGACCTTGTGAAGCAAACTGAGAAGCTGAGCCTGGAAAGAAATGAGCCCTGGGGAGAGAGAGAAGGCTTATGCCATGCTACAGCTGCGATCGGAAGAAGCTGGGACCACAGAGCCTTAAGAGGAAAGAGGAAGGCTGAACCCTCACAGACATCACCTGCCATCTTGCTTCAACACGTGGCAACAGGCTTTGGGTGAGGAAGTACTTCTTAAGGTACCCTGAGTTGGACTATTCAGGGCCTTGTGACTGAAAGCCTCTACCCCAAATAAACACCCTTTATAAAAACCAAGAGTTCTGGTACTTTGCATCAACACTCCTTTTGCCTGACAACACATATCACATGAGCTTTTTTAATGGCTCTAGTGCTTAGCAGTCATTTTGATACATACATACTCCCTTACAATGTTCTGGGGATTCTTCCTTCCTACTAGCTTGGTTAGGGGCAGAACCCTCCCTCCCACAACAAAAGCTGAAAATTCCAGTTAA
The DNA here is from genome assembly GCA_026826555.1 of Tolypeutes matacus. Taxonomy (NCBI): domain Eukaryota; kingdom Metazoa; phylum Chordata; class Mammalia; order Cingulata; family Chlamyphoridae; genus Tolypeutes; species Tolypeutes matacus. The sequence continues at coordinate 32,397,041 of JAKSZT010054487.1, read as the reverse complement.
TTGCTCTCTCTGCTCCAGGCATCAGAGCATGAACATGTGACCTCAGCTCAACAACCAGACAACATCAATTGGAACTAGGAATGTAGAGATAGTGACACAAAAAGTCAAGGTCAGTTTGGAATTGATTACAGCAGCAGCCACAGCAGTAGCATCCAGGGTCAGCAGTGTCAGTGGGGCCAGTCTGGGGTCCACTACCAGCATCAGGAACATCCTAACCACCCTTCCAAAGGCATTATTTTAGCCAAGGAGATGCCTTCCTAAGCATTTCTAAGTCTGTGGTTTCTGCCAAATTTCCAGCATTCCCTTCAATTCTATGAGCTAACCATTTCCTTCCAAAAACACCCTTTCTACTTAAAACCCATTGTTGCTTTCTGTTGTTTGCAATCCAGAACCCTGATTAATATGTCAGTACTCGATTATCACACAACTCCATTGACTATTAAGGCTTTATCCTTCTTCCATCTTATGCTCCTCATTGCTCTGATAAAATAAATTCATTTTAACTTTCTAGATTCTAACAATGGTAGTTTTCACTACAGTAATTTCATTTTTATTTTTCAAATTTTTATATTTTACATATTATATTGGCTTATAATCACTAACAGTATGTTTTTATAAATAGCTTATAGATTGTAGGCAACATATTGACTTCTGTGGCCATGATTAATTTTGCAACACTGTAAATATGTTTCCTTCTACAGATAGGAACTGAATACAATTTGAAAAGGAAAAAATAGTATCTAAATGGTAATTAGAAAGATATTGTATGGACATATGAGTGAAATATCTATGTCCAGTAAGCAAGGAAAAACTAGTGGAACCTTATGTAAAACATAAAATGCTATCATGTATGTAAGTCTCAGAACTACCGAACTGCTGCTGCTTTTACATAAGTACTAGCAAATATTTTACCATTAAGAGGAAAATCGGATAAGTCATCAGAGGCTAGAAAACATTCATTTATTGCTTTGTAACCAAGAGTTAAGAGTTAACAAATGATTATTAGTTACTGAGTCATTATATAGATGCCCATTGACTTTCCAGTATATTGTAGCATAGCCAAAAGTAAAACCCTGAAATACTGAAACTCACTGAAGTGTAACTCAGATGCCTTAATCTTTGATAATGATTGTGTAACTATATAATCTTTACCTTGTGACTGTAAAAGCTTCATGATAACTCATGATTGACCCCATTCGTACCCCCTTATCTTGTTTTACAACTTTGAAGTCTTGTGATCACACAGACAGCCTCTTAATGTTTATTAATGAAGGAACTTCTGTCAGTCCAGAATTAAGTCACTGGATTCTGAAGTTATCTTACCAAAGCTAGATCTAACCAAAACTGGCCCACCTGTCATGAGCAGTAGCTTAAATCTTAACCTGTACGTGACCTACACCTCTTTATAATACTAAAAATCACCCCCATCACCATGTTAAAGGCACCATTTTCTTACATTCGTTCTGTGACTAGACATGTAACACTCTATGCATTACTCAATAATTAGATTATCTCTAACTTCGTCATCTGGAACCAGTGTACTCATTATCCTAAACCTGCCAATCTTTTGATATTATAAAACCCTCAGTTACTGCAGTTAGGGGAGACAGATTTTAGGCCCATGGGCCACCATTGCTTCATGCTTGGCAATAAACTCTTTCTCCCTTTGACACCCTGATGTCTCAGGAATTGGTCATTTGTGTGCTTCGGGCAGAGAACCCCCACCTTGATTGGAATCAGCTTATTCATTCATTTATTTGCTCATTCAACAATCATTTCCAAACACCACTCATGTGCCAGTGCTAATCCAGCTTCATTATCTATAAAAATTTAATAGTGCCTGTCATTCCCACACTCCCCCAGGAGTTTTGTGCGCTGAAATGCACGTGAGGGAAACTTAGCAAGTAAAAAAAAAATCAGAATTATTTATTTTGTGGTGGCAAATGAGACTTTCTCTTTAAACGGCTGTTTTCCATGTGTGGTAGACTATTCCGAATCATACATAACATTCTCTTAAAATGCGTTCCATTAATTTTCTGATGTAAGATGTAGTAACAACTGAAAGCTTAACCTGAACAATTAGAAAAAGATTATGATCTAAAGAACCAGAAAAGAATATACTTTCCTCATAAGGATTGTTTATAAAAATTTTTAAATGCAATGCATTTGTTTCATAAGGTAGCCTTGTGCTATAAAAGTTATCATAATATACAAACTAATTCAGTATCATTTGCTCTTTTATTAACTTAATTTAATCATACTAGGCATCACATAATAAAATCATAGCATGTTATTCAATACCAAATCTAAATCACATGTTATACCCCTTTGATTATACTGTTGGAGGAAAATAATAAGCCAAAGACATTAACATACTTTTTTTTTTTGCTCCTTTATATAAAAACGTTTTAATATATAATTTTTAAATAGTCATATGCCACTTCATTGAAATATTATAATGCTTTCATTTTAGTATCTATTGGAGGGTTTTTGTCAAAGCTGTTATATATCTCTATTTTTTTGTGGCTATCATTTGCCAATTATAATATAATCCAACAATATCTTGTTCATTAATATAAGTCACATTGAGCTAATCTTTCTAGTAAGAAATGTAAATTTTATATATGAAAATGGCAAACTCTACCATTTTCTCAGAAGTGATGGTAGGTGGCGTATGTTTATTTCTAACTTTAATGAACACAAATTATAAGGGTTCCCAAGCTAACTACCCAGGTTGTAAAAGCAGATGCATTTTATTTGGCAAATCAGTATCCTCCCTCTCTCTAGCTCTTGAATTTGAATAGTGTAGGTTAGGCAATGCAGTCTCAAGTTCTAGCCCAGGGCCCCCAACCATTTGCTTTGCTCTTAAATCTGCCTGCCCTTGAGGGCATTTAATTGGGTAACAAGACAATAAGTAAGTTGAATAAGTAGGGGAGTATGTAGGGGAGAATAAAAGTATACAAGACACTCTTTTAGTCTTAAAGGAGTCAATAACCCATTAGTAAAAACAAAGACACAGACAAAAACTAGTATTGAACACAAACAGTGTTTCTCAGTTTTATCCCATAGAGATAGACCTGAGGGAAGGAGCACATTTCCATAGATATTGGTGACTTTTCCTGCTGTGATTCTTCAGCAGCAGCAGAGTTCCCTTCTTCTAAATGAACCATAAGCAAAATTTCAGGGCTTGAGGAGGTAAAGAAAGAGAAGCAGAGGTGAGCTGTTAGAAAATGCTCCAAGTGATTCTGGGACATCCCCCCCTCATTCACATGTGCCTACCCTTTCCAATCCTCCCCAGACTTCCTCTTGAGAATTGCCGATGCAAAGAGAATTGATTGGATTTGCAAGGCCCAGAGCTGGTTGAAAATGATACCAATTTTCTTCTCTCTCCACAAGGGTGATTTTGCAAGGCATCAACCTAGCTAAGCTGAAAAGTAAATTTCCCAGAATTCCCTCTCCTCTGTGGTATCAGATAAAGGTTGTCATAGAGAAATGTGCACAAATTTGGAAGGTTAGAGGTAAGACTTCGCCCATTACCCTCATAAGGTTTGTGCAGGACTCAGGAGCCACTGCATCTCACTCACACTGTCCCTGATCTGATGGGCTCCCTTTACTAGTGTGGGAAAGCAGTCAAACCCATAGTTCATCCAAACTCATCCTTCTCCCCATCCATAGCCTCCTTCAGTTCTTCTGAGTCATGGGTCATCTGCAGATCCATGGTAAAGGCCCCGGCTTTTCTGCTAATAATTACCATCATTGCAGTTAGAGCAGTGAGTAAAACACATGGAACCCTACGGTTCCCAGTTTGTGTTCACAGGTTCCACTCGTTCCTCATGGGTTCCAGTTTCTCCCCATGTTCCTACCTGTCCTTTATCTCTGCTCCATATCCACATTTTCCTGCCAAAATCTGCCCAGCTGACCTACAGTGACTTCATGCCTACCACCATATGACAAGGCAACAGCTTTCCACAGACTTCTTCACCCGGTCCCCTTCATGCACCTAAATTTGTGGGTTTTTTTCCCCCTCCTAATCTTCCTATTACCTCCTTTGCAGATATTTATTTACCTAGTATTTTCTACAGTTTTATAAGGTTTAATTCCAATAATAAATTCCTTATTCCAAACTATTTATGGTGGTCCTGTTTTCTTACTCAAGCCCTGATTAATTAAATATATATATATATGTATAAGAAATCCTTCACTATCTTCTTAATTCTTATGGGAATGTCCAAAGTGCTGCTCCCAGACATAAAGGAGTCTTTCTAGAGGGGATAATTAGTAATGAACTAGAAGTTGAGATGCCTGAAACCATTATGATCCCTATAAGAACAGCTGCCTCATTCAGAAGCGATTTCTCTAAGTACCTCTCAGATGCAAACTTGGTGCCTGCCTCTCTATAGCTGGTACCATGCTGATACCTTGATGCTAGCAATCCATATTCTAAAGGCAATTTACCATGCTAAGGCAACTTAAGAACTAATAAACTTGTTCCTGGTTGTGTACTCAAACACTCTGGCATTCTGTATATATTCAATACTTACTGGATGAATTAATTAATGAGTAATGAATGCTAAAGGCACTCTCCCACCCACTAGATGCTCAATAGCAACTACTATTCATTGATTCTCCATTGCATGTCAGGCACAGTAAGTGGTTCAATTTTAAACACAACGTCCTAGAAAATAAGAATTATTATTGGAATTTTACAGGTGAAAAAACAGAAATTAGGTATATTGCCCAAAGTCACACCGGTATGAAGTGGCAGAATTTAAGAATAAACTTGTGTAGATCTCACATCAAAGCTGGGGCATACTCTGCTGCATTAGGCTGCTTATCAAAAGGGGACAAGCTCTGTAGTGAACCCTTACTCAAATGATTTACCTTGACTTCTTCATCCACCCTTCCCCTTCGTGCATCTTCTCCTTCAGTGTCAGTTTTCTTATATTTTGTTTGATTGGTTGGTTGGATGGTTGGTTATTCTCAAACACAGCTTCCTACAGATTTAGTATGCCATCTGCCTCCAGCCTGTGATTCCTGCTTCCCTTAGATTTTGCCTTAAAAGAATGATTCAGCAGCCTGACCTCCTTCTTATTTCCATTTGAAACATGACTAAAAATTACATCAAATGGATAAAAAAAGGCAATGATGGCTTTGGGTTTCTTCTTTGATGTAAATGTATGTGACTAAATTCTCCGCAGCTTTGAGGCAGCTAGGTCATACTCCATGGAAGCAAACATAGCTCTGCTGTCACAGTTTCTTCTCTGTCCAATTTCTTCCAATGCATCCCTAGTGAGAATACTTGGGTCATGTCCCAACTTCCTGGTTCTCTGTGGCTCTGACCTGTGTGTGTGCTGCCTCGTTTGAAGCACAGCTACAACTGGAATAAATTCCAGTAGACTGGAAGGCCAAACTGCCTCTCTGTGATCAAACAGTATCACAAAATGTGGGGAATGGAACTTATCATGAGTGAAACTAATTTTACCATCAGAGTAAAGGTAAAAATAATTATTCCATATGTATTTTCAAATGAGAGTTAATACAATTTTCCACAGCTCAACAGCATAATAAGAATTCAAGCTTTTCCAATAGTAGTGCTAGCACTAGGACCTAAATCATTTCATTCTTACTAGTGGGGAGGAAATGCAAAAAACACTGCCTTCTTAAAACAGGAAGGTTCTATTTGCTTTTTTCTTTCCTGTACGTGAAAAGTTGTTCAATGTAAGGTAACATTTTGGCACTGATTCACTGATAGAAAAAGCAGTCTGGAAAACTGACTCCCTGAAGAACACAGTGAGAATTATCCAATTTTATTGTCCTCTACAGATTCATAGAATTGTTGGTGTGAAAGAGCCAAGGCAATGAATCTAATTCATCCCACACTCAATGCCTGCAGGCATATCACATACGTCCCTAGAGAGATTGAAATGTATTCTATTTTTAAAGATTTCCAGAAATCCCACAACCTCACTCAATAAATCCTTCCATGCAATTACTTTCCACACCATGAAACATTTCTTTCTATCTAACTAAAATCTCTTATTTTATAGTATCTTTGTGCCCTCTGCTTTCTCTTGTCCTACTTGTATTCAAGATAAAGAAAGGATGCTTACCACATTGCTTTATTTATTGACCTTGAATCTTCATTGGAATGAATAACTCAAAACTTTCATGAACATTTCTCTTACACTAAAACGTTCTTGAACATTTTGATTTCTCCCTTACTAAAATGTTCTTGAATACTAAACTCTCTTATACAAATAGGGAGTTTTTAAGTGGCAACAATCTTAAAAGTTTCAAAACAACATTTATTGGGTTAATATAAAATATTCACGTTTATTGACCAGCACAAGTGGTTACCTGGAAGGTTCTCAGACAATATTTCTTTAAGGGGTGACAAGGTCCTAGAGTTTCCACATTCTAGCATTAGCTGCAACAAGTAGTATCAAAAAAGCTCAAAGAGTATTCAAATAAAACTCTTGTGGGCTACAGAGAGATCTGAACACATGCAATTTTAATTGCATTTAATTTTCATTAATTTAAATTTAAATAGCCACATGGGGCTAGTGGCTACCAGATTTCAAAGAGCAGGTCTAGTAGGTATACCTGTAGAATTGTTTAGTGGCAATTTTATTTATAAATTATTTACTTTTAGAAACGTGGGGATTTTCTTTTCTCAAAGCATATCTTGTTACTGCAGGAGGAGTTAATTCAGATTCCAAAATATCAGTTTATTATATACAAACTGGAAGTATCTATTTTATTTATGGTGAAATGAGTATTTTCAAAGTGATTAGACAAAATATGCAAATAAACAGGTGTGAATATTGGCAGTGACTAAAACTGCTTCTATTTTTAAATGAAAATAAAAGAATTCCTGAAGAAAAAGGACATTAAAATTTTAAATATTAAATCCACATATAAATCAAGTATACATGAAACAGAATGTGTTTCCTTAGTTTCTACAAGAATTTATCTATGATTCTACAAATAAATCATTACTAATATTATAGCTAATGCCTCAATCTTTCATTCTATTCACTTTATTAGGGAAATAAAGTTAATTTAACAAATGTCATTTATGCTGATTCAGCAGAACCTACAAGATGATAGTGTCAAATTATAGAATTGTTTGAGTTTGTATGCCCTTTAAAAACCATGTCTCAAAATAATTTAAGGATCTTTAACTTATAGTTGGCCCTCTTGCCCCAGCACTCTTCACCAAGGAAATGAAATTAAGGTTATATACTGTGAAATTATGGGGAGAAATAGTAATTTAATTCACATTTAATAAAATTGATTAATATGTTTACATAGTATATATATGCATATATATACAAATACACATATATGAATATGTAAAATATTTTCATTACCAAGTCCTCTTTATACCTTTACCAGCAGTCTAATAACCTAGTACTTAGTTTCCTCAAGCTTAAACTACTTCAACAATTTTATATGTGTTCTAGATTCCTCTAATCTTGCTCTTCTCCAGCAAGATACCATTAAAATTACTTCATATATAACCAAATGTATGCTATAGACCATAGTTAGTGGTAATCGTCTGAGGATATTATCCCATAATCTGTAACAAATGTTCCACAACAATGTCGTGTGTTGGTGAAGGGGCATTGTATGGGAATTCCACACGTGTGCAAGATTGCTTTGTAAGTTCACAACTTCTCCAATAAAAATATCTTTTTAAAATTTACTTCCTATATAGTTACTTAAAGAATCTCTAGAAGATGCTTACATTTTATCAGCAGAATCTAAAACATCAAATCAACAACCTCCTCAACTCTCTCAACTTTCATATTTCTAAGCATTTTTCAATTCCTCGTTAACATAGTATCTCCAATGCTGCCAAACTATTCTTCTTACATGCCCAGTACAGAACTGCCTATTTTCTCCAGATTTTTCTCAGCCTGTAATGTCATATCAGCATTCTTGCCATGGCATATCCATCATTTCCTTCAAGTTCCTGCTCAAAATCATGATCATCGTATACTAATCCATCATTCATTAATCTCTTCTTTCATCTTTTATTAATCAATATTACATTATAGTTGCCTTGTCTCACGTCTCACAGCAATAAGCTGAAGTTTCATGTATTTATAGTACAGCTTTTTATTATTTTAAAGCACATACACACATTTTGTCTTCCTCCCTGAAAGCTAAGATCTGAGGGACTCTCCCAACACAAATCCACTATGAAGTCCTGTTACAAATCTTTTTCATTTTTGTTTTAAAATGTAATAAAATGACCATTTCTTACCCTGAACATAACTTTTAAAGGAGAATTAAGAACTTTTAAACCAATGACCTGATAATCAAATGAATTTCTAAAAATTTCAAAATTAAAATAACAACTAGTAAAAAATAATTCATCATATTTAATTCATTTATCCACATCTATTTTCATTTCTGATATGAAATTGTTTGACTTGATTAAATAATTCTAATTTACCTTAAGTAAAGGAAGCACTTTGAATAGTAGGTAAGAACACTAATGTGTTCTTCAAAATTATTTTGCTTTCTCTTTTTACATTGTCCATGCAGAAGGAGAGTCAGACTGTACAGAAAAAATTTTCTCATTTCCTTAAAGTAGCAGAGGAAAGGATCAAACATCTAAACTTTAATGAAATTAACTGTGATTTGAATAGTTAAAATTCTTTTTGTTCCCTGAGATAAACTAGTAAACCATTTTCAAAAGAGATTAACTACATTTAACTTTTGAATTTTAATGGAAAAATAGCTATCATCAAAATGTACGGCAAGTTAAAGTATAAAAAATACTACTCATAGTTAAAAAAAACAACAATTAAAGCTAGCCTAGCCCAGTATATGGATTGTAACATAATTTAAAGAAGGCATCCTAAAATAATGAGAAATGTTCTAGAGTTCCAAAAGTATATTTCCTTGAATGTCAAGAAAACATGAATTTAAAAGTGTTTTTCTTTTTTTTTCTTTTTTTTTTAAATTTAGTCCAAAATCTCTAAGTACACAATTCCCCAGTGCCTAAGGTATTGGACAAGATTTCCCAAGGAAACTTTAACCTTCCAGTTAATGTTATCCTGGACTTCTTAGGTCTAGAATTATTCGGATTCCTCAGGGCTAGAAATACAAAAAGAAATCAGTGCAGGGTAACCTTTAATCTGACTTTGAAGTGAATGTCTGTAATAGCTATAGGCAGTATTTGGAAATGTATGAGATGCATTCCCATACATGCATTTTTCCCGAGAAATCAATCTCTATTTGCTTCCAGTTGATCTTACATTTCTACCATGATGTATAAGTGTGTTGATTACACTTTTTCCAGATTTTAAAATAAATTTTATGTATTTTTTTTTATTTTTAAAGAAACTTTGGATTACATAAATGTTACATAAAAAATATAGGGGATTCCCATATACCTCACCTTCTTCCCTTCCCCAACTTTTCCCAATTACAACATCTTTCATTAGTGAAATACATTTGTTACACTTAATGAACACATATTGAAGCATTGCTATAACCATGGTCTACATTATAGTTTGCATGGTTTACATTATAGTTTACACTTTGCCCCGCATATTTTTATAGGTTTTGACAAAATGTATAATGGCCTGTATCCATCATTACAATGTTATGCAGGACAATTCCAACATTCCCAAAATGCCCCGTTACACCTATTCTTCCCTCTCCCTCCCCTCAGAACTTCTGGTGGCCACTGCCTTTATAACAATGATGAAAGTTCTTCCATTGCTAGAATAAAAATAAGTCTACTTTAGTCCATAGTTGCATTTCCCCCTAATGTTTGTTCATTCCTCAATCTTGAGGATTTGGGGATGGTGATGCCCATTCCGCTTCCGATTGAGAGAGGGCTTAGATCCCATAGGGCAGATGGATGGAACTGTTGCTTGCCGTTGTAGACACTCTGTTTACATCCTTGTTACACTGATGGGTTGGTGGGATCTAAGGAGCATCTTCCTGCAATGTGAGGCACAAAACAATTGTTCTGCTTTCCACATCACTCTTCATTGTGCCATTGGGATTAAAACTAACACTTTAGAAAAATACATTTTGTTTTCTTCACAATGTTACCAGGAGTTGTTCAACGTTTTAGAAAAGGTGAAGGCAATGCCAGTCATTCTATTTTTGACACCAGAAAGCACACATATATCAGACTACATAATCTCTGATGTGTTTGGGGGGATACCACCTATTGCTGCAAATATCAATTACATCACTATTTTATATACAGGTGTAAGCATTTAATTACTTCATTTTGAATCTGTCCCAAATGTTTACATATTATTTTATATTTCAGTTTTATTAGAAATAAAACTATTTTATTTTTACTAGAAATCAAATTATATTATTTTTCTGGTGAGGTTGCTATGTGTACAATATATTATATTTATTTATTCATTCATCCCCCCCTTGCTGCTTGTGCTCGCTGGGCCAGCCAACCACGCCGTGCGGGCGGGCCTGCCCTCACCTGGAGGCCCCAGGAACCGAACCCAGGGCCTCCCACATGGTAAACTCCTACTGATTGAGCCACAGCCGCTTCTAATAAAACAAAAAGGGAGGAGATGTTGGAGGCAGCCAGAAAGAGGTGAAGCTAAAATGGCCAACGGACAACAAAGAACAAGCCTGATCCTATATTTAGCCTTCTTTGAGGAAGTAGCTCACCCTGCTCCCGCGCGCGCGAAACTTTCCCGCCTTCCACAGATAGCAAACCCTCCCTAGCAACCAACTGTGCCCAATACCAGCCTGCCATATATGTCTTACACGTACTTCCTCTTTTTTCATGCCCTACCCCCTACACCACCCCTCACTCTACTTATAAAAGGCTGTGCACTTCCTCAATAAATTAGACCTGCGTACTTAATATATATATATATATATATATATATATATATATATATATATATATATATATATATTGTCTATGAATTTTATTTCAGAATACTAAAAGGGGGTTGGGGGTCTTATTGGATTGAGGATCACTGTTCTAAGCCAATTGTAATGATCTCTTTCTCCTTTTCCAAACTCTCAACATCCTTTGCAGTTAGGGGAAGCCATGGTCAGAAAGAACTTGGAGGAAGCTTCTGGGGTTTATAAAAGGGCAAAAAATAAAAGGATAACTTATGGAGATGTTCTTCATCCATCTTTCTGCCTACAATGAAAACATGATGTTGCAGGCATTTGGGTACAATGTAGCAACAGGCATGAAATAAAACAGTAATATGCCACTGAACCAACAGACTATCTTGGAACTACACTCTTGATATTTGGGGGAGAGAGGAATTTGTATGCTTTAAACTAATGTTTTTTGGATTTTATGCAGCTTAAATAATTTGCAACAGATACAAAACTGAACTTAATATCTTACCTTCAAACTGCCTATCATCCATTGTTCCATATCACCATCTAGCCAGCTGCTGATATTAATAACCTCAGTATCACTTTTATCTCTATCCACTCCATAGGTAATCAGACTCTAAGCACTGCCTACTTGACCTCAGAAATATGTGGTAATCCATCTACATTTCTCAATTTCCACATCCAACATTTTAAGCCAAATAACAATCAAATTCAACATGCATCTTCTTCTATAGTCTCTTAATTGGCCTTATTTGGGTCTCTCTCAATTCCTACCATATTCTCCACCCATTGAAAATCTTACCTTTTTAAAATACAAATTTGATCTTCTCATTCCTATCCATAAAAGACAGATTCCTGTTGCTCCAGAACACATTCCCAAATCTTTAACCAGATATATAACCGCAACCCCATGATCTTTGCATGAGCCATGCTGTTCCAATATCTGAAAAATTATTCTTTCCACTCTACCCTCACCTCACAAATTCACACAAACCCACTAATTCAGAGTTACCCTTTGAGGAAGTGATCTTAAAATAGCATTTCCTTGGAAAAGTCTTTTCTTTACCCATATAATAATTTAGATCACAGTTATTCACTTTCACTGAACACTCTGATTTTCACTGAAAATTATTTTTTGTAATTCTTAATTTAGTGCTTGTCTCCCAGTTAAACTAAGCACTATGAGGGCAGCTGGTGTGACATATTTATCACTGCAGCCTTAATTCCCTGCAGAACGCTTGTGTCAGACTAAGTGCTCAATAGATCCTGATTGAATATTAGAATGAACTTTTAAAGTCCTCATGTTCTCATTCTCGACATAATAACCTTGCTAAGATAAAATTTGGCTCTCTCCCTTGGTCTTCTTCATGGAGGAAATGAACTGAGCATATCAAATAAAATAGCCTGGTCTTCTTAAAAATTGTATTTTCTCATGTAAATTACATTATTATTCTTATTTGACAGATTGGTCCCATATAACTATGATTAGTATGAGAGGGAAGCACTTTTGGTATGGCTAATGAAAATCAGGGCTCAGTACAAAGTTGAGGGCTCTCCCTGGAAAGTAGTAACTTTACCCAAGTAAAGCCATCTTGTGAGGCTCTACTGGGGTGACCTTTCCAATGGTCAATCAACCAAACGTAATTTTAAATCTTAAGCTCTCAGGGTTATAAAAACAAAAATATCAAAGTATAAATTTATACAATCTTTTGGCCACTCCTACCTTTTAAGGAGGATTCATAGTTTTCTCAGCTTGGCTCCAAGGACTTTAGTGTACTGATTTAGGGATTTAATGTGGAGAAAATTTAAAAGATGCTTTGAGAGGCTGAAAAAGAACAAATCGCATAATATAGCAAAAGAATGTGGAAGAAGGGGCAGAACTTTTGGACAACAGAGAAGGAGGAGAAATTGGGCATGGGGGTGAAAGTTGCCTTGATGAATCAGACTCTGAAGAGAAGGAGAAGTCAGAGAGGATTTTTGACGTAGTTTCAATTTAATAAAAAACAAGCCACACATCAAAAGCACTCAGCAAAAACTACATTACCTTTAAGAGTTGTCCAGAGTTGGCTTTATATTTCATTTTAATGGGAAATCATGCTGAGCTGAGTCTTTGGGTAGGGTTAGTTGCTCAATAATTTCAAATCAAGTGCATTCTAGAATATCAAGTTTTTAATTAAGGTGGCTTTCACTGAGGTGAGGTAAAGGAAAAAGTCTTATTACATAAAATTATAATTCTTAACATTGTTTGGGAAGTTTTTTGGGTAACCACAATGAACACTCTTTTAAAGGGCCATGTAAAAATAAAAATAAAAATGTCAAATCCCTCAGAGATTCAAATAAATACTTACACAAAAATATTCTTTACCATGGCTAGTCACTGGCAATAAATTTCCAGAGTTTCAGAATATATCCTAGGATGTTTAATAACACATAGGTTTGTGTTTTAAATTTTAATATCTCCTACTCAAAATAACTCTTGTATTTTATAACAGCTTTCAAAGAGGAGCAAAGACATTTTATGACACTTTATCCAATATACATAAAAATGTTTATATTTCATTATATTAATATACAGCGCACTGGGGTATACTTCTGCGGAATATGAAAGTGTTCATCTCGTCATAGTATGTTATCTCAGTGGGTGAAGACCCCCCAAATAAACAAGAAAATATTAAACTCCCATCCTGGAGAGTCTGCCTATGTTCTCAATTAAAGGGGCAAGAATCTCTCAAAGAACATAGGCAGTGCCTAATAAAAGAAAACAGACCTATATGTCAAGCCCTCAATATTATTGCATGTAACTATGAACCTTATTCTTCAAAAATTGAAATTCAATGGTTACCATAGGTCCCGAGGGGAAGGGGAAGGAAGAACAGAGTAGATGAACACAGGGCATTGGAATTATTCTGCATGACCTTGCAATGACAGATATAGGCCAAAACCTATAAAAGTGTATGGTGCAAAAGGTAAACCATATTGTAAACCATTGACCATGGTTAATAGCAATGCTTCAATATTTGCACATCAATTGTAACAAAAGTACCATCCACATGTAAAATGTTATTAATAGGAAAGAAGGGGAGAGGGGAAGGAGGTTGGCTATATGGAATCCCTTATATTTTCAATGTGACTTTTCTGTAACCTAAAGCTTTTTTGAAGATAAAGTGAAAAAAGTAAGACACTAGGGGAACATATGGAATAGACTGTCACTGCACATGATATGAAAGAAAACATATCTTATGGTGATGAAAGAAACATTGAAAAAATGTTTTACTGTACTTTATTTTTTAAAAATTTTAAATTTTCACCTTCATTTTTTATTCTTTTTGTTTTTTGTATTTCATTTGTTATTATTATTTTTTATGTGCTTATTTTTTTTAGCTTTGTTTTTGGTGAGGTTTTGGATCACAGAAGAGTCACAACTGTGGCAGGGGAGAATCACTGGTGCAGGGTATCAGTGATGGGGGGATGTGTGGGGAGGGGTTCACCTGGATCATGCCTCTATGGCATTTGAATATGTTTCAAGTGATCATGGGGCATTTTCTCAGTGGGTGGAGACCTACACAATAACCAAAGAATATTGACTTCCCATCCTAAGGAGTCCTGCTACATTCTCTAATAGAGCAGCAAGAATCCCCCGAGTATGTGGGCAGTGCCAGCAAAGGAGGACAGAACATTATGATAGGCCCTTGATGTTGACAGTTATACTTATAAACCTTTTCTCAAGAAACTGAAACTTAGCCTAGTATTATATATTGTGAAAGAGTTACCTCCTGAAAGCCTCTTTGTTGCTCAAATGTGGCCACTCTCTAAGCCAAACTCAGCATATAATTGTACTACCTTTCCCCCACTGTAGGACGTGACTCCCAGGGATGAGCTTCCCTGGCACAAGGGATCACTACCAAGTGCCAGCTACCAATGAATTTGGCAAAAAACCTTGACCAAAAGAGGGAAATATTAAAAACAAATGAGTTTTTATGGCTAAGAGATTTTAAAGTGAGTTTGGAGGTCATTCCAGAGGTTATGCTTATACATTTCTCAGGAGTATCTCACTGACTGCCACAGTAAGCAATGCCTCAAGCAGGGGGACTCATTTACCATTTTCCTACACATGACTCTCATTCCCCTTTTATTTGAAACTATAATTGGCACTATACTTGTTAAATATATGTTGAGCTTGAATCTTCAGTCTATTCACATGCTGGTTGAGCCCTGAATGTCAGCAAGAGTTGCAACAACTACCTTTCCATTCATTGGACTCACCCAGGACAACTAACAAAAGGATGATGATGGACAACACCCATTCCAAAAAACAGAGAGTATCTGCAACTACAAGCAAGACCATTACATCCATCCGCCCCATGGGATCTAAGACCCCTCTCATTTTGAAACAGTGTGGGCATCATCATCCCCAAATCTTCAAGATTGAGGAATGAACAAACATAAGGGGGGAATGCAACTATGGACTTAAATAGACAATATTATTCTAGCAATAGAAGAAGTTGTATCATTGATATAAAAGAAGTGGCCACTAGATGTTCTGGAGGGAGGGAGAGGGAAGAATAAGTGTAACATGAGGTACTTTGGGAAAACTGGAATTGTCCTGCATGACATTGCAATGATGGATACAGACCATTATACATTTTGTCAAAACCTGTAAAATTGTGCAATGGAAAGTGGAATCTATAATGTAAACTATAGTCCATGGTTAGTAGCTATGCTTCAATATGTTTTCATCAACTGTAACAAATGTATCACAAATGAAAGATATTGCTATGGGGGAAGTGTGGGGGGGAGGGAATGGGGTATATAGGAATCTCTATATTTTTGATGTAACATTTATGTTATCTAAAGCATCTTTAAAAATAATAAATTAACTCAAAAACAAACAAACAAAAAACAAAATAATTTACTCAGCACTATTAATCCCACTCAGACAGAAAACTGCAAGTCCATAAAATATGCTCACAAACCCACCATTTTTAAGTGGGTAAAATGTTTTTCGTAAGTTTGAAAGGCAGTCAATACTTAGTCTTACACCTTTTAACAAAGCTTGGCATACTCAACTACAAAGGAATGATTCATACTTTATGAATGACTCATTGATTAATCACAAATTTGCATTTCCAAAAGTAGAAATTTGATAGAAATTTCAAGCTACAGGGAAATTATAAACATTGTCACAGCTGTAATCTATTTAAGTGGAGGAATGGATTTTATAGTGTTGTATGTTTTATGCTTATGATAGAAAAAAAGCATAAAAGAAGGGATATGTTAGGAATATTGCTCTGGTAGGTGGTCTGTGGGAGACACAAAAAAGAGGAAAACATAATTCCTGTCCTATAGGAGCCTAAAATCTATTAGGAGATGGAATACATATACATCTCATCAAGACATAAAAAATGACTCATTGGATAGGTCTAAATGAGGAGCATAAAAACAGTGGAAAGTCTATAAAAGCCCAGAATTTGGTCTTCATACTCCTCAGCACCTGGAAGACAGCTTGGCACATAGTAGGCACTGAATAAATACTTGCTGAATCAATGAGAATTCCATGTGAGAGCTGTGTATGTATGTGTTAACTTGAGTGTGCGTGCCAATCTATTTGTAATCGTAGAGTCTAAGAAGCTGGAATGGCTTTAAATAGCATGAAAGTATGGTCACTTTCACACCCCTACATTCCTCGGGAAATTCTTGGAGTGGTCCAAACAAGGGGACTAGGTGATCCACATCTAGTGTCTCTGAAATATTTTATTTGATTAAAGTATTTTCCTGCTTAAAAGAGTGAACACTTCTCTTGTGGAGTAGAAAAGTCATGGATTTACAGTCAGAAATCAATGTTCAAATGGTGAGGTAAGAGTTCTAACCCACTGGGTTGTAATGAGAAATAAATGAGCACCAAATGATGACAGATTTCTTGTCACAACATCTGCATTCAATGGATATTAGTTCTCTTTCCATTTCACCAGCAGATTTTAAAAACAGCCTAATTCAAAAGTTAGTCAGATTATCCAATCTCAGACAAATCACGGGCTAGTTGTGTGACTGTGAGGAAATTATTTAAGCTGTAAAGCCTCAGCTTCCTCATTTTGAAAATGGGAATAAAATTGGTGCCCATCCATAGGTTTTTCTGAAAATATCACAAGGCAATGCAGATACATCTCTGAGGCTGTACCCCTGCTTTCCTTACAGCATTGCCTCTACTGCCTTTCCAGGGCCTTTTATGGATGATGCTCCCAAAAATTCAAAGCAGGCAGGTTAGCACCCTCATAGCCTAGCTCTACTCAGGAAGTGTTTTCTCTTTTCTCCCACTGTACTGTACGCTGGACACTAGATTTGGTAGAATCAGATTGTCTCTTTGATGGGAGACAAGGTTCATTTGAACCCTGTCTATTGAGATATTCAAAGATTTGTTTCTTCTCAAAACTTGTATAATTCCTGTTGATTAGTTTTCTTTATTAGTTTCTTATTCCTTATGATTTCTTATGCAGTTTATATAAATGTGGTGAATATAATAAAAAATAGCCAAATGTTGAAGGGACCTTAGGATTTCCTTATGTACTACCTAAGAGTATAACCAGAGAAAGAACTGGTTAAAAGGAAGAACATGGGAGAAATCTTTTTCCTCTGGATGTGGCTCAGAAAGATTTGTATTACTAGCACAAGTATAAGCAAATTGAGGCATGGGAGAAAAAAAACTTTTGAAAATCTCCAACAAAGGAGGATTTAAATTAAAAATATATTGGTTGACAAAATTTTCTTAATTGGGGAGCTCTACAAATTCGACTTCATTTAAGGTCAAAAGAGCAACATTCTCTGTAACTCCCTCCCTAATGCAGGGTAAGAGTCAAGCTTGCATATATATGTGTGTGTGTGTGTTTGAATATACACACACACACACACACATCTATCTAAACATTAAAATTATTTCTTGTGGAATTTTTATCTTCCCAAGTCACCTTGCAAACTTCACACTCCCATCCCATTTAATCGCTGCAACTTAAATTCTTTTATTTCCCTTAGGTAAATAGCAAATGTAACCAATGTGCTTAAAAATGCCAACAATTATTTTTATTATAAATGTATAAGCACAAAATGTTTTTTCTAGATACTTTACAGTACAAAACACTTTATATGTCCTCTAATAAAGTTGGAGTAATCATAGTATACCATTCAGAGACAGCACCAAACAAAAAATTTACTTAAGGAAACTGACTAGGACAAATGAGAAGCAGGAGCCAAGAGAAAAATTTCAGTTTAATATAAGGTGAGACTATTGAACAGAAGGAAAAATCCAAAGATGAAATAGGCATCTAATGGTCTTAACTCTTGGAAACTGGAGATATTCAAGAGTTGCTAGGTGGTCACTTTCTAGAGATTTTGTAGAGGCCAAGTCAAGTATACACAGGCCATCCATATAGTAGAAGGAAATTCAAGGAGTCTCTGAGGTGTGGAAAAGTCCCTCTGACCATGGGATTCTGTGATTCTAAGTAAAATTAATAAACAATTGACACCTTTTAAAATGATACCCAAATAAAAAATTCACATTTAAAATACTTTATATTAATAAATAACTTCAGGAATAAACCATGTTAATGTAAGTACACAATATTATGACCAGTTTCAGAAAAGGAATATAGTAAAATGAATTCAGAGATTAAGTTTCCTCTTAGTGATCAATTTAGAACATTCTTAACAAAATACCTATCTAATCAGAGTCATAGTGATCTTAAATATTTATTCAGTATTGAACTGTCATATACTAGGATATCATTTATAAACATATAATTAGCATTCATATATAAATATTTTACTTTATTGCAATATTGAGTCATATTTAAATTAAAGGTTAAAGGAAGCAGAGCCAAGATCAAACAGAAGGGAATAAATTATTTATCATTATTATTTTTGGTAGTTGTTTTGATATTAGCAACATGCTTTCAAAAACAATACCATACTCGACCTTCTTCTTCCCCTTCTTTCACAGTGTGGTCTCAAGTGCATCCCTAACAGAGGTCCTTAGACTCCAGTGTCATTTTTTACTCCCAAATAACTCTATTTTCCCACTGAACAAAGATAGTGAAAAGGCTCTTCTGAGCAGAGAAAGCAGCACTACTATCAATCCCTCTCTTACAAAAGTGCTTCAAATCCTCCTCCTTTTCAATTAAAGCATTTGAGGCCCCACAAAACTACTTGCCCCTAATTATTCTTAGCCATTTTCTACTGGAGAGGTATATGTGTGTTTTGCTTACCTGGCAGTATTGTCACAATAATATGAGGAAGGAACACTTGTCATTGTAAATGGTGTAGTGCTCTGATTAATGTGCCTTTATGAAAGTTTTCTAGTGCCTGAGTCTGGAAATGTCTGCATTTTTTTTAACTTATGTATTTGTTTACTGACTTATTTATTTGATCTCTGGGGGCCCCAGGCAGACCAATATAGTACTGGGTCAACCAGGCACTATATACATTTTAAATGAGCATTGTAATATACATAATATATAATACATTATATATATATATATATTTGTGATTAAAAGGAAAATTTTAGGTTGTATATACATTACTAGAATAAAGTTTAAAAAAAACCACTGAACTATACAATACAGTGAACACTAAGTTAAACCATGGACTACAGTTAATAGTACAATTATAAAAAGTGCAAAAAAAGGAGGACATTATAAAAAGAAGAAAAATAATTGCAAAACTTGAATTCATGGGCAAATACTTGGAAATAATTTCTTCGTAAAAATAGTCTTGCAAAACAGCACTCAAAAACAACAACTTCTGCATAGTTTTGCAATATAGCAAGTTATTGTAAAGTTTGCATTAGGACTTGATCTGCATTTTAGATCATTGTGCCTTGGTTGGGTGGATGAGAAATGTGCAGCCAGGGGCATCATGTGCAGAGGGAGTAAAGCTAAAGGGACTGGCAACTGTTTGTTGGCCACTGGTCAGATATGCAAGTGCTCACTGTCTTTTGAAAAGTTCTTTGGTATCTGAAGAAATTATTACGATGAGTTCCACTTTCCCAATATAGGAACCTAAACTCAAATTTCCAGCTTCCCTTGCTGCTGGGGTGCAGGCCTGTGACCTAGCCTCCAGTGGAGAAATCAAATGTCAGTAATGTTAGGAAGAGGCTACCACTTCTGTTGGGGGAATGGGAGTTCTGTAGAGGTGTCTGGATTTCCCTCGGAACAACAAAGAAACCATGATAACCTAAGCTTGCCAAGTGAAGTTCTTGGCTCATATATAATCTCATTGGGGCAGTGGGTGGTTCCTTTACCTCACTGCATGGCTACCACTTTTCTAATTTTCTTACAAAGCTAGCTTATCATGTGTTTCTAAAGATATCTCCTAAACACACAGCCTCAAATCTTATTCTTCAGGACCCCCAACAATTCTGTGAGCCACCAAACACCTTGCAATTAACTTCTTTGGTACTTAGAATCTGCATCTGTTGATTGCAATTAAGAACCCTGACTGATGATATAGCAAATGCTAGTATACAAGAGTAGAGGTGCAGAGAGAAGTGTCAAGGTTAGCTTCAGAATGTACAACCCTGACAGCAATACATGAGTGACACTGATAGCCAGAGATGTCCAATCCTGTAGGCAGGGTGCAGCAGCAGAAGTTCTAGGGGGCTTAGGTCTCCAAAATTATTTCAGGACTAATAAGGGTTTGGATTCCAGCTCTTCCACTGAGTGGCAAGTAATTTTACTGCTATGTTCAGTTTCTTAAACTGTAATGCATAAGGTTATTGTGAGGACTGTGCCTGATCTATGTAGGTGTGCAAATTTTCAGTGCAATTTGTCGTTATATAGTCCCGAAAGGGGCAACAGTATAATTCTGAGTGAATCCTCTGATTTGTAGACCTGGAGAGGGGTGAGTACCAGGAATCCCAGCCAAAAGAAATGGGGTTTAGACCCTGGTCTAATATAGATAAAACACAGATAAAAAGGCCAACCCCGGAGGAGGCAAGAGAAAAGCCTTCCTGTTTCCTGGGCCTTTGAGGACCTGGTCGTTAATCTCAGGCCACTGATTCCAAGGCTTAGAACAGCAAAGCTAAACTGGTGGTGTTAGTCTGCTCTTTCCTGCTCAGCCTGGCTCAAGGTTGCCCAAGGAACTAGGACAGGACTCAGCATCTGGTGAAGGCAACTGTGACCACAGGTGACTGGGGGGGAACATCAAAATTCTCAACTCATATTATGTTCATGCCCATATATATACCATACACACCTCCCAAAATTTTTTCCCATATAACTTTCTATCATAGAGCCTGGCACCTGTAAACAAATTGGTTTTCTGTTTTATTTGTACGGTTGAATTAAGCATTCATATTGAATAACTTTTGTGAAGCTGATGGAACATGGTTTTCTTGTTATTTTGAACTCCAAAAAAATGTTGAAGGTCGATAAAGCAGTAATAGATCCTGCTGGTTTAATTGCATGAGCATTGTGCAATGATTTGATGGGTTCTACCCAGGCGTTTCTGTACATTAAATGGACAACTGCCTGGGCAAAATAACCTGCTTTGTAAAGTGATGCTTATGCCAACATGGCTGCAAAATGGCCTTGGAGGAATGGATGTCAGCGGGACATACAATGAGCTCTTGGAAGGTGAAGTGAAGTGGAGCAACACTAAGCAAGATACAAAACACACACACACACGCAAGATAATTTCAAGCTGTCATAGCTACAAATAGCAACAGCAAGCTTGATCTCTAGAAAAGCCACAACCCTTGATAGAATAACCTGGCACAAAGATACCAAATGGTGAGATCTTTTCTCAGAAGCAATTCTGCAACAGCGTCTAAGAGAGAAAGCTCCAAACACCAATCATCTGCAAACAGAAGCTACAATTGTTAACTCTAAGCTACAGCCAAGCAACACAAATAGAGAACTAATAATTCAGATGCATTTTATGCATGCTTTATTTCGTCTGTTCAGAATATACACAATAGGGAACTCTACCCTACCCTGGAATTAGATCCAAGGTGAACCGAGAAGCACAAAGTTGTTCTGGAGAAAAGAAGGGTGGATTTGATCAAAACTACATGGGAAAAGAGCCTAACTAACTAAGAGGGAACAGGATATTCATCCTTGAGAGGACAGGTTGGGAAAGGTCCTCTGAAGTCCAGAATCACAGAGGAAGTAGAAGCAGATAAAGAAGGCATCACCAGTGATAGGGGAGGAGAGAGAAACTTTAGAGATAATATGGATTGGGCAGAGAGAAAGGCAAAGTATAGAATCTCAATGAGGAGAAGGAGGGAAAGAAAAGGAAAGGTCAGCAAAATGAAGAAGTAATGAGATTGTAGTTCTTAATAATGAGATGAACAGGTGACCAAAAAAATACTGTGATAGAAAAAAACACATATTTCTTATAACTATGTCACAAATGTCAACTCCTTATTATTAAAATTTATATTTGTGAATAGCCTTACATATTCTGGTGTGTTTACTTTCAAGCTGTAGACTATATTAATACTCAGGTCTCCAATAAAATCAATATTTCGTCATTAAAAATCCATAGAAACTTAGAAACTTTTGTTTGTTGATTTTCTTCACAGCAAGAACACAAACTTTCATTCATTCATGCTAAACACAGTGTGGTAGGTTTGAAACTGTTTATGTACCACAGAAAAACATGTTCTTAAATCTAGTACATTCCTGTGGATGTAAACCCATAGTAAGTAGGACATTTTAAAGGGACTACTTCAGTTAAGGTGTGACCCACCTCATTCATGATGGGTCTTAATCCTTTTACTGTAGTCCTTTATA
This sequence comes from Tolypeutes matacus, assembly GCA_026826555.1. NCBI lineage: Eukaryota > Metazoa > Chordata > Mammalia > Cingulata > Chlamyphoridae > Tolypeutes > Tolypeutes matacus. The sequence continues at coordinate 32,374,395 of JAKSZT010054487.1, read as the reverse complement.
AATGGAGTGAACACAGAGAGATGGAGAGAAAGCCACGGAAGAAAGAAGCCTAAATCAATGAAACCAGAAGAGAAGGGAGAGACCAAGAGATGCTGCCATGTGCCTTGTCATGTGGCAGTGGAGCCAAAGATTGCCTACAGTCCGTCTCCAGCAAAAAAGCATTGCTTTGATGATTCCTTGATTTGGATATCTTTCTGGACTCAAATGTGAATGAATGAATTCCCATTGTTTAAGCCAAACCATTTCATGGTAATTTGCTTGGGGCAGCCTAGGAAACTAAATTTTGGTACTGTGAGAAAGTGGTGCTGCTACTGCAAATATGAAAAATGTGGAAAAGACTGTGGAATTAAGTAATGGGTAGAGGTTTGAAAAATTGTGAGATGTTTGATAGAAAAGGCTTAGTTTGCTTTGAAAAGACGGTTCATGGAAAGATGGATGCTAAAGGTAATTCTGATGAAGCCTAAGAAGAAAATGATGAATGTATTAGTGAAAACTAGAGGAAAGGTGATCCTTGTTTTAAAGTAGCAGTGAACTTGTCAAAATTCAGTTCTGATGTCAGATGGAAGGCAGAATTTGAAAGTGATGAGCTTGGATATTTTGTTGAGGAGTTTTCCAAGCTAAGTGTGGAAAGCAAAGCTGGCTTCTCCTTGCAGCTCACAGTAAAACGTGAGAGGAAAGGGATAAGCTGCGATCTGAACTCCTGGACAAAAAGAAACCAGAAATTGATGGTTTGGAAAATTCTGAGCTTCTGGAGAGTGAGTCCCTAGAGAATAGTGCTCTATGTGAGTGTTTAATTGAACATGGAACCAGTCAGACATTTCAGTTCAAGTCAAGATTGGAGATGCAGTTATCCAGTAAGGATATGTGGAAAGTCCTACTGTCTGATGGTTTGGACCCCTGTGCACTACATGGAAAATCAAATTTTTTGCAAGTTCTGTATGTACAGAACCACTGCCAGCTTGGACTAAAAGGGAGAAGCTCAACTGAAAAAAGAAGGAAAATCTTTTCTAGGGTAAATTTGTGGATGCTGAGGTCTTGACAGAACTCATCTTCTCAGGCCAAGAGAGTGGGTCCACTCGTGTATGGAAAGTGTGAATCTTCCCCAGCACTTGGAAAGGAAAGGCCTTTGACCACGTTGTTCAGAAGAGTGCTGCCCTGCCATTGTTCTCAGAGGGTGGAGCCCATTACCCTGGGATTTTGGAGAGTCTGGCCATCACCCCAATGCTTTACAAGGGTACAACCTGTACCCTGGTATTCAAGGAGAGCATAGCCAATATTCTAATGCTTGAAGAGTGTGAAGCCTTTTCCCAGTATTTGGAGAGACCATGGTCACTGTACCAGAACTTGGAAGGATTGGGGCTGCCACTACATCAGGTCCGGAGGACAAAACATCATTCCACAGACGAGTCTCAGAACTTAAAATCTAATAGAGTATGCCGTGCAGAGTTTTGGAATTTCGGGAGACCCATGACCCCTGTTTTCCTTCCAATTTCTCTCTATGTGAGTGTAAATGTTTATACTACACCTGTTCTTCCACTGTATAAGAGAAGCAGCTAATTTGTTCTCTAGGTTTCACAAGTCCACAGAGGAGAACTGTGCCGCAAGACAGACTCCACCCTTAATTAATTAATTAAATTATTTATTTTTATTGTGGGTAAAAATTTAAAAATGGCTTCTTTAACAAGTGGTGCTTAGAGAACTGGATATCCATATCCAAAAGAATGAGAGAAGAATACCATCTCACACCTTATACAAAAATCAACTCAAGATGGATCAAAGATCTAAATATAAGAGCCAAAACCATAAAGACCTTGGAAGATAATGTAGGGAAGCATCTACAGGACCTTGTAATAGGAAATGGTTTAATGAACTTCACACCCAAAGCATGAACAGCAAGAGAAAAAATAGATAAATGGGATCTCATCAAAATTAAAAACTTCTGCACCTCAAAGGATGTTATTAAGAAAATAAAAAGGCAGCCTACCCAATGGGAGAAAATATTTGGCAACCATATATCTGATAGGAGCCTATTATCCAGCATATATAAAGAAATCCTTAATTGTTTTTTTATGAGACTCTGTAATTAGTATTGTTTCTGATATGACTTAAGGCTTTTGGGATATTGTGATGGAACGAATGTATTTTGCATTTAGAAATAACATATCTTTTTGGGGTCTAGAAGGTGGAGTGTGGTGGTTAGAAGTTGTATGGAAAACATGTTCTTAAATCTAACCCATTCTTGCGTATGTAAACCATCGTAAGTAGGACATTTTGATGAGATTTCTTCAATTAAAGTGGAGACTCATTTGGGATGGGTCTTAGTCCTCTTACTGGAGTCCTTTATAAAGGAATGAATACAGAACGAGAGTGAGAGAAAGCCATGGAAGCTAAAATCCTTTATTAATGGAATGAATACAGAAAGAGAGTGAGAGAAAGCCATGGAAGCTGAAATTGATGAAAGCAGGAAAAGAAGGGAGAGACCAAGAAACACTTGTCATGTGGCAGTGGAGCCAAGGATTGCCTACAGCCAGTCTTCAGCAAGAAAGCATTACTTTGATAATTCCTGCACTTGGACATTTTTCTGGACTCTAACCGTGAGCAAATAAATTTCCATTATTTAAACCAAGCCACATCAAGATAATCTGTTTGGAGCAGCCTAGAAACTAAAACACGTACTTATTAAATTTGTACTAAAAATATAAACATATTCTCATAATAATCAGTCAGCATTTAGGCCACAAAAGACAATGTGAATAATAAAATAGATTTTCAGTCAATTCTTAAAACAATTAATAGAAGCATCTGAGGTTGTGCAGTCATCCAAATTTGGCAAATCTGGCCAAGACAAAGGGCATCAACTTGTTTATATATTATAACATGATTTTAAAATTTCAGCAATGTAATATGCTATTCATCAAACAGTCATTCATTATCTACTGTGTGAGCCAGGCCCCTCACCAAGTGCTGTGACTAAAAAGGAAAATACAATAGAGAACTTACCTTTTGCAAACTCACAGTCCAGTATGAAAACATACAAGCAAGCCATAATCAACATAGTTTGGACGGTAATGTAGTCATAGGCAACTTGGAAACAAGCTACGCAATCCTTGGTCCCTGCACATTTTCATAGCATGCATCATAATTATAATTATTTGGTTAATATCTGTCTTCCTCACCAGTCTCCATAAAGCTCCCTAGAAATGAGACAAGGTCTTTCTGGTTAACAGATATTTAACACTGTAATTAACACAGAGCTTGACTCAGTGTGGGAGCTCAATTAACATTAGTGGATAAGGAAATGAACTTGCTGTCATATATTAGAACATGGAAGGAGGGGAGACAGAGAAGCAGAGATAAGAGGATAAGGCTGCAGGGTCTTTAAAAAAGACACTCTAGCCACATTCTAAAAGAGTTTAGACTTTACTTTGGAGGTAATAACATTTTCCACCAATTAAAACTCATTCATTACTTAGGAAAAAAATGTGAGCTAAAAAAAAAGCCATGTATTCAAAAGATAATAATGGGGTAACTGTGAAGTGTGTATGGATTGGTCAGGAAGAGACTAAGGTGAGACAACTGTTAGGAGAGATTGTGATGGTATTTTATTACATTTCTATAATAAAACTGTCCAAACTGCCTTTGTGAGAAGAAGCTAATATTTCCAAATAGAAAGCATAAAAGTACTATGTTGAACCAACAGGTTCTATGAGCATATAATTGAGAGATACTAAACTGGAGGCTCTAAATGGTAGTTTCACCTGGCCCATTACAGTCCATGGACATGCTCTGTTTGTTTCCCAAACAATTTTCAAAGGAACTAGATGCAAGTTTTATGCTGGTCAAAATACCAGCATTTTAATGTCACAGTCTGACACCTTCCTCATTTGACTCATTTACTCACTTATGTTACTGCCTGGCCTCTGAAAATATTTAAGTGTGTTACTTTAAATAAATTAACTTTAAAAAAAAGAACATTATAGTATTCAAAAGCATGATAACAGAATACTTTTTGAAGAACTATGTAATTTTCTACCTTTTATGCAACAACAAAAATATGTTCTTGATTAACTGTCAGGATAACAAGAATTTCTTAAGTTAATTTGTATTATATTTAACCCTCTACTCCTCTGTGACATCATGGGTTGCAATAACCATAGTGTGTAAACAGAAGAGGAAACAAATTCCACTTCAAAGTGCTGTCTCTCTGGGGCAAATGCCTTTACAAGAAGAAATGGGATTCCAGTTACCAAGATCACATTCTGAATGACAAATAAAATCTCTAAGAAGTACTATCCATTTTTATGTGAAATTGGACAAAGATGGGAATTTTCCTAAGCATGGTCAATAAATTAAAAGCCACATCACAATGTGGTTCAAATACATTGACCTGTAAAATCTATATAAGTTGTTTGTTTTCAATTATTTTAAAAAGTCATGTGGCTGGCCTTGTTTATATGTTCTCCTTTTAGAGATAAGTAATTAAGAAAGGAACAAAATTACTTTGAATCAGAGTAGAATTACTATATTCACTTATACTTTTAAATATTTCAAATATTTTAAATATTATATTTCAAAAAATAAAGATTGCTTATTTTTTTTGGTATTCCAGTTTTTCAATTTTGTATTGTTTGGATGACTCTTTGCTGAGAGAGGTAAAAAGGTATCAATGTCAGAATTGATAAATGTATGTACTCTATTTGCTTTTCAAAGTGCAAGGAGGATGTATTCGATATTCCAAGTGAGCGCAGCAATTCTTATCTGCATTGCCGAAGGACTGAAAAAGTCCCATAAATTGCAAGAAGCTGGCAGATCTAATATTTCATACCACTATGAATATAACTCGTTAACAGCATAAACCTATTGACAGTAAATATTCTCCATACCTTTGTGTGAGAGGATTTTCCCCTGGGTTTTCATTAAAAAGGCAATCTATAGAATGAAATTTTAAAATATACCTTGTCGACAGGAATTATTCTTTAAAACCAGGATTCACAGCTGCCAATATCGTGATCCAATTTAAATGCAGATGGATATAAATCTTTACTTTTGTGAGGCCTACAAGTTATCAGTGGCTAAACATTATATCACTTTGCAAAGTTTCTGTACATTTGAAAATAAAAGAGATTTGCATACTTCAGTTGTGGCTTTTGATTCAAATTCCATTCAGCAAAAAATACTAGAGGCCTCTCTGGGGTTCTGGTTATGCACATTTTATCTACTGTGATTACACACAGGTCGAAGCTCCTACTTCATCAGATTCTTCCATCAAGACCATCATTTCTTTCTCTCTCTTTCTTAATAAAATGATATACCAAAAGAAACAAAGCACAGTGCAACCTGACCAAACAAAATATTACCTAGGCACGCAGAAGTGACATGATATAAATCTGCGTTACCTGGTTAGCTGGACCCCATCGTTCCACATCTAGGAGTAACTGGCACTTGAAGCCTGGGTCAAACGTTAATCTATTCAGTAAGCGATTATAGAACTCCTTGGCTTATCCATTATTTGGAAATAAACACCCACTTCAGTGACTTCTCTAGATCAGGGATTCTTAACCTTTTTTGTTCCACGGACCGCTTTGCCAGTCAGGTGAAGACCAAGGGACCCCTTACAAAGTCCACACTATACTTTGTATTATTTAGTAAATATATCACACCTGCACCAACACGTCCCCACAAGAGTAATGTTTTTTTTTTTATTTTTTTATTTAAATTCAAGCTTACAGACCCCCTGAAATCTTTCCACAGACCTCTGGTTAGGAATCCCCGCTCTGGGTAATGGAAACACTACTTTAAACACCAAAGTTTTTTTGTTTGTTTAATTTTCATTTTCTGTACAATGTACTAAATATTCCTCTATTATCTCAAAGCAAAATAAAATCCATGGACATCAATTTGACCCTAGGCTATAATGTGCTGATGCCTTCACAGACGATTAATGTGTGTAGGCCTGATTTTCTTTACTAAATGGCTGGGGAGGACTATGCATTCTGAGTTTTATATATTTTTAAATGCTATTTTGTAGCCTCATTCACTGTCAAAGTATTGTTAACAATTCTTGCTACTGTGAATTTTCCTGAGTTTAACAGACTCTCCACTTTTTCCCTTTTTTATTTTCTGAGTAATGGTTTCCTAAGGAATGATGCTTCCACAAGTGAAATGCAGCTAAGTGTGTGTTTATATTTCATTGTCAGTTTAGTCCTATTCCCAATATTTTCCTAGTCTGTTTGATTATAACAATAATAATCGCAGCTTCTAATCTTTAACTATGTGCCATGCACTGTGAATCACTTATGGAACCTAACTAAATCCTCATTACAATTTTATGAGCTATGAACTATTATTGTTTATTTTCTACAGATGGAAAAACTGAGGGAAAAGATGTTAAGTGAATTTTCCAGAGTTCCATAGAACTCCACAATCCAAATCTGTTTGACTCCAAAGACTCTACTATCAACAACTTTCAAATGATGGATATTTATTATTATTGAGTAGTGACTTCAAAGTAAGTGAAGTGTGTCTATATACTGGTTTTCTTTACAACTGCTTCACATTGATATTTTGAAGTGAATTCTTTAAACAAGAAAGTTCTAAGGGGATATTATTAAGAAAAATTTTGCATTGTATTGAGAATTTTTTTTTAATTTATAAAAAATCCAAATAGATCTCATCATTCTGAATTTACATATTTATATCTGCAATTAATGACCTTTTTAGGGTCACTGAAATTAGTTCTGTATATAAACAGAATGTTATACCAAGAGTTTAGATATATAGATGCAATACTGATGTTGTATTATATAGAAATAACAATAAAAGAAAATTGTCACCACATGCCAGGTTTTGTGCTAAGGTGTTACAGGCCCACTAACTTCACTTATGTCTTAAACCATGACTGTCCCCAAGTTATAGTAAAAAAAAACTGGACTCAAAGAGTTAGAATTTGAACATTGCATTTTAATATGTTAATCTAAAACCTGCATGTTTAATCAGATTAAGAAGGAGGTGAATATCATGTTGCAATACTAAAGACCATGCCACATGTGTCCATTGGAAGAAAATGGGAATGTTTAGACTAGAAAAGGCAAGGCTTAGCAGAGACATTATAACTGTCCTCATAAAATAAAGGAGCTACTGCATGTGGAAAATTAGAAAAACCAAAGGTGGATTTCAGCTCATTTCTAGCTTCCTTGTTATCTCCCTTTTCTGATGGAGGACATTTGTACAGTCCATCCTGGTAATAGTATTTTGGTGATTCTGATTTATGCAATAGCATATGTTGCAACTTTGCCCACATGGGAGAAGTATGTGGATTGACAAGACTGAACATTCACCCTCTTAGCTATGCAGTAGCTCCAGCTTCTTTATGTCCTATCATGCTGGTTTTTAATGTCATTTTTGTACTTGATTCCTGAGGATATCCTTTAATTTTCTGTGATCTTATATATGCCTTTATATTTTATTTAGAATTTCTAAACACTTGTTTTGGGAGGGATTTGGGATTACCGATTTTGACATATTGCCAGAACTATCTGAATATATTCTTTCCTTGGAAAAGAATAATGATATATAAAGAAATAAGTTGCTATTCTTGTGATATCGATTAATGAGATTCTAAACTTTTATCATTGGAAGTTTCCAAGAGTATGATATAGATGACTAGCTGTGAGAAAGTGGAAGTCTTTGTTTAGGGAAATATATAGAATCACAAAGGGTAAAACAGGTCAAAGAGGACCATTTGATTTAAAAGTTTGGTGTTTGTAATAGCTCAGATGTACTAGCTGAACACTAAAGTTTCCTTTCCATTCAAAGATTACAATATTTACATGTTTTAATAGAACTTTTCTCCTACTTAATGACCTCCCAAAGAATGTGTTAGGTTAATACCACTAATGATACTGAATCAGTTCCAAGGTCAGTTTGTTTGGTTGCTTTTTTCATTCCAGTGCCAGAGCAAATTTCAGACTTTTAGATTTAAGATACTGTGGTGGTTTGTACCCCAGAAAAACATGTCCTTAAATCGAATCCACTCCTGTGGGTGTAAGCACATTGTAAGTAGGATCTTTTGATGAAGTTACTTCCATTAAGGTGTCACTCACCTCAATCAGGATGGGTCTTAATCTTATTACTGGAGTCCTTTATAAGAGAACCAAATTCAGACAAAGAGATAAAAAGCCACAGGAAGCAAGAACCTGAAACGGAACCCAGAAGAGAAGGTAGAGACCAGGAGACACCGCCAGTGATAAGCTAAGGAACAAGTGTTGCCAGCAGCCAGTCCCAGAATGCCACAGTCTTGGGAAGAAAGCATCACCTAAAAATGCCTCGATTTGTACATTTCCCTGACCTCAAAACTGTAAACTAATAAATTCCCATTGATTAAATCAACCCATTTCACGGCATTTTCTTCAGCAGCCTAAGAAACTAAAACAGTTACACATCTTGATGAACTGATTTTAGCATCTTTAGTTCTATTTAAAATTCTTTTTCTACATTCTGCCTTATTCTTAGTAGAGTTAAATGAATTACTTTCTATCACTTAGCGAAAACAGTATTATAAATTGTATCACTGGAGTCTCAACTCTGTTTCAGCTCTGTGATGAACACTCATCTCCGTCTGTAAATTCCCTCACCTCTAAAATGAGGATAATGCATTAATTTCCTATTTAATGAGGTTATTGTGATGATTAGTAGTGTGAAAATTAGTGTTGTAAAGTTTAATAAAAGATGGAAGTATGTAAGATACTTTTTATTCTCCAAAAATAACCCATGTTAAAAAAAATACCGAAACACACAAATATTTTTCAGAACCTGTAATTTCATGGTCATGTATTCTATGGAATACACAGTTTCTTAATTTTTCTTTGAGTTTATTTGAGCTTTAATATTTTTCCCCTGAGCTTAGTGGAACTTTAATAATTTGTCAATGGATGATGAATATTATAGTACCTAGCATGAAGCTTGGAATTTAACAAGCATATAGTAAAGACTAGTCTTTCTTTACATTTTCTTCCCCTAGAGGAAAAGATGACAATGAAACTTAAAAGATGGAGGGAAGGAAGGAAGAAATAAGGGAAGGAGGGAAGGAAGGAAACAGAGATGGTGGAAGGGACAGAGGTAGAGGGAAAAAGGGAGAGAAATTAGAAAATCTCATGCTTTTAAAAGGTGAGTTGAGTATCTTGTAACAAGTTTTTACAAGGTGTATCACATGCTTATTTACAAAAGTAAGGAAACTGTCAATTTGATAAAGTACAACTCACAACTCATTAGTGCTGAACATAGAAGAAGTATTCCACATCAACAATGACTGCTGAAATATTCACAATTACCAGTTGCTCAGAAACCATTTTATATGGATAAAAAACATGTCACATTTAATTTATCAGATGCTTTCTGCTGTCATACTTTTCTTTCGTTCAATGTACTGAAAAGTTATAAAAACCACTTCAATCTCACCGTAACCATGTGTAGACATTAAAAATAACACAGATCCATTATCCACCATAACATAATTGTATCTACATGGATGAATAATCTTCTGTAGCTTCTTTGCACCCAATTTTAAATTAACTACTCCTTTAAAGATATTTGAATACATGACAGTCAGTATCTCTATTAGAAAACCACCATTTCAAGATAAATGAAAAATCACATTCACTTCTGAAGCTATACTCCTTGAATGAGCTAGTGTTATTAGCACATTTCTATAGTGACTACAATGGGAAACATCATCAAAAAATAATGCCATATTAATTTTCTGACACAAAACCAGAACAAATCAAATATGAACTCAAACACTGGTGAAAATAAAATAGTAGTAGTCTAGCTTTCCTTTGTGTGCAATTCTAGGATGTAGAAGTCAAATGATAATGTAATAATTCAATTAACCCTTTCTGAAGATTAGTGCTAACTCTAAAAAAGGTCATGAACAAGAGTTAGGTCAGAATAAGGCAGTGGGGAGAGGACTGAAGAAGAACAAGGGGGAAAACAGAAAATAATCTGACCTGTCCCCTTTCCTACAATAGGTATCTAGTCCAATATACACCTGAACTTGATAAGCGGAAAGGATTTAATTTAGGAAAGGACTGGGAATTTTTACTTTAAATGAGACTGGGCTAGAAATTGGACTATTGGAACAAAATAACAAATATCTTAGAATTTATTCTTCATGATGCCAAAAATGTCAAAGCCAAGAAATACAAATAAATCTGAAGAAATATCCCAGATGAAGATAAAATAAAGAGGTGTGACAACTAAATACAATGCATGAAACTGAATTAGACTCTGAATTAGCAAGCAAAAAAAAAAAAAATCTGTAAATCACATTATAGGAGTGTTTTTGTTTGCCAAAGGGCTACCGATGCAAAGTACCAGAAATGGGTTGACTTTTATAAGGGAAATTTTATTAGGGGAAAATCTTACAGTTATGAGGTCATGAAATGTCCAAATCAAGGCACCATCAGAGATGTTTCATCACCAAAGTCAGCTTGGTGATCCTGATGTCCATGCCACATGGCAAAGCAAAATGGGGGTGATCTATGCCAAGGTCCCTGCTTTCCCCTCAAGGTTCACCATCTCCTGGAGTTCAGCTGTGGGTGACCAGGCACAGGGCTTGTCTCTTTCTGGGCTCCCTCGCTCAGTCTCGGCTGCTCCACTTTCTACCTGAGTCCAGCTGTAAGCTATCAGGCATATGGTTTGTTTTTCAGCTGAAGAGGACAGATCACCATTAAAAACTTGTAGCACAGGATTTAGCAGTAAATATTTAAGAGGTTGGTTCATGTGAGTTCCATACTAATCTCAAAAACATTAGTCCATAACAGGTTCCTATCCAAAGAAATAAAGCCAAGTAAGATTTAGAATGCTTCACAAATAATGTTGTTCCTGACAGTTTTCTCAACGAGTGTCATAAATATGAATAGAAGCAAAAAAAAAAAAAAAAAAAAAAAAAAAAGGCTATATTTAAGCCTAACTGGTTTTTAAGTAGAAATAATATATTTTCTACCAAATTATTTTAAGTTACTAGGTCAAAAATTTTTGAGGAAAGAATTAATTCTTTTTTAAAAGTGAAAAAACATCATTCGGCACCTAACTAAAGAGGACCATACTAATAAAGTTAATAAATTAAGCATTGGCAAGGATAGGAATTACAGAATCAAGTGGTTCTTGGAGTGTTCTGAAACAGGATATTTTCCAAGGATGCTTTATTTAGCTTGAAGTTTAATCAGCTGTGCTATATGAAGGAGCAATCAGGTGCCAGTCTGGGGTCTAAAAAGTTCAAGGCAGTTGACTTAGGACTATAAAGATAGAAGAAAAATGCTTTTCATTACTCAACTAGAATCTGGGAATCCATAGCCCCACTCACCAAATTCATACCTCAGGTTATTGTGTCAGAATCTCTTTACTAAAACTAAGGATCTGCCCTTATCTTCCCAAAATGACATATTATGCCTGAATGCATCCAGACAGTGACATGTTTGTAATAAACTTTTATTTTAATATAATCCCAGTTAGCCTCTCCTGATTTTTATTTTTGCATGTGGCATTGCTAACTGACCAGAACTGATTTTATGCCATTAGTTCCTGTCCAGTAATAGATTTTAATATATCAGAAAATACAGAGTTGAAGTGTACATTTTATGGAAATAAATAAAATATTATTTTAAAACTAATTCCTTAATGAGACAAGAGGAAAAACTTTTAACAGGACATGAGTTTGTTTTGTTTTGTTTTTTGATAAATTCCTTGGATGGAAAAAGCTCAAGTCTCTATATCACAAATCAAACTAAGTGTTCTCAGGTTGGATACAAGTTAGACCAAAGATAAAATAAAGGGGAAAAGAACAATTTTAAACCATGTTACCAATTAGAGGAAAGAATAAAGAAGAGAAGTGCTAATTAAAATATACACTATGATGATGGCATCCAGGATGAAAACATTATAAAAGTCTCCATCACATTTATTCCACATACTACCATTCATCACTGTCAGGTTCTTTAAATATCAATTTTAAAAGAAAGTTTCTATTGTGATTAATACCTCTGGCACTACTAAAATGACCTGAAAAATAATTTTCTTTTCCTCAAAATCTCAGTGTCTCCATTGTATATAGAACCAATGCAGATATAATTAATTCTGCAAAGGTTTAGATAGAATAAGTCAAAGATTGCTGAAACACACCCAGATGTCCATGCAGACAGCTTGGAAATTAAAAGGCAGAATGTAGGTATTAAAATGAAAGCATATTCAACTTGACACGAACCAAATGCAACAGGAAATGAGATTTTTCTATATGAATACCAGAGAGATCATCAGCAGCTCCATTGAGGTAGACAAAGATAAGGCCAATGAATTCAACTTTCCACCTGCCAAAATTGTTTTCTCTTATAATCAAATATATAAATCACTTAAAATGCTGAATATGGTGGCTTAAAGTGCTAAAATCTAGTTTTAAAAAGATAAAACATGGAGTCCTTAGAGTTAGGCTCCTCTTTAGAGTTTAAATTCTTATGAAAATATTTAATATTGAGGTATATACTTTAGGGAATTATCTATATTGAAAAGAATCACAACTTCTGTTATGGGTTGAATTGTGTTCCCCCAAAGACAGGTTCATGTCATAACTCTTGGTCTTGTGAATGTGATCTTTGGAAACAGAGTCTTTGAAGATGTTAAACATTAAAATGAGCCCAAACTGGGCTAAGGTGGGGAGACCAGCAAAATGCAGACAAGAAAGGTCATAAGAAGACAATGGCAGAGATGCATCTACAAGCCAAGGAATGCCAAGTAGCCACCAAAAGCCAGGGAGGCATGGAATAGATTCTTCCCTACAAACTTCAGAGTTGGCATAACCTTTCAGTCTTGATTTTGGACTTCTAGACTCCTAAATTGTGAGACAATAAATTTCTGTTGTTTTAAGCCACCAAGTTTGTGGTAATTTGTTCGGGCATACCTAACAAACTAAGACAGCCTTCAACTCCAAATTGAGCAGTCTGACTCGATTCTAGAAAGCCAAGCTCATCTGCTCCATCCTGGAGCATGTCAGAACTTTTTCTAGAGACAGGAGAGTCAACAGGCTTTCTGAGCCAAGTTAATACCTATATGTTAGGGTAGTGATCACTGTTGAATCAGCCAGATAAGGAATGTTCCCATGGACTATTATTATTAGAGGACTGGGCTTGTGCAATGAGTGAAATTACCTCAGTAACTTAATAGTCATTTCAAAGATGGTATTTTAACTGAGCCCCTCACAATGTTTTTTGCTTTTAGTTATTATTAATATGCATGTAAGCCAATTGGACTGAACACTTCCAAAGGGTAATTTAATTTATCTTTTAAATTCTCCTTCATTCACTTTGTTTTCTTAGTGCTCAACGCATTGTATTTTATTTACAAGAAAACCACTAATATTAAAGGGTTCCCAAAGTGTGTCAGGCTCTTCACTGGGCACTTCCATGTTATCTCACTAATATTTATGGCATATTGAGCAGGAACTAAAACAACACAGGTAGGTGTCCAACATTCGCACATGAAGGCCAGGCCAGGGGTTGGTTATTAAAAGTATCAATTCCAAGTTAGACTAGAGACCATTCTCTGGATTGGGGGAAAAACAAACAAAACAAAGAAGTAGAACATAAGCATCATTAACCAAATGTAAAATGGAGACTAAATTACCTATACTTACTCATCTTTAAAATGTTTTCAGTATTTCCACCTTCCATTCACCTTCTGGAAATTATGCTCTTTGGTTCAGAAAGGACCTGAGTCTGCTTTTGATACCTATGATATATTTTTAGGGAAATCACTCAGGGACTATCTACAAGATTTAATTGTCTGAGTTCACTTCTGGATATTAGTTTAGTATCCAGGTCACCCACCCATCCTCCCCCTGCACTTTTCTGAGACCAGAGATTGGCCTCTAGGGAGGCATCTTTGTTGCCATTATCTGGGAATGCTCCCATTAGTCTTTTTCTGCCCTTGGATACTCTCCTAAAGGTCATATGACAAGATACAGATAACCAACAATAAAAGAGAAATAGATAAGAATTTAAAAATAATAAACTTGGAGATATCACAAAGGGGAAAGCCTTATACACGTAAAATATTATCAATGGTCTTCACTAATTATAAATACAACTAAGACTGCTCTTTATTATATACTCTTCTTCTTTCACTGATTATTAGTTACTTGTTTTTTTTGTGGTTTGACTTTTATAGGAACAGATCTTGTGTAATCCTTTCACTTCTGTTTCTCATGCTCCTGAGTCTTCCTCTTCCCCTTTGTCTTTGTCTTTTCTTTTGAATTTGACCACATGGACACTTAAAAAATATATATGTGATGGGAAACCAGATCAAACCTGTATAATCCTTTCATTTCCCTTTTTCATGTCTCATGGTGTAAGTCTTCCCGTTCTCCTGTGTGTTCTGTGTTTACTTTATATTCAGACCCTGCAGAGAGTAACAACAACAAAAATCCTTGATAGACAATTGGACTCATAAGGCCCAAAAAAGAATCAGTTGACACTTCAGACTGGACATTAAAAAAAAAAAAAAAACGCCCTTCTAAATATTTTCCTTACAAGTAAAGAAGTATTATTTGAAAAAGCCATCACCTACAGCAATAGCAAAAGTTAAAATGTGGATATGGAAGATGTAGAAGGCAGAAAAACTATAAAAAGCAGATGCAAGAACCACAAAATGTTTGCAGGCTGGGGCTGTTAAAGTAAATTAAAATAGCTTCAATTATTTGAACAACTCTGTAAGGATAAAAATAAAATTTCACATGATTCAAATAATATATGCCTATTTACAATAAATCATTATATAAAGTTAAAGAATTACTGTGATTTGCATAGCATAATGGTAACTCAGACCTGTCAAACAAGGTAGAAACTATATGTTTGATTACAGAATGTTATGCTTAATAAGTGCGAGTCATATATAATGTGTTTAAGAATTTATCCAAACACTGTCATTCAATTGAGAAAATAATGATATATCAACCAACTTCATTTCTGCACTGCTTAGTCATAGCTAAATTCAATTCTATGACAAACATCGTGGAAGAAAATTGCATAGGCTTTCCAAAAAGGTTTTTCTTATTCAGAATGCCTTGCTTCATACCTTCAGAAACCTCTGCTATGCATATGAGCAAAGTATTGATTGAAATCTCAGAATGCTTAATAAAGAATAAACTTTTATGGGATCTCTGGAGTTGGCTTCAAATAAGATGTAGAGTCAAAGTTCAGAACCCTCTAACCAGTCCCTGGCAGAGACTACTTTAAAAGTTAAGCCAGAGACCTAATAAAACAGAAATGAGGATTATAGTAATAATTTGATGCTATTCCTTCTAGAGTTACACATTAAAAAAATGCACACGATAAGATTAGCGTATTTCTTTTCTGTGACTCAGACATACATGCTCTGGGCTATTGCTTTAACAGTAAAGGCAGGGGTAGGATATAAGCTCAGTCTCTGCTGTGATGTTTTGGTAAGTCTGGATATCTTCCTAGGCATAAGAATATGTCAGAATGTCTTATGTACATTTACAGTAAACAGAAATGCACTGTTCTTCTTGCTTATAAAGATAATGAGTACATTAAATTCCTCCACAGTTTCTTGAAATACAGTTTAAGATAGAGTATCTTCATCATTTTCAACATGAAACACTGGCCATTTTGCACAGCCTACACTGCCCTCAATGGCCCTTCTCAATGGTCTCAGCTCATTGAACCTGTCCAAATGAACATAATGGTTTAGTTTTCTAGAAAGAAAAACTTGTTGAAATTCCTCAAAGACATTGCCATCTCCATAACTTTGCCCATGCTATTTCCTTTCCCAAAGATGCCCTTGCCCTATTTCACTCTTTCTGTCTTTTCCTACATACAGTCGAAGATCCAGCTCAAGCATTACTACCTCTTGGAAGTCTTTCATAATTCCTTAGATTAAGTAAGTAGTTCCTTCTCTCTTCTTAGACACAATCTTGGAATACAGCTCTTGTAGCACTAACAAAAATGCATGGTAATAATTTAACATTTACTTATATAGAAAGAAAACAAACCTAGTGGTCCTTTTATAATATAAAACAGATTGTGTCCTTCCTCACACCACATCTAATACTATTCTCTCCTTTGCTTTCTCCGTTCTAGCCACAATTGCTTCCTTGTTGTTCCTCGGGGCCTCAGGCCCTTTATTCTTTCCCTTCTGTCTACCTGAACTCTGTTCCTTATAAAGAAAACACAATCTTTCCACTGGATAGTAGAAAGATAAATACACTAAACCTGCCATCAACAGATTTGCAGTTTGGAAGGCACAGCACATTCTATGTGCTTAGGAGTAGGCATATGGTAGGAGCTCAGTAAAGAGTATTGAAGAAATGAGTAAATAAATGGATATACATGGAGGAACAGAGTTCAGGTAGACAGAAGGGAAAGAATAATGGGCCTGAGGTCCTGAGGAACACAAGGAAGCAATTGTGGCTAGAACAGAGAAAGCAAAGGAGAGAATAGTATTAGATGTGGCAGGAGGAGGGACACAATCTGTTTTATATCATAAAAGGACCACTAGGTTTGTTTTTCTGTGTGTTTCCATCCCCTACTTGGTAAATATAATGGTGATTCCTGATAGTTGAATTGACTTGTAAAATATTTTGGCTTTTCTTTATTGACACTGACAGTTCTGTGATAGTAGCTGAGGCGTACTGACTGCAGCACCAGTCCTTGGCAACAGTGGGGTTAACTACAACAGGACTAGGAAGAAACTGGGCCAGGTAGGACTGGAGAGAGGATCTGGAATGAGATCTCCAAGTAGGAAGCCTCAGTTTCCCAAGGATCCTAAATCACTTTAGATATCAGAATCCAAAAGCTCCTATTATCTTATCCATCCTCAGCTTTTTATATTCTGATTCTGGCTATCAAATATAAATCAAGTATCATCAGAAAGAAACTCTCCATTGTTGGGGGAGGGGATAAGCACTGCTGGAACAGTTCCAATAAATAGTAAAACTGACACGAAAGGCTGGTGTACTTGGAATTTTTTCGAGTAGGATTTATTTAATACCATTGGTTGGTGAACTATCAACGTTCGATCACAGCTAAATCACTTCCAATATGGCCAAAAACTATGCTTACAACATTTCCTAAGGCAATAAATTTTTTATTTCAAGGGATAATAAACAGACTAAATATAATAAACAACTGGGCCATAGAGTAGACTGATGACAAAGGAAAGAAAAAAAATTCATCCATCCCTTATATTTCATACAAGCCAATTTTTTTTTCATTGAATATTAGGTTTTTAAGGTTTATCCAGTTAGTACCTATAGCTTTGGTTCAATCATTTTCACTCTTGTATAAATATACCACATTTTAATAATCATTCATCTGCTGATGGATTTGTAGAGTGTTTCTAATTTATTGCTATGACAAGCATTGCTTCTGTGAACTTTCTTTAAATATCTCCTCATACTCACTCAAGCATACATTTCTCTAGGCCCAGAAGATATGAAGCAACTTAAATCAAACTACATACAAGATTATACCAAATTGGTCTCCAAAGTGATGATTCCAATTTATACTTTCTCCCATAATATCTAAGAGGTCCTTTTGCTAGCACTTGAGATTTTAAATTTATTTTAATTTTTCCCAATCTGATGGTGTAAATGAGCGTCTTTAAAAAAAAAAAAAAAAATGTGTCATGTACCTGAGAAAAATGAAGTTTAGCATTATTCATATATTGACTGACCAGCTGGATTTCCTTTTTATGAATTGTGTATTCATATCTTTACTATTTTCTTATTTGTGTGTAAGTATACTTCTTTTTAAAAGAAATAGAGCTTTACATTTTTCTTCACTGAAAAAATAAAAAACAATAGAAAAACATACCAATCACTTGTAATCATATTATATAGCATCAAGAAGCATTAACTGTTTGGTATATGTGTTTTGGGGCTTTTTAAAAACATTTATCTACAAACGGATTTTGATAAAGCTATGGTTTAAAATCTACTATCTTTATTTCACAATATATCATGATAATTAACTCCTGCAACATATATTTATTAGCCAGCTACTTTGGGCTGTACTCTCTTCTAGCTTCTAGCAGATACAATGTTGACCAAAAGCAGATATGACCTCTGGTTTCAAGGTACTCACAAACTAGTTGGACAGACAGATTTTAATCAAATCCTCAAAAATAAAAAAATTAAAATTATGACCCAAAATTATGACATGTTGTAAAAGAGATGTAAATGGTGCAATGAAAGAAAATATTCAACCAGGGTGTTTGACCTAATATGAAAAGAAAGGGAGGTTTCCCTGATTTTGAAAAGTAAGTTGATAGTATCTATGAGAATGGCAGAGTAGGAAGTGGGACAAGGGGATGGAGAGCAAAAAAGCATTTCAAGTAGAGAAGTACATGCACAAAGATGATGTAGCAGGAGGTCACGTTATGTCCAAGGCACTGAAGAAAGGCTAACATGATTAAATTAGGGAAAATGGCAGTGACTGGAGCAAAATTAGTCATTTGTAACTATATTGTGAATTGAATGTCTATTTTGTTGCTGTCGTTTTTCACTTTCTACTGAGGGGTGCATTGTTATTATGGTTTTTTACATATACATAAGAGGCCAAACAAACGGCATTTCAGACTATGTTTAAAAAGTTTGGTTTTATTCTAATAGAAATGAGAAGTCACTGAGAATTTCTGCCAGGCAGGATCAGCTATATACTCTGTGGGGCCCACTCGTAAATGAAAATGCAGGTCCCTTGTTAAAAGACAAGTGAAATTATTTGTGGTGATGAATGTACAACTCTATTATTATGTTAAAAGCTACTGATTGCACAGTTTGAATGGATTGTATGGTATGTGAATATGTATCAATAAAACTGCTTAAAAAACAACTGAGAGCTTTAAATTGGCAAATGCAGAGCATTAAACCAAGCTCAGGATCCTAAGCAGCAAGGCCCTGTGCAACTGCACAGGTTGCATAACTATGAAGCTGGTCCTGATGCCAAGGGCGGGTGGAGGTTAGAAACCACCATTTTAAAAACTACAGTCTTTTTGCATAGCGGAGAACAGATTTGCGAAGAAGCGCAGAGCAAATATAGAGAGACCATTTATGATGCTGTAGCTGTAGATCAGACAAGAGTGAAGAACAGCTTTGTCCAGTGCAACAAGTGCAGATAGAGACATGTAATTAAGATTTGGAAAAATTAGGTGAATCAGCAAGCGTATTGGCAGAGGGAAGTGGTATGGAAGTTGTGATGGTTAGGCTAATGTATCAGCTCAGCCAGGTAATTGTGCCCAGATGTTTGGTCAAGCAAGCACTGGGCTAATTGTAATACAAGGACATTTATGGACTTTAGTCATCAGTTTACTGCATAGATGGCTGATTATATCTGCATCAACCAGGGAGATTGCCGTCAGCAATGAGTGAGGTTTTATCCAATCAGTTGAATGCCTTAAAAGGGGAGGTGATTTCCTTTTTCAGAGAGAATTTCCCAGCTCATCTTTGGGCAACCAATTTCTCCAGGAAACTCATCAAGGACCTTCACTGGACCTTCATCGGAGTCTCTGGTTTGCAGCCTGCCTGCGGAACCTGGACTTGTGCATCCCCATGGTTATGTGAGAGAATTTTATAAAATCTCATACTATTTACAGATATCTCCTGTTGATTCTGTTCCCTAGAGAACCCTGACTGATACAGAAGTGAAAAAGTGCCCTCGATTGGACCTGCTGATGATACTATTCACCGAAGAACAGAATATAAGGCGAAAATCACAGATTAAGTTTCAGACACGATGGTATTAGAAATTATCAAGGAAACAGTTTTGTATGTGGGAAAGAACATGATTAGAGTACTAAATTTTAGAACCACCTGCTTGTAGGAGGTATTGAAAGTTCTGAGTTTGGTAAGATCCCATAGGGATACATTTTACAAACTTAAAAAAAAAAATCCTATTATAACAGATATAAGTCTTTTTCATTGCCACCTAGTAGAAACGTATGCATAAAAAATCCAAACAATGCGAATATTCTCGCTGTCCTGATTTTGTGATAATCAGGGTAGGCTAAACTTTCGCTATATTAGAAACCATGCATGTGTCCCCAGACCTAGTTTTTCTCCCTAGGTCTGGTTTTTAGAATGCTGGTGATAAACTAAGCCTGATTTATTATATGACCATCCTGTATGGGAAATGACTGCAACTCTAGGTATCTTTGGTTAACCTTAAGAGATATAGCAGGGGGACGGATGTGGCTGAAATGGTTGGGTGTCTGACTCCCATATGGAGGGACCTGGGTTTGATCCCTGGGACTTCCCAGTAAAAAGAAAAAAAAGAAAAATATAGAAGGTGCATGGGCTACCAGGCCCCATGCGTGGGTACGCTGTCAGGCCCTGCAAATGGGTGAGCCCCCCAGCCCCCGTGCACAGGTGTGCCATCAGGCCCTGCGAGTGGGGTAAGCTGTCAGGCCCCGTGAGCCATGCAGCAAGATGATGACGTAACAGGAGAGTGACACAAAGGAGAGCCAAGATAAGATGCGCTGACAAAACAGGAACTAAGGTGGTGCAGGCAGTAAGACACCTCTCTTCCACATCAGAGTTTCCGAGGATTGAATCCCAGTGAAGACAGGAGAAGAAGGATAAGAAGAGAGGGCAGGAAATGGACACAGAGAGTTGCCCAGTGAATGGACACAGAAACAGCAAAAACAGGGGTGGGGGATGAAAATGGATAAAAGTAAATAAATAAATAAATAAATAAATAAATAAATAAATCCTTAAAAAAAAAAAATCCAAACAAAAGTTGAGAAATAATATTTCATGTGTAATAAGAGAAAAACATAAAATCAATGTCAATGCTTTAACAGTATTTAAATGCAGCATTAAAATTTCAATTTATATAATAAAATAACAAGAGTTTAAATGTTGGTTACCATCCATTGTTTTGATCTCATGACTCACTACTGGGTCACTGCCTACAGTTTGGAAAAGTCTTATCAAGTGAGACAGTATGAGAATGGAAGTGCGTCTTGGGCAGGACTCTGTGAAATCCAAATTTTACCTACTGTTTAGAGGAGGACAAGCCTTCAAAGAAATGTAAAATCCAGAGACACTAAGGGAAAATACAAAGTATGCTCCAATATAAGTGAAGGAAAGAGGATTTAAATAAGGAAGATACTATTACTTGTACAGTGTCATTTATAGGAACTGAATATTATCCATTTTATGGGTGTGCCATATAATATTCTTCCAACTTCTAACAGATGATAACTTTGTTTCTTCTAGTTTATTATTACTACCAACAATGCTGTGATGAGCATTCTTATATATGCATCTTGGTCTACGTGCCCTCAGTCTACTATTTCCTTTGCATAAATTCTTATGAAATAAATAAAAAGAGTATTACACAGTATGACATTTAAAATATGATAAAAATAGCCAGACTCTCCCTTGGAATTATTGTAAAAATTGCAATCTTGTGAACAGTAGATGAGAGACTTTTCCTCTTTGTTTTTTACTTACCTTTACAATCTGATAGGTAAAAATATCTAGTACTTCATTATTATTTTAATATACATTTTATTTATTCCAGTGAGGTTAAGCATCTCTTTACATATTTCTTAGCTATTTGCATCTATGTTGTGACTTGAATATCCATATGTTTTGTTCAATTTATTGGGATAGGAATTTTCATTCATGATTTTTTTACTTCTGTACATATTCATGACCATATCCCTTTTCCTGATTTGTCAGTTTATCTTTCATCTTTCAACTATGATATAGTGCTTTTAAAATAAATTTTGAAGGGACTTATCCAATATTAATTTCAATAAGACAGAATTCCACTAAAAATGGAAAGACTCCTGCCTCCCTCTAAAGTCATTAAAAAAGCCCACATCCTGAACATGAAAAACTGTTCAAAACAAGTAGTTCTATAGCATGATGGTTATTTAAAAGCCATGGAATGTTGGGAGCCGTCACTGGAGTTTGCCAAGAGAGGTGCCAACAACCTAAGCGATAGCAACCAGTGGTTACATGGCGCAACATGATGGACGCCACAACATGGCGCAGACACAAAATCTGCTTTGTCACTTCCTTGTTCTTCCTCCTTCCTCCTTTGTTCCCTAGTTCCTGCCACTGCCCAAGTGATTACAACAGCACGCAGGCGCAAGGCGCAAAAATAAAGTCTGTCCCTACCCTAGCAACAGTATCCTCCAATCCCAGAGCGCCCTAACTCACTTCCTCTTTCCCAACAGCATATAAGCCCTGCTCCCTCAATAAAGTTTGCAGCTTGATCAGAACACTGTCTTGTTGTCATTCTTCGCGTCTCTTGTCCCACCATTCTTTCTCGGCAGGTTTCGAGCTCCATTGCTGTCCCGTGGGTCGGGGCAAACTGGCGCCCAACGTCGGGCTCAACGATTCCCTGTGATCGAGAAAAGAACGCCGCTTCACCACAGAAGGAGAGCGCTCTCCAGCACCTCAGCCAACGAAAAGGCTCCCAGCAGCGGAAGAGAGAAAGCGCTGCACCAACCCGCCGCCTCTTCAGTCTGGTCCCGGGCATGGTTCCAGTCTCCAGGCGGGTAAGTGGAACACTTTGTTTCACTTCATTTTTTAATCATGGAACAAGCAGAATCTTCACATTCACTGTTCATTAGCCAGGTAAAGGAGGCACTCAAGACGCGAGGAATTAAAGTTAAAAAGAAAAGTTTAGTCGAATTTTTCAAATTTATACTCAAAACCTGTCCATGGTTTTCCGAGGAGGGCACAATAGATAGTCGATGTTGGAACAGAGTAGGTGATTGTTTAAATGATTACTATAAAGTTTTTGGACCCGAGCGTGTTCCTGTCACCGCCTTTAGTTATTGGCGAATGATTCAGGACATGATTGGTTCGTCTCCACCACCCCCAGATGTTAAGCAACTCCTTGCGGAGGGTGAAAGTGTGTTGCAATCTAACTCCCGCCCCCCCTCAAGTTGCGAGGGGAAGGCCTCTGCCGCTTCGCAAGCCAGTTCGCAGGCTGGTTCGCGCCCGGAGTCGCCGGTTAGCCTAATTTCCTTTGAAGACCAACCCTCACGCCCTGTCGCGCCCTCTGCTCCCTCTGCTAACACTGAAACTGACACCCCTCACACACATACACCAAAATAGGAAGTGAACCTTAGCCCTAACTCACTTCCGCCCTCCTCTCATCACCCGCCTCCCCCTTACCCTCCAGCCCTTTATCCTTTAACCCTCTTGCCACCTTTCACAACCACTCCACCCCTTCCAAAAAGTATATGTACACTCACCGTCCCACACCTTCCACTACTCCCTCCAGATATAAACCACTTAACCATAAATATATAAAAGTTGTTCAGTGTCTGTACGTTTTGATACCTCCATATGGTAATATTAAATTGATAAATAAACATTATTAAAAAAGCTTTATTCAATGGCCAACATTAAATAAGTGCTTATATTAATAAATAAATATAGCTATTAATTTAAAATAATAAAAATAGATATGAACAAATTAAATCATTCTAACAAGTTTGTTTAATGTTGATGGTAATTGTATGTTGCCAGAAGTTTGCTTAAAAACAGTTTCTAAAATCATTGTAGTAACTTAAGTAAAGAAGGTATATAGAATGTGCCTTTATTATTAAAAGAAAGTAATTTTATCATAAGATAAAATGACTAAGTTATTAAAACAGGGTTGGAGTTTTGTTCTTTCTCGGGGTTTCTCAAGTCATTGGTCTGTTTCGGTGGAAGTTTGCACAG
Organism: Tolypeutes matacus; assembly: GCA_026826555.1. Lineage (NCBI taxonomy): Eukaryota > Metazoa > Chordata > Mammalia > Cingulata > Chlamyphoridae > Tolypeutes > Tolypeutes matacus. The sequence goes on along the minus strand of JAKSZT010054487.1, from coordinate 32,350,643 downwards.
AGTTTTTCTCCTGGGTGATCAGTGTGCAGGAGGAAGAGTGTTTTATCAAAGTAGCTTCTTGTGCTTTGGCCTTGACGTGTCCTTGGAGAGACAGGTTTTGTTGCTTTTGGGGGAACATGATGTTTAAACCAGCTTTCTCAAAAAACGCTTTTTGTTTCAAACTGTTACAAATGGTTTGGTTTGTTCCCTAGAAGGGGGTGGAATACTGAAAGTGGTTAAGTTCATGTGATAAAAGTTGAATAAAATATTTAAAAGTGTTGTACAATTAAAGAAGTTTTCTAATTTTATGACAATTAAAGTTGTATAAATAAAAGTTCATATAAATGCTTTAAAGGTGTATAAAATTGCAAAAAATTTAATAATGTTTCAGTGTAATATTAAACAAAAGTATACTGTTATTAATCATAATTTTAATTATTTTAAAATATGTGTTATAAAACTACCTCTCTGCCTAAAAATCAAAAAGCAGGTGCTTTAACTTAAGTTTGTCTGATTTAGTCCACCTCTGGTATATATAATAATAATAATAAATGGAAACTAAAATAGTAAGCGCATCAAGGATGTTTTGTAACAAATTAAAAATAATAAAGTATATTTCAAAAGGTGTTGTATTCCTCCCTGGAGGAGCTGGCCACTCTCCCAGGGACTGATGCATAAACCTTGAAATGTACTGCTCAGGGAGTGTTGTGTTCCTTCCTGGGGAGGCTGGCCCCTTCCTCAGGAATTAACAAAATACTCACAAATTGGCATATTATTATTATTGGCTTAAAAGATTGTTTTTTACTATTCCTCTTAATCCAAATGATAAAGAAAAATTTGCGTTTACTATTCCTTCTATTAATCATTCAGCTCCTACTGAATGATATCAGTTCAAAGTTTTACCTTAGAGAATGATAACCAGTCCTACATTATGTCAATCCTTTGTTCACATTCCATTACAAATTTTACAAAAACAATTTCCTAAAGTTATGATTATTCATTATATGGATGATATTCTTTTTGCCGCTGAGCAATCTTAAGAGCTGAAACAATCATTTCAGCTGGCTAAAGAAATTCTTCCTCAACATGGGTTGCAAATAGCAGAAGAAAAAATTCAAAAACAGGTTCCTTTTCAATATTTAGGTCATACTATTAATAGAAATATTATAACTCCACAAAAGGTCCAGTTTCGAACTAATAATTTATGTACTTTAAATGATTTTCAGAAATTACTGGGTGATATTAATTGGGTATGGCCTACTTTAAAAATTCCAACTTATGCTTTACCCTAACAAAAAACCCTAACTTAAATAGTCCTCACATTTTAAGCCCAAAAGCAAAAGAGGAGTTAAATGGCTAGAAAAAGAATACAAAATAGCCAACTAACAAGGATAACTATAAATCTTCCAATTTCTCTTTTAATATTTCCATCTTGCCATTCCCCTACTGGAATACTTTGACAAGAGGATGGCATAATAGAATAGATATTCCTACCCAACAAAGATACAAAAAAACTTCTGATTATCATAAACTTACACATACTAATGCTTCTGGCTTACGTCATAAATATCCCCACTTAACAGTAAAAAAAAAGTAAGAGGATTGTTAGACAATGTCCTACTTGTGGGTCCATAAATGCCCTCACTTTCTCTCCAGAAACTAATCCCCGTGGAGAACATCCTAATGAAATTTGACAAATGGATGTCACACATGTGCCTTCTTTTGGCCACCTTCAGGATGTGCATATGACGGAACAAGCGATAGTAAAAAAAAGTAATCACTTATCAAACTTAATGTTGCAAAAACAAAAAGGGGGAGATAGAGGAAAGTCAGCTAGGGACAAACTGTCTAGAGCATTGCTTACCTTAAATTTTCTTAATAAACAACAAATTTTTAATGCCACAGCATCAAAAAGACATTAGGAGGGTAAAAAAAAAAAAAAAAAAAAAAAAAAAAAGAAAAAAAAAATTTGGAAAACAAAAAAAAAAAAAAAAAAAAAAAAAAAAGGAATAAAAAATGTGGACAACCAATATATTGGAAAAATGAAAGAACCAATAAATGGGAAAAAGGAGAGGTAAACTTTTGGGGCCGAGGTTTTGCTCTTATCATTACAGAAACCGGAGAAGAGCAGTGGATCCCCTCCAGAAGAATCAAGTCTAGAGTTGAAGATGCTGCCAAGACTTAAACTATGGACATGGTGGGTTTACAATGAATTAATTATAGGTAAAGTATTAGGTCAAGGTAAGATACCACATCATAATTACACTTATTGGGCATACATAACCAACCCACCTCTTCTAGAGCTGTTAATTTAGAGCAATGAGTCTTACCCAATTTATCTTAATCAATCTCACCATTTTCCAAAACCTATAATTTATAACTACCCTTAAAGCCAAAAGAAGAAGGGAAACTTACAGAAAATTTAAGTTTACCTTTTATAGACTGCCCTACTTGTATTGGATATGGTTCTGTATGCATGCAACCTAAAAATCACAGTCAAATTTATGTTCTCATTTTCCCTTCTTTGCCATATAAATCAGAAAATATGGTAAATTTTACATGTCCCTCTCACAACAGACTACTTAATGACAAATGACATATATGTCATGAGCTTACAGAGGTTGTGTTGTTTGATGATTCCTATGGAATTGTAAAGGATCGGGCCCTTATAGGGATGCCAAAACCTATTAAAAACACAACGTATTTTAGTTCATTAATAATTCAATCATAATCACTAATAACAGTAATCCTTATTTCTAGAATTTTGGTAATACAACATTTACTAACAGCTCAATAAATTGGTAAAATGAAAATACATCCCACAACCATGGGACACTAAATTTAATAACATTCAATGTTATTTGTGAAAATTATTTTTGGGAACTGTTCCAAACTTTGAAAGGCAAGGCAACAAAACTGATATTACTAGTTTAAAAAAGAAAAGTTAACTCAATTCCTTACAGTATGTGTACAAAATCCTCTCAAAACCTGGACCATCAATTATCTCAATATTCAGGATGTTTACCTCTGTCCCAGCTCCGCCCAGGGGCGTTCGTACTGCAATCAGCCCGCGCACTACTATTGTGCCTACTGGGGATGCGAAACATTAGCTACTGGATGGTCACCCCCAATTGCTGACAAGTTCCTCACTGTACAATTCACTCCTGCCGGATGCATTCGACCCCCTAACCCATCGTGGGGTCTTCCTGCAAACTTTAAAAAACAAAATGCAGGAAACCTCTGTACAAATCTCACTCTACAGTTATGTCTGCTACACCCAACACTACCTCTCTTATACTAAGGTACAATCATGCACCAAAAACGATAAAACCTATTATACCGCCACCTTAGCTCATACCAAATCTGGCACTGCTGGAGAAGACTGGAGCAATAACCCCAGTCCTCTAAGAAATAATAAGCTAACCCAAGCCGGCTGCCAAGGTACCGTGGGAGATACTGTTTGCTGGAATAAAATTCCTCCAGTAGATATTTCAAACAGAGGAGGTCCACAGAATCAGGTCCGGCAGATAATGATCCAGGAAAAAATTGAGGAAATCATAAAAAACACATTTCCTCAAATTGAATATCACCCCTTAGCTTTGCCTAAGGCTGGGGACTTAAACCTAGATGTTCAAACCTTTAATATCCTTGAAGCCGCATTTAATTTGCTCAATGAATCCCAACCTTACACTGCACAAAACTGCTGGCTATGCTTACGCTTGGGAAACCCCATGCCTGTAGCTTTACCTGCGGCTAACAACTCCTTCTCTCCCAATAGCACCTGCCCCATTATCCCACCCCTTAAGGTACAGCCCCTCTTTACTCATACTCGCACCTGCCTGCACTCTCCATCCACCAATACCAGCGAAGAAATCCACTTGGGCCATCTCACTTTCGCCCTCTGTAACTCTACACAAAACACGTCTAACGCCATTTGCGCAGATAATAGCACAGTGTTCGTCTGTGGCGGCAATCTTGCTTACACCTTCTTGCCTTCCAATTGGACAGGAACATGTACTCTTGCCACCCTCTTCCCTGATGTTAGCATCATTGAGGGAACTGAACCTGTACCTATCCCCAGCATAGACTATATTGCTGGTCGCTCTGGGAGAGCGGTACAACTTATCCCACTTTTTGTCACCTTAGGTATTTCCGGAGCCCTAGCCACTGGTACGACAGGTTTGGGGATTTCTATGACTCAATATACAAAATTATCCAAACAATTGATTGATGATGTCCAAACTTTATTGAGCACTATACAAGATATTCAAGACCAAATAGACTTTGGCAGAGGTAGTGTTGCAAAACAGAAGAGGGTTAGATCTGCTTGCAGCTGAACGCGGAGGAATTTGTTTGGCCTTACAAGAACAATGCTGCTTTTATGCCAACAAATCCGGCATTGTTAGAAATAAAGTCAAAAAGCTCCAAGAGGATTTAGAGAGAAAGAGGAAAGAATTAGCAAACAACCCTCTCTGGAGTGGGCTGCAAGGCCTTTTGCCGTATCTATTCCCCATACTAGGCCCACTGATAACCATCCTCCTAATACTTTCCTTTGGGCCATGGGCTGTAAAAAGAATTATCCAGCTAGTCAAAGATCAGATTGGCTCCGCTCTTGGCAAGCCCATTCAGGTACATTACCACCGGCTCCACCTTGCTAATCAAGGCATGCCAACAAACCAGCTGTGTACTGCTCCCTCCGTTTAAGGCTGCTGAGTGCGTGGCAAAGCACCACAGGAGACAGTCAAAGGTAAGCACAACCTAACTGTTCTCTGAGAAGCACGCCTCATTAGCACAGGGGTTTGCTCTGCTCATAGAACTTGCCAGGCAAAAACGCTCACAGAGGTGCTGGACTGGTTAGCCAATGACGGGCAACTGGACTAACCCATCAGTCAACCTAAGACAGGGACATGGCCTTTTGCCGCCATGCTTCCCAATGACGGGTAAGACTGATCACATAATGGGTAAGGTACACTGTTTCCCGGGTGCAGTTCCTTACGGGGCACAGTTCCAACCTAAGACAGGCACAGCCCCCCTCCCTTACACTGCATTGCCTGTGCTACCCCTTCCAGAAAAAATCAGAGCCATCTACATCAGGGAAATGAGGCCTCTACTTCCCTCAGCTAGCCTACGGAGAGTACTGTGCTAAATAAAGAAAAAGGGAGGAAATGTTGGGAGCCGTCACTGGAGTCTGCCAAGAGAGGTGCCAACAACCTAAGCGATAGCAACCAGTGGTTACATGGCGCAACATGATGGACGCCACAACATGGCGCAGACACAAAATCTGCTTTGTCACTTCCTTGTTCTTCTTCCTCCTTACTCCTTTGTTCCCTAGTTCCCGCCACTGCCCAAGTGATTACAACAGCACGCAGGCGCAAGGCGCGAAAATAAAGTCTGTCCCTACCCTAGGAACAGTATCCTCCAATCCCAGAGCGCCCTGACTCACTTCCTCTTTCCCAACAGCATATAAGCCCTGCTCCCTCAATAAAGTTTGCAGCTTGATCAGAATACTGTCTTGCTGTCATTCTTCGCGTCTCTTGTCCCACCATTCTTTCTCGGCAGGTTTCGAGCTCCGTTGCTGTCCCGCGGGTCGGGACAATGGAACTTATGGGAAATTAAAATATTGTGGAGAACACAGGAGTTCTAACAGAATCTGCTTATTCAATAACAGGTCATAGTGCTTTTTTTTTTTTTTTTCATTAATAAAACAGCAAATAATCCTATTTACAATAATGGAAGAGGAAAAATTATATGAGTGACACTCAAGTTTAAGAGATCCTATACTAAACAATGGTAACATGAGAAACAAAGAAAAGTACAAGAGTTCACAGCTTAAGACATTACCTTTCAAGTACACATTTGCAAAGGTAAGAGTTTTTTGTATCTACTAATATCACACTCCAAAGTGATTGCTGCTGACATGTGACGTTAAAGCTTACAAAGGACAGAGATACTGTGGTAGGCAGTAATTATGTGAAACCTAATGTCTGGCAGATTAATGTTGGCTTAATGAATGATGTTCATTGTGCATTAACACTGAATGACAACTTCATGAAGAGCTCTTAAAATGCTCCAAGTTTAAGAAAACCTGGAGTGGCTTGGTTCTGAAAAGAAGTCATTCTAACAACTGACACATTTCTAAGTCTAGAGCTAGTGAGCTCACCCAAATGTTCTCTGCAGTTGTTCAATTTTTGTCCTGGCCCAGACCTGCTTTATTCTCACAGCTCTATTCTGTTGGCAAGACAATGAATAGAGCCAAGATGATTTCCAGTAATTACTGTAATAAGTTCTAAATGAAAGACAAATTTGAAAATTAATTAAAATAGCAACCACCGCCTAACCATTCTTTCAATGTAATAGTTTAGGTCCTCTTTTCCCTTCTTAAGCAAACTCTTTAATACCTTTCTGGCAAACTCTCTAACCCCTTTTAGGTTTGCTTACCATAGTGGTAAACAAACTATTTATAATACATGCTCTTCTAATCCTCTTCTATTCTTGTCTCTAAGCAGAGTCTATATTGAAACTAAAACAAACATATAAAAAAACACAAAAAAACACCTTTCATCAAGGTGTCCCAAATTAGTAAATTATTACAAACCCTCTTAAAAGAACTCATATTCATGGGATTCTATTATTTAAAACCCTCCAAAGAGGAATCATTGTCTATATCAGGGGTTGGAAAACATTTCATGTGAATGGCCAAAGACTAAATACTTTAGCTTTTGTGGGTCATAAAGTCTCTGTCACAACTACTCATGTCTGATAGTATATAATACATAAACGAATTTTAATAAAATCTTATTTACTACATCAGACAGTAGGCCGAATTTGGCCTGGAGGTTGGACAACTCCTAATCTAACACACACATGATCCTTTATATCCCACCACAAACAACCTCTGTAGGCCTATCTCCTGCTAATTTCTCTCTACACAGTCTCCACATACTGCCACATTGTACTCACTACTTTTCGCTGGATTGTGCCATTTCATGACCGTTTCATTTTGTAGTATAACTCACTACCTAGCATGTCTCACCCATTCTACACTTGGTACATTCCTAATTAAACTCAAAATAATTTACAAAGGACCACTCTCTCAATAACCCCAACTTGAGTTAATCTCTTCAATCCCTGAATCTCTGCTGTATAATACTTCTATGCTCTACCACTTGCTATCACAACTACTTGCTTATAATCTTTAAGCTAAAGACCACTCATTTTTATATCACCTGGATCTGGCTCACAATAAGATGTCAACAAAGTTTTGTCAAAATATGACTAAAGAACTTTTATACATACAGCAGATATAGAAAAATAGTAGCCGTGTCTCAATATTCACTAACAACCTAATTCTTAGTAGTAAAATGTCTTATTTTAAGCCAGGCTCATGGCTGCCTATTATAAAAACTATATTTACATCCTCCATTGTAGGTAAGTGTAGACATATGACTAAGCTCTGACCAATGTGATCAGGGCAGAAATAATATGTGCAACTTCTGGGTCATGTCCTTAAAAGGAAAAGACACAGATTTTATTTTAAAAAGGAAAAATTATCTTTTTAAACCACTTCATTTTGGTGTCTGGAACATGGATAAATTTTCCTGTAACCATATATTAATATACTTAATACAGTTAGCATATTTCATGCCAATGTTTTGATATTAAAATGTTGCTACAGAAATATGAAAATATCTAATATATTTTGCTGTTGCATTGTTGTTTTAAAATATTCCTTGCTATTATGGTATTATTTTAAAATAAGAACAGCTAACATATTTAAGCATAAACTTGTTTAAGCACAAACTAGTCTACCTACCGCAGAGAATTACTTAAATTAAGGAAAGTTAAGCTGTTAGATAAGTGCAAAGAGAAAACACTCCAATTTTATCTTCTAGAAAAAGAGTGAACAATTAGGACAGTAAGTGGCCATTACCAGGGAAGCAATCAGAAAGGCTGGAATCTGATACAGTTTAAAATGGCCCATAAGAGACATTATCTAAAAGGGGATACTAAGTATTACAGTCATAAATTGTAGAATTTTCAATGAATTTCTGGCATTATAATTAATACAATCATATATAGCATTATAATTTGTGCAATCATGTATATGAATTTTTAAATATGAAATGTCTAGTATATCTGTAACTAAGTTTTTATTACTTATTGTATTTTTAAACTTAAGTATTAAATATTATTTTATTCTTTGGGTGTTTTTCTCCAAAAGACATAAGCCAAAATTTACCCAGGGCCTTGTGGCAGTTTGGCTTTGTTTATGAATTCCAAAAATAGATATTGGATTATGTTTGTAAACTGATCTGTACCTGGGAGTGATTAAATTATGATTAGGGCTTTGAATGGGTCACGTCAGTAGGACCAAAGGGGCAGGGACTCACAGAGAAGACTACACAGCAGAGCAGAGTGGAGTATTAGGAGTGTTGATGTTGGAATTTTGAGCTGGAGCCCAGGAAGTAAACACATAGAAGAGAGCAGAGCAACTGAGCCCAGAGAGAATCGAACCACAGAGAGAGAGACAGAGCCATTTGCCTGATAGTCTATATCTGGCCTTGTGGAGAAAGCACAACAGCTGAGCCTGGAGAGAAATAAGCCCCAGGAAGAGAGGAACCCAGGAAGCCTGAACCCTTGGCAGACATCAGCAGCCATCCTGCTCCAACATGTGTCAACAGACTTTGGTGAGGGAAGTAACTTACGCTTTATGGCTTTGTGACAGTAAGCTTCTACCCCAAATAAATACCTTTTATAAATGCCAACAGATTTCTGGTATTTTGCATCAGCATCCCTTTGGATGACTAATCCAGACTCTATATGTATTATATTAGCAAAACAGAATTTTGAAGGCCAAGGGGCCAGCCATCTTAGGATGCTAATGAAGCAGTTTTGAAATTACTTATCTTCAGCTCTAGCCTAGGAGTAGAGATAGGTAAATAAAGAAGAATTTACATGAGTGGTGGTGAGGATCAAACTCAGGTCAACATTTGCAAAACTATGGAAGAGAGAGGAATCAGAGATAGTCATCAGTTATCTTTGAGTCTGTTCATTTGCAGATGGGGAACTTCTGCATGATCACACTTTCCAAGACTGGGTAATACCAATAGGTAATTGAAGGAATGTGAAAAGCCAGAAAGGTTGAGGATATCACGGAACTATGAGCTTAGGGTGTTTCATCAGCTGTGAATAGTGATTTTGTAGTCATTGAAGAGGCAGTCAGAATAGTGTAATTACTGAACTTACCAAGAAAGGAGGAATCCTAAAATTCAATGAATGATATTGATTAGGGCATGGAAAATATAGTGTAGGAGAATAGCTTGGAGATTAAAAGGATATATAAAGCTGTGTGGTGATAATGAACAATGAAAGTGGTATTGGAGAACAAGATGTAAGGTACCCTCTCCCCATAGCATAGAATCTATAAAAGTGGACATAGTGACCTCCATTGAAAAGGTTCATAGGAATGTGGACCTAGAAATTTTCTGGGAAATGGTAGGAAATACACAGGGAAAGCCCAGTGAAGAAACAATCCTTAAGCCACATAAGAAAATCCATTAAAAGGCTAGGCATGGATGAAGTATATATACATGGTAAGATCCAAGCTTCAGAGAATTAACAGTGGTAAGCAGACAGCCAAAAGAGTGTTTGAGTGATATATTTCAGGGCATTTCCTGAAGAAAGTAGATTGGTATTGGTTATGCAAGTGACAGAATTATGAATTTAACAGCTTCAGAATTCCATGTAGGAGATAAAGTAGATGCAAACTTGCTTGTCCAACTGAGAAATCTTTCAGATTACCCTCACTTATCTTTGGTAGTAGGAAAGACAGTAGTAAGAGTGATATTAAATAGTGTAAAAAGAAAGCATCACATTGGTAACCAAAATGAATGGTTTTTGAAAGATGAAATCTGAAAAATTTTTACAAAAAAACAATTACTGACTGAAAAATATATAGACAGGGCCTTGAAAAAAATAAAAAGGATCATAATCCCTTGTAATAAAACTCCACTGAATTGGATTTCAATATATTGAGAATTTTAATATGTTTCAGGCACTCTTTTAAATATACTCTTTGAAAGAACTCAATGAGGTTGGTTCTATTATCTTCACCACCAGATAAGAAAATTGAGACAAGGAGTGCTTTAAAAAAAGGTCACTAATAAAATGTTCTAAATTACCATACCATTCAAAGTTCATTTTGTTTGAAGTACAAAGTATGAGAATTGTTACCTCAAAAATATAAAGAAATAAAGTAAAAACATGAACTACATATGATATTAAAACATTTGGTTGATTCAAAAGTAAAATAATCAAGACACTCAATAGTCAAATAATAGTTCTTAGTTGAGGGGCTCAAACCACCAATCTACTAATCTTAAAAACATAGTGAGATAGGGAGATCTTCTAATTAATTCATGGAAATACTTGTTTATTAGATGAACACAATTCACATACTATATCACACTCACACACATATTTCAAAATCCACTGTAATACAGATCTATTGTTCCATGTTATTTACTTTATTACACAATCCAACTATAAAACATAAGAGATTCAAAAAGAAAATATTTAAAAGAATGATTACATAACTGCTGTAGTGACATTCCAATCTCTTCTAACCATTCTAGTATTCCAACCCTGTGATTACCAGAATAATTGCTGCATTGAGTTATATTGTAGCATTCATCTGTTGTAGGATGGCATGTTTAACATCTTAACTGACAAAATACTTGCTTGATGGTGAATGATGGAAATCAGAATCCAAGGAAATTTTTTTCATAATATTCCCCAGAATATACTATTTGTGGTCATACAGGCAGTCCACAATTGTCATTGGGTTTATTTTTTCATATTTAATTTAGAACTATACTTCAAGTGTCTTTACTTATTAATGTTTTGGCTTACCAATTTAATTTTGGCACTGACTTGCAAAAGGGGAAAACGGATATTTTTTTAAAAGACCTCAGCTCAAAAGCCAAGTAATGGAATGATTTTTTGTTTGTTAAGGGGCATATTTTAAAATCAGAGGAAAGTATTATTCAAAGTTCCAAGGACAGCTTTTTTTTCCCCAGAAACCTAGGTCATCTAAAGCCTTCTAAAACTCTTTCAAATTTAAAGGAACAAGAAAATTAAAATGCATTTTATAGCTACCTTGTTAGATTTAGGCTGAATTTATATATAAAAGAATTGCATTATTTATGTTTTGAATAAGCATTTGTCAGCATACTGCATTCCTTTGTATAAAATATATTTAGAATATGTTTATGAGCTTTTCCTAAAAATTAAAGCATGTTTCACAATGTTAAATGATTATGAAGGATTAGAATTCATCTAACATGTATTAAACAACTTATATTTAAAAAACCCCAACTTGGAATAAACAAAGATGAATAAGTGATGGTCCTTGCCATTAAGATACACTGTAGTATATCTTTGCCTTGAGGAATATCATGTGACAACTTAAGTGGGGTGGGGGGTGGGGCGGTGTGCTTTCTTATTTTAACCACCTTTTCCTCTGTCTCACTTTTACACCAAGGCTGATCCCATTATCCAATAATAATAGGTACTGGTAACTTCCATTTGCAAAGTCACCAAACTTCTTATAATAGCCTTTCCACTTACTTTAAATAGTATGAAGTGATTGGTGTAGGGTACTTGATGAAAACAACCTTGCAGTGCTAAATTGATCTACAGAGGAAAACAAGATTTATAGTAAAAGGGAGGAAGATCTGAGAGACAATAGTGTTGGTTGCTGCAGCAAAGGAGCTGGAGACTGATGAGGGAAAACACCTGAATAAAATAGGAATACATTACCAGAAACTGTTCACTCTGTAAAATGCTTACGTATGAATTCTAGACTTGAGCTATCAAACACAGTCTCACAAAAGGCAGCCTCATTTGTTGGCTCTATATTTACAGTCAACAAAGTCCAGTCCACTTAAAGGATGGTCTTTGGATTTGAATCTTGGCTTTCACTTACAGTGTACTGAACTTCTTTAAGTCTCTATTTCCTCATCTCCAAAGGGTGATAAAAGCCCGATCAGAGTACGTGAGGATTAAATGAAATAATGTATGTAAACTGAGGTTGGCACAGAACTTGCACATATAAAGTAAAAGCTCAGTAAGCAGTAGCTATTATTATTTATTTTTATCCTTTTCTAGCTTTCTTCTTTCTTCTCTTTTCTTCTGTATTTAATTTTTATTCCTACATCAATTATTTCCGGGAAAATGTCCTCCTTTACCATTTTCCCTTTCTATATTTTGTCCCTCCCTTTTATGGACCCAGAATCTGGTCTACCTTAGATAATGTTTCATGTCACCTTGCAAAGAATGTATATTCTGTGTTTGGAGTATGGAGTATTTTATCAATGCCAATTATATCAAGTTGATTGATAGTGCTATTCAGGTCAACAACATCCTTATGACTTTTGTCACTATTTCTTTATGATAGTGAATTTGCCTATTTCTTCTTTCAGTTTTATCAGTGTTGGCCTCACCTGTTTTGATGCTTGGTGTTAGGTGAATACATGTCTAGGATGGTTTTGTCTTTTTGTAGAATTGACCCCTTACCACTAATTAGTACCTCTCTTTATCCCTGATAACTTTGCTTGTTCTGAAGTCTACTTTGTCTGAAATCAAAAGTACACCAGCTTTCTTTAGATTAGCATTAGCATCTGTATCAGTCTGCCAAAGGGGTACAGATGCAAAGTACCAGAAATCTGTTGGCTTTTAAAAAGGGTATTTAATTAGGGTAAAAACTTATAGTTACAAAGCCCTAAAGAGTCCAACTCAAGGTTACTTTCTCACTAAAGTCAGTTGCCACGTGTTGAAGCAAGATGGTGGCTGATCTCTGTGAGGGCTCAGCCTTCCCCTCTGGGCTTCCTCTTTCTAAGCTGCAGGCTGGCATAGGGCTTGTCTCTCAGGGCATCCTCTTTCTCTTGGCCTAGGGCTCATTTCTTTCCAGGCCTCTGCTGTTCTGTTCTCTTCCCAAACTATCAGGCAAATGGCTCATCTCTTCCCTGGGCCCCAGGATAAAAAATGACAGAGCTCTCTCTCTTGTGTCTTCTTGAGTGAGTGTCCATTTATATCAGCCCACCAAGGGGGCAGGGACTCAACCTGAGTCATGCCTTACTAATGTGGTTTAATCAAAGCCCTACCCTTAACAGGTAATTTAATCAAGTGCCTCTCAACTGAATCCAATATAATCAAAGGGTATCACACCGAGAAGAATAGATTAATTTACAAACATAATCTTTCTCTTTTTGGGATTCACAAAAATAATCATGAATTTATGTCACTGGGCTGTGAGCTGCACAAGTGTTTCTTAGTTTACTACCATTTTAAGTAAGACAGGAATACGAGAGGAGGCTGGAGTAGAAGAAAAGCCCTTTTCACAGGTGGCATGACTTTCTGGTAAAGTCCTTCCCCTGGGGAACAGGTCTTTGTTATGGGCAATGATCTGGGCATATCTCACAATGATTACTCTTCCCCTCCCTATTACAGAACCATGAGGGACATTTTCAAAGGAGATAAAACCCTTGAAAGTATGGAGACCTCCCCTAGTCTGTGGCCCCAAAGAGTTTCTCACACTCATGCTAGACCACAGTTTGCCTCCAGTAATTCACCAAAATCACCATGTAAGTATTCCTGCCAGTTTATGACTCCAGAGGCTTCTGTTCCAGGTAAGCACATTTTAAGTGTGACTCTGGATTAGTCTATCTACTCACCTTTCAGAGTGACAGTTTGTTCTGTGATCTCCATCTTTGATAGGTACAAGAAAAGTCACTAGCTTCCAATTTGTTCAACTGTTTCTTGTTATAAGGGTGGAAGTAAAGACTTCCAAGGCCTATGGGTATTAGAGCTAAAATTAGAAGTCCCATTCATGCCTTTTGTATTCTTTCTTTTATCTCTTCTTTTACTTCTACTTTTTCTTACAATCTTCTCTCTTAGCCTCTGTTTCTATTGCCATACCAAGAAAAAAATTTCTCACCACTATACACACAATAGTATTCCAAAACCATTGGCTTTTACTTAGAAAATTTAGATACTTTGAGACCTGTCCAAAAAAAAAAGGAGGAAAATGGTGCTATGGTAGATAATGAGGTGTAAGAATTATTTTCATGACAAAATCCAGAGCACCAGTTTTCCTTTTACTCCTTAAAGAAACATTGTACCAATAGATAAATGCTCTGATAATCTTAGCTAGAACCCAAAAGAACCAAACATAGTGTTTTAATTTTTTTAACTCAATTTCATTTGAATAAACCAGAAATATGAATGTAGTACCCAGAAAGTCATTTGGAAAAAATAACTTTATGCTTATACCTAGAAACAAGATTATTGTGTTCCTGATGTGTAGCAGTTATTAAAGAATCATTTGATAAAGGAATGAATAAACAATTCCATTTTATTTTAACTTCAAAGGCAACTACACACACACACAAAAGCAACTGCAAATATCATTAAGTTCTCTGGTACATGCATTTAATTATGTCCAGTAGCCAATATACAAGACATATATTTATGTAAATCTGAAAGTATACATATTTCTGTTTTCCATTTCACAATATTGTCCATTGGCTAAAGAAAGATATCACATGTGCATAGCTATGATTACATAGATATTTTCTTTTCCATTTTAAGTATAGAGTAGGAGAAGTAAATGTAAATTTATATGTCCCACATATAGTCAACACATTTCAGTTCTGACATTTTTTCTTTTTATTAGAAATCTATTTATAAAATATAAAACTGTTCATGTCTTTTTTCGTATTTTACAGGTGTAATTTTTAATACAAATCAATTTGTATTTCAGTTCAAATATTTACTAAGAAAATGTGATGTTAATGAAGTCCTTTATCTAGCAATTCTTTAACTTCATTTACTGTCTTTTAAAAACCAAGTTGTTCTCTCTCTTTTATAATCAATTCAAAGCCAATAGCACTATTACATCTTATTATGAGGTGTCTTGTACAAAATGAATTCCCATGAATATATATAAAAAAGGAGTGACTTGTAATTTTCTACTTTTCTCACAATCACACAAGATTTGAAAGAAATGTCATAGGATAATTTTGTACCTTCTACATATCTATAAATTTTATTAGATTATTTGCTTGCCATATTTTTCTTAATACTAAATTTGATCACAGTAAATTAGAATTATGGGAACTGTACAATAATGAAAGCAGAATGCTAATGATATGCTATTAAACTGAGGTAAGAACTGCAAACATTGAGATAAGAGTATTTATTCTAGAGAATTCTGGATGCCACACTTGGGGTGCACTCATTAATCAGTTTCTGATCTTGGAAAAGCCTTGTGATGAAGGCCTTTATTATCAAGTTACATCATTTATTTATTAAAACTATTTTTCATATGACTTTTGGGAAACAAAAGTTACAGAGCTGATTTGTGAAAAGTACTTGCACCGAGCAGTTTGAGAAATTGAGATGATAAAACTAGAAGATAGCTTTTTTGTTTTGTTTCAAGCTTATAATCTAGGAGATATATGAACTATTGAGTTAAAAAAATGCCACTCATTTATTCATTCTATCATCCAAGCATATAATAACCAATATTTATTAAGCATATGATGTTTGCTCACATGAAAATTGAATCAGAAAGCTTTTTGTTTCAGAGAAAATTGTTTTCATTTAAAAGTTCTTAACATGGAGTAATAAAAGAGTCATATATACCTCTAGATTTCACTGATTTCCTTCCTTTAATCATTTATCTAGTCATTCAGCTGATTTTTATTCAGCAACAGATGATCATTTACATAAAATAAGAAACAGTTTGTTCAGTAATGGGGGAAATGAAAAACAGATAGTTATTTAGAAAATATGAATAAGTTTTAATTTAATGGAAATAACTTACAGAGGGTGCACACAGAAGAAAGTCTGTATAGATTTAGTTTTATGAACTATGAGAAAAAGGAACAGAAATTAGACTACTAACAGACAAATTAAAAATTATTTACATGTTTTCCAACTTCCTTGAATTGAATCACTTCATTTTCCATTATCTGTAGATAATTTAGAAGTATAAATTGCATTCATAATGTATTATTTGCTATATATCTTGTAAGAAAGCTTATATTTCCCTCTTTAATCCCTAACCCCACTCTTCCCCATGGTAAGGAAGCCAGACTGACTAGAAATTGAATAGACTATTGATCATTTAACCCAAGAAGTTACATGGTGTCCCTATTTTGATGGTTCATCACCAATGGGATGATTTAGATGGGAACCTGAAGATAAATGAGAATATTAATGTGCAATGAATGAAGGCCTTCTACAATCTGTTTCAGAAGAAAACCGAAGGAGCAGAACATGCTGTTTCAATGTCCTAAGACAAAGAGGTTTTCAGAAACTATTAACTCTTTTCAAAGGCAAAAATTATTCTAAGAATATTCAAAAGAAATTCTTAGATATATCTTTGATTGTGCCCAAATAGGGTTTCTTAAGCAAATATTTTAGCTGGGATGAGATTTTGTGTTATCATATAAATGACAGAAAAGGGAAAATACTGTTCCTAGCTGGATTGATTATGAAACACAGCCTACCTGACTAAGTGTTCTTAGATTATTTTCTAACAAGTCTATGTCAGGGTTGAGAAGAACATGGGAATTCTATTTGGGAATTCCTCTGTGTGTTTATATGAAGAGTACACTTGTCATTTTTCCTTCCCTTTTGATTCAGCCACTTATATATATAATTCATCTTGATCCATAACGTAATAAATCAGTCTCTGTGCCCACAGGAACAGATGTTTGTGTTTTAACACAAAGGGGAATGCGAACTTGTCAGCCATAATGAGTCTTTGCTGAGTTTCATGAGTCAGGGCTCAAATTGAGGGTTAACGTGGATCAAGGAGAAAATCAAAGAGAGATTAGAAGGTTTTCCTTCCTTTCCCAATTCCAGTTCATATATTTTCACTCTTCATAGTCAATTAAAAAAGAAAGGCACAACAACAACAACACACACACACATATAATTAGCTACTTTCATTCATTAAAATAGTATATATGGAAGGGGCCAGGAGCCAAGGAATTTGAGAAGCCTGTGGAAGCTGGAAGAGGCAAGAAAACATTCTCTCCCAAAGCCTCCAGAAAAGAATACTCCCTGTCAACACCTTGGATTTTAGCCCAGTGAAACTTGTATTGGACTTCTGACTTCCAGCACTGGAACTCAGTTCTATCTTATTTCTAAAAAGGTTTGGTTGGGTTCTTTATTTCTCCATCCTCCCTAATGACAAGTAGACATCATCCCACATAAACTATGGTTTTCAGATTGGTTTACTGATTTAGTAATGGTCTGGGGAAAACTGCACACAAGATAAAAAAAATCTAAGCTTCTCTCTGGGCAAGGCAGCACATGATTAAGAAGCTCCACCTGGTATAATAGATACCTAAAATAATTGTGAAAATTCAAGTGCATGTTAATGTAAGAGCAATATCTATACATTGAGCCAAGCTTAAGAGCCAGCACTGTCCAACATTTGCAGACTCAAAGTTGAAGAGATGACTTAGAGTATAATATGTGAATCTGCCAATTGTGTTTCCTTTAAATAGCATCATATATTAAAAATTGTATATAAAATCATTTTAATGAAAGTAGCAATTTTGTGAAATAAAGGCCATTTATTGAGTATTTGAAGAAAAAAAAAACAGTATTGATTCAACACACCATTCAGAACAAACATTTCCTCCTCATTCTGAAAATTACTTCAGGCCACAAGGATAATAGAAAACAAGTTTCTGATGTTATCTTTAGTGACAATAAGTTGGAAGTGCTGCCAAAAACATGGAGAGTAAGCAGGGATGTATGAGGGAGGAAGAGGAGAGGCATCCACAACTGCACATCCCGGAAAGGCAATCAAGATCTCTTTTCAAAGTTGCAGGACACTTTCTAAGACACAGAACCAGATCCTGTATTTGCAGAGGTAGGAATGGGATGCATTGGTTTGAGTCAGGAACTTTCCAGAATATGGTTTACTTTCCAGAAGCAGAGGCCTCAAGGATAAATGAGGAATGCTGCACTAAAGCCATATTTTCAGGGAGCAGTCTGCCTCTAAAACAGGGAAACTAACAAAGTCCCTGAATTGTGGGAGGAAAAATGGTTGCCTCTCTCCATAGCCGTTAAGATGTAAAGGCTAATTGAACTCCCCTGCAAAACCCTGGGTCAGAAAAAGCAATTCCACTTGTCCTAGCCCATAAGTGCATATTTTTATATTGACCTCTCCTAAGTACAAACCACATGCATAGAGATCATCCAGGAAAAACTCAGCAATTTAAAGGATGCTAAATCAAGTAAGACCCAACATTGTGTCTATATAAAGATTCTGAAAAAAAAGGGGGGGGAAAGTATGTGACCTTATCTCGCAAACTGTTGAATTAAGGACAAAAATTACTAATTGCTATAAAGATGAGTAGTTTATAATTCTAAAATATATACTACAGAATGAAGTTAAAGCAATTATAATGATCTATATACAAATAATATAGTGCAAACATCCATAAAAGGAAAATACATAGGAGATACAATGGCATAGAATAGAACCCTAGTATTGATAGAAAGTTTTAATTTACCTTTTTAGTTCATGATAAGTTGAACAAAAATAAAAGCATACTTAAATAGTTTAATTAATTATCAATATCTCTATATTGCTATATCCTGAAAAGAGCAAATATACCTTTGTAGCAGTTTGATATTATTGGTGAATTCCAAAAAGAAATACTGGATTATGTTTGGGCATATTAGAGTGTATTGGATTCAGAGGTTTTACTTTTACTTGGTGGGCAGGGACTCACAGAGAAACCACACTTCAGAGAAGGAAGTTTGGAGTTTTTTGAGCTGGAGCCCTGGGAAGTAAGCACACAGAGGAGCTTGGTCAAGAGGAAAGAGAAAAGGCCCTGGGAAGAGAAACAAGCCATTCACCTGATAGTCTACAGCTGACCCTGTGGAGATAGCAGAGGAGCTGAGCCTGGAGAGAAGCAAGCCCTGGGAAGACAGGAACCCAGAAAGCCTGAACCCTCATAGACGTCAGCAGCCATTTTGCTCCAACATATGGCAATAGACTTTGGTGAGAGAAGTAAGTTACGCTTTATGGCCTGGTAACTGTAAGCTTCTACCCCAAATAAACACCGTTTATAAAAGCCAACAGATGTCTGGTATTTTGCATCAACACCCATTTGGCTGACTAATACAACCTTGTTTTTATTATTGACAGAACATTCCTTGGAATTGATAACACCTTAGATGATAAAGATAGCCTCAATCAAGTAGCCAAAGTAATACAGAAAACAATCTCTAATAATCATGCATCAAAACAAGAAATCAATAACAAAATTAAAAAGCAAATATTGCTACCATTAGAAATTAAAACTAAAAATACTGCCTTTAAAAACTCTTATTTGAAAAAATAACCCTTAACTATTGTAGAATTTTTAGAAAATTAGTATAATAGAAACACTGAATATCCACATTATTGGGATAGAGGCAATAGTGCTCAAAGACATATCCACAGACTTAAATTTTCTAATTAATATGAAATAAAGGTGCCATTCATATCATCAAATCAGATGGATTATACAATAAATGGTTTGGGGACTATCTTATGTCCACCTGGGGAAAAAATGTGTAACCATATAAATACCTTAAATTTAGTCAAAGTTCCAAACTGAGCCCCCCCCCCAAAAAAAAGATATTAACAACGAAAAATATTAGATGTCTATGATGTTTATCTATGTATGAGTATGTGTGCATTCATAGAGAGAGGTGTAGCTATAGACACAGGTATAGATAGATATATATACAGCTATAGATGAGATAAATATAACTTGCAGTGAACAAAGCTTTTCTAACTATGATGATATAATGCATAAAATCCGATTAAAGTATAACAGGTAAGCAAAAAATATTCTAGGCAAAATCACATAAACAAAATACAAAGAAACAGATTGGGAATATATTTCTCTAATATACATAAAGAGTTCCTGTAAATTGGTAAGACAAGGAAAAAAATTCATTAGAAATATAGGCTAAAGATATAACAAACAGTCTCAGAAAACTGTTTGTTATAAAAACTGTTTAAACATATCCAATGGTCTCAAAGCCTCTCTCTTAGGCATTATGATGGAATATAACACAAGAGCCTAGGATAATCCATTTGCAGCATAATTTATAGTCAATTTTGAATATTTAATCTCAGTGAGAAATTGAATGCATTCTGGTATCCCACAGTTTGGGAAAATTCTTCCAAATCAAGCACACAAATATTAAAGTTGTATAGAATATCTTCTGGAATATCTAACTTTAATGAAAATTATAGATTTATTTGATAATAATAATTAAAATTTGGGGTAAGAATTAGCTTTTAGTGCAATCAATACAATTTAGCCCAATTACTTGACAACAAAGACCCTAGAATATTTTGTAAATTTATTTTTACATTGGGGAAATGCACATGCATGTGATTCCATGTTTTCCACTTTTTGTTAGAGACAGATTGTCATACATTTGAAAGTTCTTTAAGCTCATGTTTCTATAAGAATTTGACCAAAGCCATCTTTACTCTGCTCTTCCAGAAATAACATCTAAAAACTTCTCTGGCAAATCCATTTACTCTTTAGCCTCTTGGTTCTAAGTCTGCCTAAATCCCTTGTTTGCAATTTATATTCACTTCCAGAAGTTCTGACCAAAAAAGAGATGAAAAAGAACGGATAATGGGTAATGTTCTTTTATATAGTAATCTTTCATTACTCTATACCACTTGTTCGACTTCTCTCAAAAAGTATTTGCATAATATTATGCTCAAAAATAAGATAAATTATATTTCCATAAGCTTAGTCAAGTTATTATTGATACTTATGATAAAATCTTTTATTAATTACATCAAAAATTAGGTAGAAAATTAGGTGGTTTTTACCCATTATACATGTATTTTAGTAAGTATGATCAGAGTAAAAGCAAACTCTTAATGATTTGTTAGTTTGTGACATATCCTTTCTACTGTTTGCTTAAACACTGTTATTTTTCCTAGTGAATCTATTTCTTTCTAATGTCAGCATATTCAAATGTTTATTCTCATTCTGTACCCATAAATTCAATGATTTAAACTCAGCTACTTTCAAGAACTTGAAATTTAGGAAACTACTCTTCCTTGTATCTGGAAACTTCACTGATCTCTAGTCTGATCAATTAAAAATAGGAATAGATAGGTATCTCCCTATTTCATTAGGAAAAAAAATAATACACTAAGCCCTTTTAAATCAAACATAATCTGAAGTCACTAAGGACCTTTTAAAAAATTTTTTTGGTAATCATTTACTGAAGGCAATTTTGGTTATGAATCTGATTAATTCTGAATGGAACAAATTCATTAAAATTTAATTTAATATTACACTTCATTTAATTATGTTCAGTATTCTCAAAAGCACAAAAAAAGTTAGATTTTGTGATTCATACAGGCAAAAATACCCACTTCTTATTCAACATAATGACCCCATGTTAAAAAGAATATTTTGAGAGCAGTAAGAATGCAGCACATGTAAATCAGTACCAAATAATATTTTGTGATACTTTAGCTGCACATAATCCCCAGCTCCTAAATTAACTCATCTTTCACAACAGTAGATATAGCTTTGCAGTTCAAAACACTGTTAGAAGCTAGGGACAAAGCAGACATGAATAAAACAGCTTCTGACTTAAAAGATATTAAATCTAGTAAGAATTTTATGATCACACATTAGAATTTCCAAAGTAAGTGGTTAGAGGTTGGGTAATTCAACCACACAATGTATCTTTTTACCCTGTTATCCTCAGCATGGTGTCTGTCCTTCCTCATGCTCTCAAGATGGCTGCCTAAGTACTAGTGCCATGTGGCAAGGTCAGGTGGATTTGGGAGCAAGAGAAAATAGATATGTCTCTTTAGCATGAAGGACTCTTTCAGAAGCCCTGAAGCATATGTGCCATCACATCACACCTGCCTGAATTACAAACTAATAATTTGGGAGGAGATTGAGTTTGCCCTGATTTGCCTAATGAATCACGCGATTTTGTAAAGAACATTTCCACTGAAGAAACTCTGGCCCATGCCAGCAAGGAGGAAAGGGGGTGGGGGGTAGCTTTTGCTTAGGCAGTTGTCAATATCTGGTATTGTTTTAATTTCCTCGGCTGCTAAAAGCAAATACCATGGAATGGTTGGGCTTAAACAAAGGGAATGCATTAGCTTATAGTTTTGTGACCAGGAAAATGTCCAAATCAAGGCATCACCAAGGCAGTTCTTAGTGGCTTTATTTGCAAAGAATAGAATGGCCTGCTCTTTGAGAGTTTCGTGGGTGCTAAAACCAAATGCCATGCAATGAGTTTGCCTAAACAATGGGAATTTATTGGCTCATAGTTTTGAGTCTAGTAGAAGTCCAAAATTAAGACATCAGCAAGGTGGTATTTTCTCCCAGAAGACTGTGGAGTTCTGGGGCTGGCTGCCGGAGATTCTTGGTTCTTGGCTTTTCTGTCACACGTCAATGCACATGGTGGCTTCTCGGGGCTTTTCATTTCTCTTCCAGGTTCCATTGACTTTCAGCTTTTGGCTCTTCCCTCTGGTGTTCTGTCTCTGTGACTATCCCTGTAAGACCTTCAGTAATAGGATTAAATCCCATCCTGATTCAGCTTGGACACACCTCAACTGAAGCAACCTCATCAAAATGTCCTGTTTACAAGATTTCACATGCACAGTAATGGGTGAAGTCCAAGAATGCTTTTCTAGAGTTCATAGCTCCAAACCACCACAGCTGCCAACACATATTGGGTTTGATATGTATAAGACTGCTTTTCCCAGTAACTGCTGTTAACAGAATTAAGTGAATTGAAGTAGTCAATACACTCTACATTGATAGTCTTCTAGGAGCTATTCTCTTGAGTGATTTTGAAATATACATATGACCCACCCCTGTGGCTGATTCTCAAGCAAGTATACGATTGCATCAGAAGCTGGAACATAGTGTTCCAGTGGGTATCTTGAACAAAGTTTATCTGTCTTCTGTGTTCATATAAATAAATAGCTTAGTTTCATTTATATTTAAAATGGAGGAATTGGTGTGTTTATTTATAATACTAAGACTGAAGTCAGCTGGAGAGCATTTCTCAATGTTTTATAATGCTACTCTATCTTCATATGAATATAGATGCTAAAGTTTGTCTAAGAAATGTTTGATTTTTCCAAAGGTTCAGATTTTTCCCTTAGTTGAAAGTAGTTTTAACACATTTATTAGAAAGATTCTAAACTGCATTTATATTGCGAATAGCAGGCCAAATGCACAAGTTTTTCTCCTGCAGAGAAGAGAGAATGGTTGCTCTTTTTCATTGTCTGGAATAGCAAGACAGACTTGCTTAAGTTCTTATAAGGTTGTTGTAGATACCAACTGACATGCTCAAAAGTGCTTCCTTGCTCCATCTTTTTAACTTACAACTCCTTTAATCATAGCTAGAACAGATTTTTAAGGAAGGTTTGATATTTTCAAAATGTAAGTAAAGCTTTTATTAATTTTTTTTTTAGTCATTGGTACATAGAAGAGGCTTAGAAAATATGAAAGTATTCAGGGTGAAGAAACACATTTTTTTCCCATCATTTAAAGATGTCAGAGTGGGTTCCTGTAAAACTTCCAAGGAAAGTGTATCTTTTTAACAGTGCTAGTTATAAAGCTTTTTTCAAAATAGACAAACTTTCAAAGGTAATTTGTGAAAATAGAATTCAAATATGTAACTAGTTCTCTTCTCCTTGTTCTACAATTTATTTTGAACATAGATTTATATGTAAAATTCCTGCCTTATACTTAAAATACATAAATTGTGTCAGAATCCATATGTTTTTAAATAAAATATATATATAAACTTTAAAACACAAACTGAGCAAATGCTTTCTCCACATTTGAATTAAAATGTTTCTGTAGTTGGAATTCCAAATTTCTTTATTAATATTAACTTGACAATGTACAGATACATAAATTGAAGTCGGAATAGTTGATGTCATGTTCAAATTTGTCATTTTTTTAGGTTTTCATGAAATGCATAACACCAATGGTTGATCTCTGCTAACTAATCTATAGTTATATGAAATATAAGTAGGTATATGATGGGGTTCTAAACTTGATGTTTCCCACTAAGATGTAGTCAGCTCTCCATCTACTGCCCTCTCCCCTTGTCTCTTTCTGAGTACACACACGCAACTTTTACATCTCACTCTCAATTTATTTTACTATGATAGTATTGCATATATCTATGAATCCCTAGATCTCTGCTATTACTGAGTTTTGGATTCAGGTCACACATTTCTGTTTTAAATTTCTTAGCATGGTTTAATGAAAGACTCCTAAATACCTACATCTCTCCCTGATTAGCTATCTTAGAAAACTAATTAAGTAATCAATAAAGAGAACGAGTATAAGTCAATAGTACCTCTGATAAGCATGCATGATCTTCAACCTACAACAACACAATTGTCAGCAATTACAGGGGAAACCATATCTTAAAGTTCATTAAGGACACACTTGTAAGGCTAGTCAATGTTATCTGGAAATGTTTTTGTACTATTTATAATGCAGTTCTTTATTTATGAATTTTAACTCACGGTTCATTTTTAAGCAAGATAAATAATAACACAACAAATTTTTAGCCAAATCACTGGAATAATGTAATGTGAATAACGACTGTATATTTTGGCTATCATTCATTCATTTATTCTTTTATTTAGCCAACCTTTACTTTGTTTCTAATATGGGCCAGGTGCTGTGCTATTTACAAGGATAGAAACATCAGTATGTCTCTCTCTCAGTCATTAGCCTGGTGGAAGAGATACACATAAATACCCAGGATCATTTACTTTATTATGATAAGTGAAAATGCACCCTGCATGTGTCCGAACCTCAACAGCATGTTGGTAAAAATGAAATGTTAGTATAATATTCAAATCTCTGATTCATAGACTCCCAAACACATACCGTAGGACTTAAGATTCTCCATCTCAAAGTCTCACTGATTATTTCTGGGAGTCCTAATATAAGTTCTTGACCTTATTACTTCTTAACTCTGCTCCAACTTCCTTGTGAATATGCGTTGCAACAAAGGCACTTGGAGGATGCTCCTCCCACTGCCTCTCCTGCCCGTGCTCTTTACAGAACACAGTGTCGTCTCCATCAGGTGTGGTTTCCTGTGTTACAAAAACTATTCACCCTCAAGGAACCAAACATGCTGACTTCACTTCTCATTAAGTCACAGCCATGTTCTTTTGCACAGGACTGGTGAGTGTGGCAATTTGAAATTATTTTATGAATCCTAAAAAGAGAAATAGTGTGTTTGTAAACTAATCTATTCCTGGAAGTGTGATACTTTGAAGGCATTGAATTCAGTTGAGGGGCCTTTGATTAGATTACCTGACAAGATAGTTTTAAGGCTTTTGATTGGACTACATCAGTGAGGCATGACTCAGGTTGAGTCTCTGTCCCCTTGCTGGGTCTAATGGAAACACAGAGATAGACCCACACAGACAGACACAGGAAAAGAAAGCCACCATGTTTGGTCTTGCCTTGTAAGCAAGAGGACTACCCGATCTATAAAGCACAAAGCCCAAGAGGCTAGGTCCATGGAGCTGCTCAAGAGGAGATGGCATGCCCGGAGGGGAAGGCTGAAACCTTGACAGATATCTTACGCCATCTTGCTTCACCACATGGCACCATACCAGGATCAACAGTAGCTGACTTTGGTGAGGAAGCGTCTCTGATGGTGCCTCAGTTTGGAATTTTCACCGCCTTGGAACTGTAAGCTTTTACCCCAAATAAACTCCCCTTATAAAAGCCATCCCATTTCTGGTACTTTGCATCAGTACCCCTTTGGCAAAATAAAAACATGAGAATGTCACTATCCCCACTCTAGCCACATATTATCAGCTTGGTTCTGAAATGTTACCTGGTTCTGCATGGCAAAGTATATTTTACTT
The DNA here is from genome assembly GCA_026826555.1 of Tolypeutes matacus. Classification (NCBI taxonomy): domain Eukaryota; kingdom Metazoa; phylum Chordata; class Mammalia; order Cingulata; family Chlamyphoridae; genus Tolypeutes; species Tolypeutes matacus. The sequence goes on along the minus strand of JAKSZT010054487.1, from coordinate 32,324,662 downwards.
TTATTTACAGCCTTCTTTTTTTCTTAAGGCTTTGACCTGGTCGTGAAGCAGGGTCAGGAAGCAGACACAATGTGGTCTCTCCAGCATCCCTGACACTTCCCACAAAGATCTATGAAGGAAAACATCCTCTTTCCAGTATTACCACCACCACCACCTCCATCCCATTCACAATCAATCCATGCATATCAATGGCTGGGGGCCGACCAGAGCCTAAAATCCACTAAACTAACCTGCTGCATTCCCTGCCTCAATGTTTAACATGTCACTATACTCCGTTGTTTAAATGTTGCATACTACATTAATTTTAACTCTTCCTCCTTCTCTCCTATCACCCCCACTTAATTTATAATTACATCCCCCTCCAGATCCTCACTGTTTTTCCCCAAGACCATTCTAAACTGCTGTACAGACATGTTTTAAAAAAGACAAACCTGCTTATCTTTGGCCTCTGCCTATATAGAACTTTTAAATGGCTTTCCATTGATCTCAGGAGGAAGTCCAGGCTCCAGCTTCCAAGGTGTCCCTCTTGCTCTTCAACACAAAAGGAATCAGGAATACAAAAAGGATAGAATCTTCATTGCAATAAGTAAACTCTCTGGAGCACAATAAAAAGAGTAAAGAGAGTGGAACTAATAAGCTTATAAGGTTTGCAGAAATCAGAAGGCAAATGATCTAGAAACCTGGAGAAAAGAGTAAGATGAGGCAGGAGAGCTCTCTCTGAATGTTTGGTGAGTTATCTTCTTCAACCAGTGAGCTTAGTCATTATGTTCCAACGAAAAGAAAAAAGGACCAAAAAGGAGAGGTGATAAGAAGACATCAGCCCAATAAAAGGATTTTTCAAAGATCAGTGTTATCTTTGATATAATGTACAGCTGTCTTATGAAAAAAGGTTTCAATAGTCTCAGAATGTCCACATAGTAAGCATCTTAAAAAAGAGAAACGCTATACTTAGGGGATAGAGGAGCAGAATGACTTTGTCCCCTAGTGTCTCAGTTGTATGGTAATCTTTGATAAGAGTTCAGCAATGACTCCAAATTCCAAGTAATATATTAGATAATACATCAAAAGTCTAAATAACATGTTAGATTATTTAGATTGATTAGATTAGTGCATATCATTGATTTATTTGCATATTCTGAGCTCATAATTAAGGTGTTGTAGGGACATGATATGCCTGCTTCCCTCTCCCATTAGTTATCTGTGTAGAGTGCTGGGAAGGGTGGGGTAGAATTGGTCAGCAATCCATCATGGAATGTTCCACTACAGCACACACAAGACCCTGAGCATAGTAATCATTAACCTGCATACATGCTGCCCATCACTGTTCTGGGAACCCACACGATTCCACCCCCTCCCCTCCCCATACGCATGTACTCACTGTTAATAATTTACTAGGCTATGTGCACCATCGAGCTGTTCTGTGCATTAGCTGGACTCTCTCTTTGTGCTGTCTAGTCCTATATAATCTTTGTTTCCCCACTGTACAGTGCGGCTGCTGCCCAACAGCCATCAATGGGACATGTGAGTAAATAAATGGCATGGCTGCTGCTGGCCTTCTATGTGGTTTCTTCAGGATATTAAAAGTATTCAGTTGGCCTTTCTGGGCTCGACCTTCCTGCATTACACCAAATTTTAAATTTTCATCTAAAAAACATGAAATATTTGTATTACATTTTCCAAATTGGTTAACTGGACTTTCCTTTTGGAGACATAGTTACCTTAAATGGCTGCTAAAGATCTTACCAGATATTACAATCAAAATATACAAAATGTATGCAAATTTATAACATAAGAAATTGCAGGGGGAGGTTTTCTTTTTCCTTTCCATGCTGCCTTAACCCTGAAATATAAAAACCATTACTCTGTTACTTCACCACTTTTTAAAGTCACCTAAAAAGCTCTTATCAAGGTCACCAGTAGTGATGTCTTGGCTCTCAAATAATATACACATATTTTAAAATCCAATTTTCTTGAGGAAATATATATAGAGGTATTGTTTTCTTAATTGTAACAGATTTCTTTGCTTTTCTTCCTCTGGCCCATCAAATTAGTGACCCACCTTGTCCATTCTCAGCTCTTTGTTCTCTATTGTCTACTTCAATTTAAAATAATAGATTCTAAAATTTGCATTTGGCCACTGGTGTGTCTTTCATTACAGCAAGACTCTGGGTAACAGCATTATTTCCTTTGATTACACTACAAAATAAAAACAACTGACACACTAACCTACTTGTAGCCTACACTCTACAGGCAGTCCTTGCTTTGCACAGTTCCAATATGCTCAAACTTCAGTTAACACAGGTTACTTAAATAATACCGGCAGCCCCACAATATAATTCAGATTTCCATTATCACATCATATTAACTCTGAGCAATTTCACAAGTATGAACTTTGCTGCTAGCTCTGCTAGCTAAATAACAAATGTGCATCATGATTAGTGGTCGAGCACATCATTTCTTCCAAAGCCTATTGGTGATTAGTCTCTGTGCATCTGATATTCAGTTCATGAAAGACAGCAAAGCATGCGGTTGTGTTCTCTCCTTGTCTCCCTAAGAGGAAACCATGAGGCACTTTACAAAAATGGATTATCACTAGCCAAAAAAGTTGGAAATGCCACAAAGCATCAAAAAGTGTTAGGGCTGGAAGTGAAATCTAAATCAATTATAAATGGAGACACAGAAGAAATGCTGACTGTGGGGATGCTCACATAGTTGCATGTCAAGAGACTCTAGATATGCAGCCAGAGAAACTTAGTGAGGGTGAACTGATTGACATAAATGAAGAAAGAAAGGCTAAAGATGTCCCAGACCTAGTGATGCCAGCAAGCAACTTAAAGAAACCCTCAGAGATATTTGACAACATTGCGTGCAAATGGATAAGATATTGGAAGCTGATCCAATCTTAGAAAGTCCTATGATAATTCACCAAGGCATAGAAGAGATGCTCACCCCATGTCATAAATTACAGGATGAGAAAAAAGCAAGCAGTGTTTGTACTACAATTGAAGTTACTTACAAAGAAATAAAATACTTCAGTTCTCAATGTTTCTAAGGTTTAAATTAGTGTGCTAATTTTTTTTCCCTATATTATAACAATTTAAAGTAAGAATGTTAATGTTTTGACAAAAAAAATTTTAAAGGTCACATAGCAATCATAATTTTTTCCAATGATAAGATTGTTCTCCATGGTTTCAGCTTGTACCATCATTTTTACAATCTCACACTACCAAACAAATTAAGAAATACCTGTACTCTCAATTCTAATTTTACAAAACTTTAATCTTTAAAGCCTTCCAATTTCTTTCATGAGCAATTCAGTTGTCATCTTTGTCATCTGTAAACATGCTTATTCAGCCCTCCCATCACGTACAAAGACTCCATAAAAGCAACAATACCAATACAATACTAAGACTCTTTGGCAGCAATTCTAAGTTAATATTCAGCTGATCAACATCACATATTCATTTAATTGTGTAATGGCATGAGGGTGCCCCTACCAGATCCTCATTTCCTGATTGTTTTTTCTTTTAAGCAAAAGAAACTATCCATTGCTTTCTATTAGGGCAGAACCAAGTAAGCTTGGAGGAGATTTAATTTTTCCTACATGTTACTTGAGTGGTGTCTCTCAGTCAAATAAATGTAGGAGAAAGAAGTCTCCTGCCCTAGAGAACAGGTGAAACAGGACTTTTTTGTGTGTGACTTAACTTGCCATATCTTTGCATGAAGAATTCTAGAGATTAGATGGAATAATTAGCCTAAGGAGCCTAAGGCCTTTTTGAGGGAAGGGAAAGCTGAATGTGGTTAACATGGTAAAATGTCACAGCCCTAGGAAAAATGTGTCCTCAGATATATGTGTGTGTGATGAAAGTGTTCACTAAGATAATAGCCTGGTGGCTCAGGAAACTTTCAGCTTTGAACTCTGATCTGAGTTTATTGCTAGGGAAATGTCCTTGCCTTGAATAATTACCACCTCTGTAGGAAGTCTCCATTCAGCCTGTGAAAGATGCCAAATTATGGCTCTCAGTTAAAGCACACTCCAGTCATTTGAAAGACATATGCAGCAGAAAGAGTACATGCTTGCCATGGAAACACAGCTTCAAGACCAATCCCCTACTCCATAAACATTCTGGATCCACCCACTCTTCCTCCTCCCTGGAGACAATATTTACATTGCCTCTGTTAGCCAGAGCCAGTACTACTTCCCCATCATCAGAGCTGCCTCCTGGAGTCAAATCCCATCACAGTAGCTTCTCCCTGTCAGCTCTGAGTCCCCTAGTAGCAGGTGGAGGAAAAAGTATAGTTTATGCTACCATGCTTCAGACACATACTTTATAGTCTGATTTTCTCCCAGGGAGACCGTCCCTTCTACAGTCATCAAGACCAAACAAAGTTACGTTCTAAATTATACAAGATTTGTAGACCTATATTGGACACCTGGAGGAGGAATAGACAATATTTGCAGAGAATACTGCTATGAAATGGAATTAAAGGACAATTCTAACTAAATTCTTTGTGTAAATGCCACTATGAATTTAATGTAGCTATTTCATATATTAGGCATACTTCAATTCAGGACAATGGTATCTAAAAAGAGCAATGAGGATATAGTTCTAGTAAGCAGTGTAAACAAAATTATCTATACCTATCCCCCCCAAACTCAGCTTGTACACTGAGAACTGAAATAACACCTTGCTGTCTCTATTAGCATGATTTTATTTGTCCAGGAATCTTCTGCCTAGTAAATAGTTTGACTGTTCATTATAGGAACTTCCTTAAAGGCCTATCATTTCCTATAGAAAACATCAACAAACAGACAGTTGAATCCTCTACATCAGAATCCTTGACTTGCTGTTTCCATCAATCCTGGACTGTTGTATCTTTATACTTATCCAATTCTAATCAAGCCCTCCAGCTTTGAAAGATTCACCTTAAATCAAACTTCCAGTTGTCAAAGAATTCTGATTTTAACTACCCCCGCCTCTAGACACTCCTCTAGACTCTGCCCAAGCTCTGCAAGGTGGTGTTCTCCCTTATCTTTGCCTTATCAACAAGTTAACTTGCTAATGTTTGGGGAGTGAGTGACCACATATGACCATAGAAATCTGACTCTTTGCAACCTCTGTAGAAACAGTCCAGAAAGCCAAAGCAGAACCTCTGCAGTAAACAGTACAGAAACTTCAATGACTATCAGCTTCCCTATTTTGTGCTTTCCCCACCATTCCAAAGCAGGACCACCCAGAGAATGCCAAACATGTTCCCTAACCAATAACACAAGATGCCCCCATTCTAATCAGCCTGCCTCCAGCTTCCCTATGCTAACAACCTCCAAAGTATACATGAAGCCTCCCCACCCCACCTCACCCCCACTTTTTTACTGTAAAGCTTCTTGACTACCCTGTCTGCTTTGAGTCTCTGCCAAACTCAAGTAATGGTGGCTGACTCCCTTGCTATACAAAATTCTGATTAAATGGTCTCTGTTCTCATTTTGTTAGTCTTCATTGATTTCTACAGGAGCCTGCTTTGACAACAGGACATGAGTACAGGGTAAGCTTTTAGAAGAATGAATTGGCAACATATTCTTCAGTATTGCTCATTTTAGAGCCAAGCTTTTAACAGAAATTAGTGAGCTCCCTACCCAGCCAACAGTTTAAGTGACAGTTGAGCTCTGGATACCATTGATATCTGCATATGAAATCGAGGACACCAATAAGCAAGCATTTCTGAACAACATAATGTAGTCCACATTTAAAATTCATTCTCAAATCCTGCTGTTCTTTTTTAAATAACTCTCATCTACATCTCTCATTTCTCATTCTTTATTTCAACATGTGGTTATCATATGTTTATATAATTACAATTCACTTTTTTTTCCTTCAGCATCACTTACAGTAATGCTAAATGGTCAATTTTATTACCTTTTAAACCCTTCTAAAATGTCAATAATGTTTTCAAATATCTCTTTTTGAACCAGGCATCAAAATAAATTTTAAAGGTAGAATATAAAGGACTACTAAAAACTTCTCTTATATAGAGTGGAGAGGAAGAAAGACTGTAATTTCTTATCCAGGGAAGAGAGAAACATACAATAGCTCCTGCCTTCCAAGAAAGGGACATAATTATTCTCCTGCGTGGCTGACAACTCAGAAAAATAATATTACTGATTTTGGGGTATAAAAAGTCAAGTTTCAGAGCTTGCTCCAACATGAAAAATAGAGAAGTGAATTTCCTGCATTATAATAAAATGTGGAGCAATTTAGAGCAAAGAAGAGCAAGAAGAAGAAGTGGTAAGAAGGGTTTCAATTTCTGGGGGCAAGATCTCAAATCTCAGCAGTTATCAAAAAAAAAAAAAAAAAGGTAGAGACAGGGGAATATTTGTGTGTGATGATAAATGATATACCCTAAAGAAGATCCAAGGTTGGCAATAAGTGAGACTGTTACTGGTAAGGTTTTTCAATACTTAATTTGCTATTGTTTTCTATGTTGTGCTACCCAGAGTGGTTTAGAAAAAACATGCTAAATTAAAAAGCTTTGTCTCATAATTGATTTGGAGAATCAAAAAGATGAAGGTGGTTGAGTTGACAAAGAATGGAGAAAATACACTAGAAGACTCTGAATTCAGTGGAAATGTGAAATCAGGCCAAGAGGTAACTGGGAGAAATAAAGATCCTAAGTGTTCCTACAGATACTAAAAAGAAAATGCTTGCTCTTGCATAACAATTGGGATGGAAACAGACCTAAATTTTACTTACATATGAGGAAGAATAAGCTCACAAGGTTACAGGATTTGGGGACATCCAGGCAAATTATATTTAGGTGAAAAAATATTCTGCAATTGTAGTCATCTGAATGTTAACTAATAGAGACTAAAGATCTAGCCTATTCTTTCTTCCTTAATTTTTCTTTCTTTGCTTTTTTTAAATTAAATTTTCCCTTACAGCTGATTTTGTTAGTATTTATAATCAATTCTCTGCTTTGCATTTAAAATTTAGAAGTAACCCCTTTACATTTATTAGGTAAGCATATAATATTGAAGAAATTGTTTTTAAGAAATTTATTAGCACTATCAATATTCAACAGATAGGAAAAGGGAAGACTGGATAAGAAGCTATTTCACTGTAGTATTAGGACAGGCTTCTCGATGTTTTTAACCTAGTGTTTGCTCTTAGTAATTACATTTTGGTAAGGACACAGGAAAAATCTGGGAGCCTCAAAATTCAAATGCGCGGCATGAGGACAGTATCTAAATGTAATTTAGGATAGATTAAGCTGCAATCTGTAATGATTATATATGTGTGTGTATTCCCCATATATATGTATATGTATATATATTCCACATATGCTGTAACACATATGTTGCATGTTGATAATGTTGAACTTTACCAGAGCTCTGTGATCCTGGAAAACAGCAAAGCTTGTGAAACTGCCGCATTCTCTGTTCCAGAAAATGTCTTGCTGCAAAGAACTACCTTCCCCATATGACTTAGATAAGACTCTTGCATGGTCTTCTTGTTTATCTATGACAAGTCCAGACACAGAGTCTCCAAATACCCACTCCTCACCTCACAAATGATTACCTGAACTGTTTTGTCCTCACTGGTCAATCTCAACAAATGCTTATTAATCAAACTTTGGGTAAAGATTTCCCCAGGCTCTTGAACTATGTCCCATCCTCAGTCTGATTCAAGCACAGCCCCTCCTAAACAACTCCTCTAGGAAAATAGGCTGGCCTCAGGATTAAGCATTCTCTAATCTACTAGCCTTTGATCCCACTCCCCCACATATGGTTCTTTCTGTTTACCCTTTCTACAAGAAAAACTCTTTTTGCCTGGCCCTAGAGACACTTGTTAATCTTTTGGTCAGTGTTGTCCCCATTGCAATAGCTTCCTCTCAGTGTGACTATAGTCTCTTTCCACTGCCTACAAAAATCCGTTCAAATCAAGTCTCTTCTTATCAAGTCCAGATTTGAGTTTTATTTGACAATGTAAATGATACATAATTGTAATTTTATTTTATTTACTTTCTTGGAATTGCACCATCACAAATTTGAAATATTATACTCTCTTAGTTATCAATATCTTATTAGAGAAAACAAAATATAATTTTAATTAGCTTTACTGAGGCTCTAACAAGGTTATAATGCCATTTTATTGGTTACAAATTGAGATCAAATTATCATTTTTATAAAGGGAAGCCCTCCCCATTCAAACGAGATGCTTTCCTGAAACTAGATGCCTACTAAATCTACAGTAAGCACATTTTCATAATTAATATATATAACAAAATATTGTACTTGTTTTAGTTAGTTTCAATCAGCAATAAAGTCATGTTATTAACCAGTCATTAAAGTGTCAACTTTAGCTCTTTAGCAATGATTTAAACTCAACACTTTGATAATTAATATGCATTAGAGAAAAGAAATCTAATTCACATGATATTTTTAACATCCATAAATTATAAAAAGTTATATACCATTCTAAGGAATTTTAAAGGTAAAAAATTGTCTACCTATTCCACGCATACACCAAGACCTGCTCAAAGGTCCTTTGCTTCCAAGTTTTCCACATTTCTGCTCAATCATTTATTTTATACCTACTACATAACCGTTTGCATGGTAAATTCTGAAAATGCAATATTAATATAGTGTTTCTCACAGATCTTTTAATCAATAAATGCTCCTTATTTAAGTGAGATCAGACTTGTCTCAGTGCTGGCAATTAGAAGTGAGTCAATAAACTTTAGCTCCCCCTTCTCTCCTTCCCTTGGGCTTATTTCACAGTTTATATCTTTGTTAAAGCCTGCATTGAACTTTCACAGTGCATTAAAATTACATGCTGTGTTCCTGTTTCCTCCACAGTGAGTTTGTAGGGCTTCATTTCAGTATTTCAACCCCATAGCACAGTGTGTTTTAGAATAAGCAATCAATCACTAATTATTTTAAAGATGATAGGAGAACAAAAGGAATAAATATAGGAAAGAAAATATCTGGAAGATATCAAAAGTAGGATTATATTTCAATATACTACATTTCTCCAATGATATATGGCTCTTTCTAAGAAATATGGAAGCTTTCAAAATTTGGTGAAGATGTGAGGACTGGGACTCTTAAAAAGGCCAAAATATGTAAATGAGAGGTGACTATGGAAGTATTACAGCCAAGAATGTATACCACAGCAAGCTGATATGTGTTTGGTGGGCTGGAGTGTGGGTGGGTGGTTGCTCTGGGAAAGGGTGGGCACCCACATAGAAGAAGTTTGTTTTTCCCTAGTCATAGTTTTGCTTGCCATGTGATTTATCCTGTAAAATAATTCTTCTCTCCATTGCTCCTCCAACAATCAGGGATTATCTTCAATGCAACAGTAATGGCAGTGTCTAACGTTTTACTATAGCCATTCCTTCTGCCTAAAGCCAAAATGAAGAAAATACCCTCAAACTAGAAAAAAAATCTTGTAGTCCAGCCATTCTTATTCGTAACTGAGGATTCCATTGGAAACAGAGGTTTGGAATTTACAGGGAACAACAAATACCTAGGTTTGTAGTTAGCTCTTAGTACATTACACAGATTGTTCTCCATTTGTGAACCATTAAGCAGAATAATGTGAGAGTTTTTTTAAAAAAAGAAAAATAAAAAATTTCATGAAGTGGTAATTCCCAATAAAGGGATTACAAATGAAAATACATTTTTTAATGTTCAATCTCATTGGTAATTGAAACCATGATATCCCATTCTTCACTTACAAAATGGTCAAAGTAAAAATAAAAGTTGGAAATAGTTTCTTAACAATCCCATGTTGGCACATACACAGGAAAATGAAAACCCTCATACCCTACTAGTGAGGGTATAATTTTTTTTTTTTTTATTCTGAAGACAATTTTTTTATATATGGATTAAATATTTTTAAAACATTCTTGCACTCACTTAGGAATTCACAATTCCTCCTAAAGAAATAATGTGAAATGTGCACAAAAGATATGCATTATTGTATTTATCAATGAATTATTTACGAAAGCAAAAATATTAAATGTTGAATGATACAAATTACTTAAATAAATTACAAGTATTTGTGAAATAAAATGCATCAAATTGAATATTTCTGTCATTTTACAAATCTTCACACAGTTTTTAGGTAAAGAATAAGGAAAAACAGAAATTGTAAAATGAAAATATCTTGCATCTATCTCCATTCTGGGGTCAACATTTTTATTGGCTAATTATGGTTTCATACAGGACAATAAAATGGAGAGGACAATAATACACAAATAGAACGCAAAAGGAGTGTGATGTGACATTACAAATCTTCCATAGATGCAGAATCCCATGTAATTGATGAATGTGACTTTCTGCAACTATTTATATAACAAGCTAAGCCATTGAAAAATGAGGCCTGTCACAGTATGAACAGATAACAATTGATGAAGAGAAAATCAGCAGTGATGACATGGCAGATGCTTTAAAGGATCTGAATATCATAGGATTAACAGATAGTATAGCTCACCCATCCTCCAACTTGGCTACCCACTAGAATCAACTTGGAGAATTTTTTAAAAATACTGATGCCTGAGTCCAACCCTCACAGGTTCTAATTATTTGGTAAGGGGTGTAGCCTGGATGTACAAAGGTTCTGAAACTCCCAGATGATTCTAGTGTGCAAAAAGATGCATCTTATAACCGATGCATTTGGCACCTTGCATTCATCTCTCATTGCTTGCCATTTCCATGTGCACACTGGCTCAACTTCCAAAGCCACTTCTTCCTACTGCATCAGACCTCAGATGTAGCTTGGGAACTTTATTTGCTCACTGGCGTAAATCCCATTATTCCTTTTATTTCACTGTATTTCAGTCTTTGCTTTGCATGGTTCATGATAACTGAAGTTTCATGGTAACTTGGTTTGAATTCAGTAACCACGGAACCATATGGAGGGCTATCTATACATCAGTCATCACAAGACCAGGATACCAGGTTGTAACTGGATTTTGTCTAGGTCCTTGGCTAAACTGCAGGAAATGAATTTCAAGAGCACGCCACATTGATTAGGCCAGTAATTTATTAAGGTAGGAAGAGAAGAGAAATGGGAGAAAATAACAGATCATAGGTCCCAGGTAGAAAGGAAGGGCCTGAAGAGTGATAAAGAGATTACAAATTTCCCATAGTAGATTATAAATGACTAGGTTTTACCTGAGTGTTGAATCATGCAGGGGGCACACAGAGAGAGCAGGGCACAGAAGGCAAGAACAGGGGTCCAAAGGCGAGAGAGAGAGAGCGAGCGCAAAAGGCCTTTGTGTGGGAAGCAGATGTGGCTCAAGTGATTGGGCTTTCATCTACCATATAGGAGGGTCAGGGTTTGATTCCCAGGGCCTCCTGGTGAAAAGCAAGCTGGCCCGTGCAGCAAGCTGGCCCGAGCGGGAGAGCTGGCCTGCGCAGGAGTGCTGGCCTGCACAGAGTGCTGGTCCGCACACAGAGCTGGTGCAGCAAGATGACGCAACAAAAGGATACACAGAAGAGTGACAATGAAGAGACGCAGCAAACCAGTGACCTGAGGGGGTGCAAGAGACTGAGCAGCGTCTCTCCACTCCACAAGGTCCCAGGATCAGTTCCTGGTGCCACCTAAAGAGAAGACAAACTGACACAGAAGAACACACCGAGAGCAGACAGTGAATGCAAAAACAACAGGGAAGTGGGAGAGAAATAAATAAATCTTAAAAAAAAAAAAAAAGAGGGCTTTTGTGCTTGCTTTTTTTTTTTTTTAATTTATTAAAATCTATCACTCATACATGAACATACATAAACAATAAGAATAAGTGTATAGTGATAGTTGTGAACTTACAAAACAAAGATACCTAACAACATACAGGGCTCTCATACCTCACCCCACCACAAATATCTTGCATTGTTGTGAAACATTTTTACCTAATGATTAAAGAGCTTCTTCAAAATATTACTACTAACCAAAGTATTTTCCCCCAACCCACCCTATTATTATTATTATTTATATAATTTATACATGAACATACATAAACAATAAGTGTATAGTATAAGTTGTGAACTTACAAAGCAAACATTCATAACATCATACAGGGGTCCCAGGAATAGTCATACTATGTCTACGAAATGTTAGTATCAATACATCAACCCTCCATGAACACCTTACATTGTCGTGAAACATTTGTTACAAATTATGAATGAATATTGTCAAAATCTTACTACTAATTATAGTCCTTATCTTACATTTGGTGTATTTTTCCCTCAACTCACCCTATTATTATTTTTTAAATATATTTTTATGACAGAAGTTGTAAACTTACAAAACAATCATGCACATGTGCAGAATTCCCAAACAACACCCCTCTATCAACACACCACACTGTTGTGGAACATTTGTTACAGATTATGAGATAATATCATCAGATTATTACCAGTTCCATAGCATACATTTGGCACACATTTTCCATACTCCCCCATCATTATCACAGTACATCTTTGTCATAGATGCAAGAATATTACATTATTACTGTTAACCACACTCCATAGGTCACTCCAGTTGTATTTTTCCCATGCTTCTCCACATTCCCATCACCCTGCAATAGTGATGTACATCTGCTCTAGCTCACAAAGGACACTCTTGCATCTGTACCATCAACCACTATTCTCATCCACGTCTGGGTTTACTGTGCTATTCTGTCCCTAGATTATTCTCTAGCTTTCTGTCAATTGGCATTTACTACCCTAGACTATCATTTTCAGCCACATCCCCATATATAAACCAGCTGTTATTCACTATAATGTGTTACCATAAACTCTGTACATTTCCACACTTTTACAGTAAAGCTAATTAAAGCTTCTACATACATTAAATATCAATAGACCATCTCAGTCCTCCTCTTACCTCCTTTAAGAATCCACCACCTACCACCAGGTCTAGAAGATATTTTCCTACATTTTCTTCTAGAAGTTTTATGGTTCTTGCTTTAATATTTAGGTTTTTTATTCATTTTGAGTTAATTTTTGTATAGGGGGTGAGATAGGGGTCCTCTTTCTTTTTTTTTTTTTTTTTTTGCTATGTATATCCAATTTTCTCAGCACCAATTGTTGAATGGACTGTTCTGCCGGAGCTGGGTGGGTTTGACAGGCTAGTCAAAAATCACTTGACCACAGATGTGAGGGTCTGTTTTTTAACCATCAATTCGGTTCCACTGGTCTATGTGTCTGTCTTTATTCCAGTACCATGCTGTTTTTACCACTGTACCCAGGTAATATGACTTAAAGTCTAGAAATGAGAGACTTCCAACTTCATTTTTCCTCTTTAATATGTTTCTGGCTATTCAGGACCCCTTACCCTTCCAAATAAATTGATACCATGTTTTCCATTTATTTTTAAAATGCTGGTGGAATTTTTTACCGGGATTGCATTCTATTGGTATATCAGTTAGAGTAGAATTGACATATTCATGATATTTAATCTTTCAGTCCATGAGCATGGAAGGTTCTTCCAATTATTTAAGTCTTTTAAAAAAAATTTTAACAGTTGTAGTTTTCTGAATACGAGTGCTTTACATTGTTGGTTAAGTCTATTCCTGAATATTTGGCTTTTATCTGTCATATTTTATTTGCCCCACTCTTTTAACACTTTTAGTTACTTTTATTGATATAATCTTCATTTCTAAATTCTCTTCCAGGTCTCTCTCTCCTGTCTTTTCTTTTCAGGCTGTAGCACACCCTTTAGTATTTCCTGCAAAGCAGGTCTCTTGGCTACAAACACTCTCAGCTTCTGCTTATCTGTGAATATTCTAATCTCACCCTCATTTTTGAAAGATATAAGATTCTTGGCTGGAAGTTTTTCTCTTGTATATCTTAAATATATAATATCACTGTCTTCTTGCCTCCATGGTTTCTTGTGAGAAATCAGAACTTAATCTTATTGGGTATCCCTTATAGGTTATGCATTGCTTTTCTCTTGCTGCTCTCAGAAGTCTCTCTTTGTCTTTGTCATCTGACATTCTGATTAGTATGTGTCTCGGAGTTGTTCTGTTCAGATTTTTTTGGGTGGGAGTATGTCGTGCTCCTTAGAAATGGATACCCTTTGTCCTTCAATAGGGTTGGGAAATTTTCTACCATTATTTATTCAATATTCCTTCTGTCCCTTTTCCCTTCTCTTCTCCTTCTGGGAAACCCATGACACATATGTTTGCATGTCTCTTGCTGTCCTTTAGTTCCCTGAGACCTTGTTCAAGTTTTTCCAATCTTTTCTTCATCTGTTCCCTTATATATTCACTTTCAGAGGCCATATCCTTAAGCTCACCAATCCTTTCTTCTGCCTCCTCAAATCTGCTATTATATGATTCCAGTGTATTTTTAATTTCATTTATTGCACCTTTCATTCCTGTAAGATCTGCTATTTTTCTATGAATGCTTTCAAATTCTTCTTTGTGCTTATCCAATGTCTTCTTAATATCCTTAATTTCTTTAGCCATCTCACTGAATTTATTAAGGAGATTTATTTGAACATCTATGGTTAGTTGTCTCAACTTCTTTATGTTACCTGGAGGGTGATCTTTTTCCTTTAAGTGGGCCATATCTTCCTGTTTCTTGGTGTGGATTGTAATTTTTTGTTGGTGTCTTGGCATCTGGCTTACTAGAGTATTTATTCTGGGTGCAATTTTTCTCTTTAGTTTAGGGCTTCCTGTCCTTTCTCCCTTGCTGGTTGTGTAGTAGGACCCAAGGATGTATTTGTAGTTGGTGCTATAACCTCTGGAGGCTCAAGCTACCCTCATTGCCCCAAGGACTAATCAAGCTTCTCCCAACTTTCTCCTTTGTCAGAGTAGGGGAGAGCCACAGCTGGGTGGAATAATCCAACTCATGCAGGCCTAGACTGTAGTTGCCCAGAGAGACTGATGAAGCTTCATGCCCCTTTCTCCTCTGCCTGGGGCAGGGAAGGAGTTGCATGTGTGGGCAGCAATCTATACAGTGCAGGTCCAAGATGACCACAGTTGCTCCAGTAGATTTCTGATTATTCAGTCTGTGCCAGCTAAATGTACCTTCAGTTACCTGGATAGGCTGATGCAGGGCCTGTTAGCTTCCTCCCTGCTGGAGGTGGGGCTGAAGCTTAGGCTAGGGCTACAGGCCAATCTGGGTAAAAGAAACCAGTCTCTATCATCACTGTGATTTTCATTCAGCTTGGCTTCCCCTCATGCTGAGGGTGGAGTCAAAATGGCAGCTACTGGCCTCCTTCTGACTTGGAAAGGCTCAAATTTTAGCTGTTCTTAAGGTTATACTTTAGCCAGCCTAATTTACTAATCAGTAGCTGAAATCGGCGGCCAATCATCTCTTCCTCCCTTGTTTTTGGGAAATGGAGCTTCCAATTCCTGCTACAGAATAGCTCCTGGGGTGGCTTTCACTGCCAAAGTATGTTGATCACTGGCTCCATGGCATGGCCTGTAATTTCCCGGAGAGGCTGGCGCAGCTTCCCCCAGCTTTCTTCCTGCCTGAGGTGGGCCTGGGGCTTACGCTAGAGTGGCAATCTGATCTAGATGTAAAAAAGCTGGTCCCTACCAGCACTGTGATTTTCAGTCAGTCCCACTTCCCCTCATGTCAGGCACAGAGTTAAGATGGTGGCCACCAGCCTTTTTCTGACTTGGACAGCTTCAAACTTCAGCTGTTCTTAGGATTATACTTTAGCCCAGAGAATTTACTAATCAGTAGTTGAAGTTGGTGCCCAAGTGTCTCTTCCTCCCCTGTTTTGGGAAGTGGAGCTTTCAATTCCAGCCATGGAACAGCTCCTGAGGTGGCTTGTGTCTCCAGTGGAGGATGGGCACTGGCCTCCATGGCATGGAGTGCTCTACTTATGAATATTCACTGCACATGGGAAGTCTCCTCCTTCCATTCTTTCAAGGATGTTGCAGAATGCACCTCTGGTCTCCTGGAGCCCCCAAACAAGTGCTCTAGATAGCTCTGAGTGATCACCAACTGCCCGGGAGCAGGAGCTGATTCTGGGAGCTCTTTACTGTGCTGCCATCTTGCTAGTTGTCTCTTTGCTTGCTTTTTAAACCATTAATTATTCCACCCCTATGCTAATGGCATGGGAGTTGTTCCAGCTATTTGTGGTTTTGATTGATTAGCTGACCCATCAGTCCCCTGGGTTGGATGATCCAATGATAAGGTTCCTGGAGAATATCCGGGACTTCTCCTGGCTGCTGGAGGAAATCTCATTCTGAATGGGATTCCTTGCGAGGGTCTTCCATCAGCCATTTTGGGGGTAATGATGTCCATGTGGACTTCTTGCCAGGTTCCAGATCCATCTATTGATTCCCTAATCTAGCCTGCTTCTAAGTCATCTCTCTAACCCAACAAAAATCCTTTGCAGTTCTCTACATCTTCTTTTTGATTCTATTTCTCTTCACTCCCCAATTTCTGAAAATTTCTGGCACATCTTCTAGAATTCACCATTTCACTACTAACACATTTTTTCAACAAAATTATTTACCCACTATCAGTTTTGTTAGGCTGCTGTCACAAATGCCACAAATTGGTTTTAGATTAACCAATAGAAATATTATGGCTCATGGTTTAGAAGCCAGAAGACTTTCTGGTTCACAGATCCCTTTGCCAGTCAGGTGAAAACCATGGACCCCCTCTCAGAATGTAGAGGCAGATAGTTTTATGACACTCAGCTAGCATCAGGTTTAACAACTACCAAAATTTCAAAGTATGGATGAGCGTAAGCAATTTTTTGATATATGCAACTGTAATGTGATATGAAATGAATACTACTGTAATTTATTGCACACATTCATAAGTGAAGGACATGCTAGATTTCAGTTAGAGATCAGAGAAAATAAAGATAATAAGTTTGTATTTTTTTCAATTCAAGCTCACAGACCACCTGGTTAAGAACTGCTGTCCAAGGGTCAGTAGCGTCTCTGACTGGCCGGCAATCCTTGGATTCCATAGTTTCCTTGTCACATTGTGATGTCCTCTCCTCTCCTTTCTCTCCTGGGTTCCACTGACTCCAGCTTCCTGCTCCACCCCGTGACTTGCTCTCTCTATGACTGAATTTCTTCTGCTTTTATAACGGACTCCAATAATCCAGATTAAGGGCCGACCTCATTCAGCTGGTCCACACCATCACTCAAATTGCATCTTCAAGAGATTCGATTTACAATGGCTTTGCACTTATGGTAATGCAGATCAAGATTAAGAACATGTTTTTCCTGGGATACATAACTCAATCTATCATACTCACTTGCCCTCTTCTCTGAAAGTTGGTCCCTACAATAACTAAATCTTGGCTCTCACCTGATGATGAGCCTTCTCTTTAGTCCTATAGAGATGGCTGTTTTCTCTCCCACAATCCTTGAAACAATAGGTTGTTTTTCTTTGCCACTTGCAAACCATTTTCCTTCATTCTACGTAAAATCTCCTCTTTTGAATCTCCTGTAATTGGATTCCACTTCCCAACTCTCCTTTTTTCAGTTTTCTACCAACTCCCTGGTCAAATCCCCTCCCTCCTTCCTTGAAATTTTCAGCTCCTGGCTTACTGACATTCTCTCCAACACTAAATCAATTATAATTGTTAGTGATTTCAATGATCTTCCCAATAACTTGGTTTCACAGTTTCTTGAGCTCTTCTTTTATATTATGCTATCTCCACTCTACCACATCCAACCTTTACCCTCATTGTATCCTCACTTCATCTTTCAAGATTAATTTATTTGGGCCATTATAATGACAACTCTTGTGTATACACTCAACTCCCTAACAGTATTCAAATGATAAAACATCAATCTAGGTTACATCTAACTCTCATCATACTTTGTTTCTGCTTGCACATAACTAAACATTGTCAGAGAAAAAGACACACCTATGTCAACTGATGGCAACTCCATCCTTTCAGTATTGCAAGTCAAAAACCTTGAAGTCATCCCAGACTTCTGTCTTTCTCTCATACAATTAATTCAATCATCATCAAGCCCTGCCAGTTAAACCTTCAATGTATATGCAGAATTTGATCACCTGTTACATGCACATTGTGGTCTAAACCACCATCATTTCTCACTTGTATTATTATAACAACCTACTCAGCCTGCTTCCATCAACATGGAACCCAGAGGTATCCTTTTAAAATGTATGTGAAATCATAAAATTCTAACTCAGAATCCTCCAGTGTTTTTTTCTCATTCAGTGAAAGGCAAAGTCCTCAACATTGCCTACAATTGCCTCTATTATTCCACCTGACCTCATTTCCTAGCACTGTTCTCCCTTGTTTAGTCCACATCAGGCACACTAACCTCCTTGCTACTCCTCCTCTTTATTAGACAGGCCCTCACTCAGAGCATGTTCCCAGTCCTTAGAACCATCCTCCCTAAATACCCATATGACCCACTCTCTCCCCAGCTTCAGATCTTTATCAGAAGAGCTTCTTCTCAGTAACTGTTTAACATTGCAATGCCCCATCCCAGCACTCCTGATAATCCTACCCCTTTTCATAGCATTTACAATCATCAGTCACAGTATATGCTTTATTTTTGTTTATGTGCTATCTGTCCCCCACTAGCATGTTTGTCCTCAGGCTAAACAGTCTTAAACAGCCTCCTTCCGAGGAAAACTAGATCTTAATAAAATCATCTAAAAACTAGCCTTTTATGCATAATTACTCAATGACATTATCATATCACGACATATTTTCTATTCTCAGAATGTATCCTGAAATGTTGACTTTTAATGACTGTGAACTCTAATAAGAATATTTTTGAATTGTAGCATTGAAATGCATCACTACAGTTATTACAGGTATTACAAGTTTGGTGAAAAGTTCTTAGATAATAACAGGTATATTATAAAGTCATGTTTGAAACTAGTATAGTATCTTGAACCTCATGGATACTAAATTAATGGATACTAAATTAACGTACTTGAATGAAAAAATAAATGAACTTATTAAGCCTTTGTTTGCCAACACCACATACAATCATTTTCTTTCTTTTCCTCTCCTCCACTCTTCACTCCTTTTTATTTCACTTTTTTTTTCTCACAAGGAAGTAGAATTCCCTTGAATATTTCAGATTAAATACAAGTCTACCCAAGTAGACCTTGTATTAAACATGCTCCTGGCTTTAGAAATGACACTAATTTTAGGTTTCAAAATTATTATATCCTTCAATGCAATTAATATAATTCTAAGTCAATATTTCAAGATAATGGAAAAAGTACTGGCTAGAAAGAAAGTGCTTGGCCCTAACCATCTTTTTGCCATTACTGGGTATGTGATGGGTCTCAACCAAATGATATTTAACCCAGGCCTCTTTCATCTAATGACTTCACAGGCTCTTATAATTCAAAAATCTCTAGGGAATGCCCAATCTAACGGTGACAAGTTTAAAATGGTCTATGAATCCTTTGCATTGAAAATCTCTCCATATTCCTGCAGAGCTCTCTTTTAACAACCCTGTTATGGGGTGCCAAAAACATGTATAAACAAGAAAAATTGAAGGCTACATAACTCGTCCTTAAGTATTTCTAAGTGAC
The DNA here is from genome assembly GCA_026826555.1 of Tolypeutes matacus. NCBI lineage: Eukaryota > Metazoa > Chordata > Mammalia > Cingulata > Chlamyphoridae > Tolypeutes > Tolypeutes matacus. The sequence continues at coordinate 32,305,143 of JAKSZT010054487.1, read as the reverse complement.
TGATTTCACAATCTAAACATTGCATTATTTAGCTGGAAATGCACTGGTTTGTTTAAAAAATCACCATTGTCACTATGATAAGAGAATAAGAATGAATTTTATATAGTCTAACATTATACATTTCTCTAATGTTGAACTAAAGTTGACTTTAGAAGCTAAAGAAAACATCATTCAAACTGAGCAATTTTCTGCATTACTGCTTGACTTTCTAAAAATAACAAACCTTTCACATATTAGAAAATTGGAGAAAATAGTATCACTAAATAAGATAATTTCACACTAGCTATTAGTGGAAAAAAAAGTACTTTATCATTGAACGAGTTGCTTCTTATCACAGTATTTTCTTTTGCCACATTTTATTCCAATACAGCAATAATATAGGAATAATCCTCTAAAATATACCTTATTAACTACCTATTTCTACTTATTTGATTTGTTGATTTTTCTTTTGTGTAGGCTTTACAAAAAACATGCAGTGTTTATTACAGAAAGACATTGTATTTTAATTCATTTCTTTAATTGGCTGCCCTGCAATTTCTTTTTAATTTTTAACTGCTCTGGAGTAACACTCCATTTAATAAATATACTCAACTTTTTTTATTATTCCATGACAATAATTATTCACTTCAGAGCAATTATCAATTATTTTACTGGCAGTAGGAATTATGTGATATCATTTATACCCTAAGTCTCCACATCTGAAGAAATTTTGAGTTCCTTGGATAGGCTATCCCCCCTTCTCTTATTTAGGGCAAAAAAAAAATCTGAAAGGACTGCTTTTGGCTGCAAGGAATGGTAAATTTAACTGTGCCCTAAATCATTTTTTAATCACTAAGATCATATCTGATTCCAGAATTATCAGGGATTAAACTAGGGTCTAGCCTCTTTTATCATTTGCAACATCATGTTGGATTTTCATCTTCATTTTAATTACATCCTAGTCACAACACAGATGTCACCTCTCCAGACACCACATCCTCAAAGGAGCATGCTAAATGCAAAGAGAGAAGCACGGGAGAAAAAGATTTTCTCTTACTGAGACTTTTCTTTAAAAAAAAGAGACAAAATTTTGCCGTTTTCCTTTCTATGATTCCTTCTAGGCAATGATGCTAACAAGCAGAACAAGAAGACAAAGGAAACATGGATATACAAATACATGATTTTTACCTATAGGGACCTGATTAGAGTGGAGAAAAAAAGCAAGAAGTCAGCAGCACCAGGGCAGAGTATCCAATAGCAGGCTCAAGTTAATTCTAATACACATTACTTACAATTTACATATCATTATTGTGAAATTGGAATGATAAATGATTTTACTAAGTATCTTGATTTGCTTGAGCTTCCATTTCATCCAGGGGATTACAAAGAAGAAACAGAGGCTAAGTGAACCAAGCTAACATACTAATGATCCTTTGTGGTACTGATAAAGACTCCTGCCCCTACCAGAAAGAGGAACTGTAACAAAGAAATCAGACTGACACCAAGAAATCTGCTGATCTTCACCAGAGGGCCACAATCCTACACCAACATCCTGCTTGCTAATTAATGAACTGGGACTCAAGGACACCCTGCCTGGACAGTCCACATCTCCCTTGTAGTTCACATAGTTCAATCATCCTCATAGCTCATACAGCTAACGTACCCATCGTAACTCACAAAGCTCATATCTCCCTCATGCCTACCAATTCCCCTACACCTTACCTTTGCCTCAGGCAGCCATATAAACTGCTTCCCCAGTTCAATGCTTTGACAGAAATCTCTTTTGACACTGCTTCACATTAATGTTATTTTAGCTCAATTAACTTACTCTAAACCCCTTTTTTAAGTCTGTTCATTCTGTTTTTGGCATAACATGATCTTAGTATTTATGGCACAAATTCTTTCCAAATTGCTTCTCTAAATGGTTTTCCAAAAAGGAGTGTTTTAGTTTGCTAAGCTGCTCAAAACACACACCATAAAATGGGTTGGCCTTTTAACAACGGGAATTTATTAGCTTACAGTTGAGACTATGAGAATGTCTAAATCGGGCATCATCAAGCGATGCTTTTTTCTTGAAAACCTGCTGCTGGCAATCCTGGACTCCTCTGTCACATGGCAAGACACCACATGGCAAGTCACATGGCAAGCTGCATGAGCAAGACACATGGCAGCATCTGCTGGTCTCTTCCTTCTTTTAGGGTTTTCATTGCTTTCAGCTTCTTGCTTCTATGGCTTTTCTCTTGCTGTATCCATTGCCATTATAAAGGATTCCAGTAAGAGGATTAAGACACACCCTGGGCCATGCCTTAAGTTAAGTAACCTCATCAAAACTTCTTACATACAATAGGTTTACACCCAGAGGAATGGATTAGTTTTAAGAAACATGATTTTTTAGGGTACATACAGTTTCAAACTACCACAAGGCGTTAGCTATAATATGTGTGGTTACACTTCTAATTACTGTTTACCACATTTCTATGTGGATTATTTTATTATAGTGCCTTGGCAAACAGAGAAAGAAAGTGTGTAGTAAAAAAAATAGAACTGTGCTCAAATTGAGGTCTTGCCTTTGCCCTCAGTTTCTGGAAGGTAATCTCTAAGCCCTTGAAATGTCTTGACTGATAAAAGTGTCTTTGTTTACTTGGCGGCTTTGGACAAGACCAGAAAGACTAACAATGTGATTTATGGTGGAGGCAATAGGTCACACGGTATCATCAGCTCAACCTTGGAGGGACTGGAGAATGACATCAGTCATGTAGGCATTTGATCATGCCTACTTGAGAGAATGCTAATATAAACTCTGGATGTGACGGCTCAGGTGAGCTTCTCAGGTTGGTAATACTCTGTGCATATTGTTCCATATTGTTACAACCAAAGAGATGCTGTCAATAACTCCACTGGGAAATGAGAAATAGAAGCTCTGCATTTAGAGTGTTTCCAGATTTTGCCCCACACACCTCTTTCCTTGACTGATTTTATTCTGTATTCTCTCACTGTGATAAATCATAACTGTGAGTATAATAGCATTTAATGTGTTTTTTTTGTATCTTTTTAGGGAATTTTTAAATCTTAAGTTGGTTTTGGGGACCCTCAAACTTGCAAATGGTGTCAGAGTGAGGGTAGTCTTATGGACTGTTTCCTTAACTTTGAATGCTCTGCTCCATTTTATCAAATTCACATTGTTTTTTCATTCACCTCAATTTTGTGATCTTAAAAAAATTCTCTAATTTCCCATTCTACATTTGCTCTAAACCATAGTTTGGGTGACCTATACACATTCACCTGATTTTAGTGCTCTCAACCATTTTATTTTGACCTCTTGCTTAGATGTTGGCTCCTCAACAATTAAAACAGAATTCCCCAATGACCAATACCAAAACTCAACAAAAATGGCAAAACAAATAATTAGCCAGGTCCTTGCAATATCTGGGCTGAATCTGTGCAGCTAGAAAAAGGGACTTTAAGTAATAAGTCACCATCCCCTATCTTTTTTTCCTGCTACAATAGAGGTTCACAGTTTGAAATATATGAGGATATAGGTTCAGGAGAAAAAGAATAATAATACAGTTTCATTTACTCATTGATTTATTGAAATATGCCTTATCTAAAAACTATGTGCCAGCCATAAGACTAAGCATGGAGTTTATAATTGAGAATAAAAGAGTTAAAACCCTGATCTTGTAGAACCTACAATATAATGGGATGGAGGGGAAATAATCAAATAAAAAAATACTTACACAAAAAATCATATTTTTTCAGTACCAAATAGCACATATATTCCATACAGTGCCAATAGTGATATAGAAGAGTGGAGGATAGCAATACAGATAAAATTATTAGGAAGGAGATGATTCATAAGACAAAATCTGAAGGATAAGAAAAAGCCAGTTATGTCGAGAGCAGGGGAAAGACACTTCTAAGGAGAAGAAACGTCATGTACAAAGTCATGAAGCATGGAAGAGCTTGGTCTGGTCATAGAATTGAAAGAATGCTTCCATGGATAAAGCACAGGGGGAGGGGGAAGAGTAGTTTAAGACAAAATGGGAAAGGCAGGCAGGGACTACATCACAATGGTTTTGCTCAAAGTGAACAGGAAGTCATGGGAAGCTTTTAAAAGGCGGGCAGTGAAATGAATACATACTTATTTACTGTTTTGAGATAGAAAGACTTGAGAAGGCAAGTTTTAGGACTGCTCTTTGGAGAAGATTAATTCCTACTGTGTTCCCAAAAGGTGATAATTCTGGAAAGTAGGGAAGAGTAAATGCCCAGGGTTAAGTTAAATAGCGGTGTATATTCCAGAAAGGATGCCTTTCGCTTGACCGTGATAAAAATGAAATTTAACATACAGTGTTAAATTCTTTCATTAATATGTTGCAAAATCTTGAATTTTTAAATTATTTCCAATAAAAAATGTATATTCCAACGAATCATTTTAGTATATTAGGCAACCAAAAAGACATGAAATAATCTTTCTCCCTCCCCTTTTTCCCTTCAAGAAAAGACATTACTTAAGCGAGAGAGCAAAAGTGACACTATTAAATAAATATTAGAAAAAAAATACCATACTTTTCCATATATCTAGAACATATACAAAAATATTTAGGACACACCAGTGTCTTCAGTGATTTTAGGAAACTGCTCCACTTAGATCTCTCACGAAAACGAGGTCACCAATTAGGAATAACACTTAGAAAGCAAGCCAGAACTCAGGCAAAAGGAAAAATCTTTTGTGCTTGTTAACACCCCTTTTCAGCACTAAGAAAGGCTCTGCATAGCTGTCAGCCTAGAATTCTCACTCACACAGGACCCTATCTTGGTGATAATGCACCTTCTCCTTACACATACTAGAAGTGTGAATACACAGGCTCACAGCATTACAGAGTTTTAAAACTGGAAAATAAACCTAAGCGAAAAATGTCATTTGACTACTCTACATCTTTTTACTTCACGGGATAACACCAAAAAAAAAAAAAAAAAAAACCCTCCTCCCAAAAGATTTATTTTCATACAGACTAACCACTTATGGCAAGGAATATGCCATCCTTCTGCTAGTTTAAAAATGTATGTATAAAAATCTCAATCTAAATTTTCAAAAAATTATTGTATGGCTTACCTACTCTGAACCAGTACACTTCTGGGCACTGTGAATTCAAAGCTGAGACATCATGTACTCAATGTAACAGGGTAGGTTCAAAGATAAAGAAGTGAAGGTCTTTGAGCCCACTTAAAACTTAATGAGTATGCAGTTAAATCCAGAAATACAAAGATATAATAGAGTTTTTAATGATGCCTCTGAAATTTCCAACTTTCTAGATTAGGAACATAAACAACTTTTGCTATGGAAACTCTAGAAGTAGAAAAAAAAATGCTATTGGCATTGTGTACTTGGGGGTGTCAGGGAAAGTAGGTAGATATATTACATCTTGCCTTTCAATGAAATAAAGAACAAAAATCCTGAATTAATATTTTGGTATGTGAAATGTTTGGTGCATTGTTTTTCTACCCTAGGAGTAATTCTCAGGTAGTTACCTCAGAGATATCATTAGTTGTGGATATTTAATATCAACATTTGAATGTCTAAACCTTTCAAGAGCAAACAGAAGAGTCCTGCTGTATATCCATAATGTTGTTGTCACCACTCTTTCTTCTGATATGCATTGATAATTATTTTCAGGGAAAGCCATGCCAGTGTGAATCCCTGAGCCTATCATCTTGATAGCTCTCACTCAGTGGTACAAATATCAGGGACCAAGATTTTTTCCCTCTCTCCCTCCTGACGACTCTCAACACTGGTTCCTGGTGATGAAGCAACTGTAAACCACAACATATTATACAGCAAATGAACAATCTTTATTTTACAAAGAAAATGGCCAAGTGCAAAAAATATCTTTTTTTTTACATTAAGTAGCATGCCATATACAAAAGCCTTTAATATATATTCATTCAGCTATAAGACCTCAGCTTAACTGTTATCACTTCAGTAAGCCACCTCTGATTACCCTATCTGAAAGCATCCACTTCTTTCTAGATCATCCTCTCACTTAGCTTCATGTGATAGGTTGAATAATTGTCTCCCCCAAAGATACACGCATCCTAATTCCAAGAACTTGTGACTATTTTAACTTATATGGAAAAAGGGACTGTGCAGGTGTGATTGAATTAAGTATTTTAAGATGGGAGACTGTCTTGGAGCTGGAAAAATGAAAGCAAGAGGTTGAAGTGGTGCAAATGCTGCAAGGAAAGGCGATGCGCCAAAGAATATGTGCAGCCTTTAGAAGCTGAAAAGGCCCTCCAGACAGAATTCATCCCAGCCAACACCTTGATTTTAGTCTTCTGACATCCAGAAATTTAAGGGAGTAAATCTGTGTTGTTTTAATCTACTAACTCTGTGGTAATTTACTATAACAGAAACAAAAAACTAATATACTTGTATGCTTTCATTTCCTTCATAGCATATACCACTACCTAAAATTATCATTTCTGAATTTTGTTGTTTAATTTACTTCTTTCCTAGTATGAATAATCACTCTCTAATATGGACATGGAACTTTTCTATCTTAACTAGAGAAAACCTAGCACTTGGAAGAGTGCCCAAAACATAGGAAGTACAACATACATATTGAATGACTAAATAGAGAACATAATAAAGGTTCAAGAAGACAGAGTTGGACATCAAACTCTGGTGTTCTGACAACTGGGTGTTTTCTTCACTGTTATGTGACTTGTTAATATTTAAGAAAATATCAGCATTACCTTTATTTCTCAGGGCATTCTATTTCATACAAATTTAGTTCTTTATTATTCAATCTCCACTAATGTGAAGAAAGGCTTGGTGATTATAACATATGTTTTAATATGATATTTTAATCTAGTAAGTATAATTGCTCTATTGAAAAATCCGAACATGATTGGGTTACAAATATTAAATGGATTTATTTTATTCCCCAATCACTATATTACTCTTTCTTGTAGCTTAAGGATATCTACAGCAAATCCAAATTTAGTCCAATTTAAACTTTAAGTATTATACTTAATTTATTACTCCTCTCTTTCTTGTCCTCAGGGATTGTTCTTAAGATTTCTTTTCTTCCCACTATTGTCTGCTTCTAAGAATGTAAGTACCAAGTCAATAGAATGATTCTAGGGACAAGTCTAGTTCAGAAGACTTTCTTTTTTTTTGAGATATCAGGGCCGGGGTTGTTGAACCTGGGACCTCGTAAGTAGGAAGCTGGTGCTCAACCACTGAGCCACATCAGCTCCCCTGAGTTCATTTTTTCACTTGTTTGCTTGTTGTTGTTGTTGTTTTGTTTTATTTTTCATTTTAGGAGGCACTGGGAACCGAACCCGGGACCTCCCATGTGGGAAGCAGGCGCTCAACTGTTTGAGGCACATCCGCTCCCCCAGAAGACTTTCCAGAAGAACACTTAATATCTACTATTTTCAACTCTGTTTCTCAGTTTGCTTAACTGAAAAATGGGGATAATAGCTTTCTTTCTAACTATGATAAGAAATGCTTTGTAAAATGAAAAATAGTAAGGAGTAATGGAAGTGAGGGGTGAGAGTCATTTAGGATAGGGAAGGGAACTCACTTTCGCTCATTCATATTGTTTCATATGAGTGCCTTACACGTGCAATACCATTTAACCTTCATAACAATGACGTCAATATGTTCTATTTTACTGATAATGTAAGGCTTAAAGACAGTGAAAACATATCTTTATTCACATGAGCTAATAAATATCAGAACTGGGATTCAAAGCCAATTTCCAAATCTTATTTTCTTTCCAATACACCCTAAATGATTAAAAAACACAAAACATTGTATTAACACTAGCTCTTTTGACTTCATAGGTTATGAAGCATATATAAATAGCAAGTACAGATAGCAAAAGCACAGCTAACTTATGTTTCATAATCAAAGCAAATGATGAAGGTAATATGACCCTCAGGACCTCTTATGAAGACCCTTATGAGGGTAATATGATTTCTTAGCCATTGAGTGCAGGCTAGTAAGTTGTAAATGATATAACCTTAATTAATTTTCTAAAGTAAACTATAAGAACCAAAATATAAAGACTATCTCAAGGCTACCGATTTCTGGTCAACTCATTTCAAGCATCACATCCTGCTAAAGAACTAGCTAAGAATTTAGGAAAACAGACTAAATTGGTTATTTCATCTCTCCAAAAAGTTTTCCCTTGAGAAGGAAATAGATATTCCATTGAGGGAAATCAGTAAGATTTTAGAAATGTAAATTGCCTATGTAAGAATTCTAAATTGTATACAACTCAAGTATATTTGCCAATACAGGTATGAGCTATTATATTAGCAAGTAGGACTGGATTTAAGGTTTGCTCATGTTAACAGATGGCAGGTTACATTTTCAAAAAATGTGAGACATTTAGAGATGGCAACAACATTTTTGTTTTACTTTCCTAGCCTTCTTCCCTTCCTTTGGGAACTGTCCATTCTTCTACTCAACCAGTACAATCACAGAGAACTAAGAACTTTAGTGTGCTTTTCCATTCAATTGTTATACTTTTAATAGGATGCTATAAAAAGATCTAAATATAAACAAGATATATGAGGCTTAAAGACCAAGACAAGTTGATTCCCAACTTTCATAACGTTTATGTATTCTACCCCCTGCTAGGTTGTAGCTGATGGGTGCAAGGGGAGCTCCAGACCCCAGCAGGGTCAGTCACAGGATCTTGCTCCTCTGGCCACAGGTGACTGATCCAGAGATGGACATCTGACCCAAACCTGAGCCATAAGAGTGTATTTCTGGGATTTTTCACCCTGGTGGTGGTGCTCTAAGTTGGGGAACTTTGAAGGCTGTGTCTGTTTCAGGTCATATTGAGAACACCTATAAGTGAGAAGAGATAAGGCAGAAAGGGTCATGGCAGAGTTCTAGACATTCATTATTTTTGTTTTTTAATCCTCTTTTCAGTAAATCAGGAGTCTTTCAATCAAATCAATTTTTTGCCTGTGCTCATTTGAATTGAATTTCCATGACTTATAGACTTAAAATTCCTGAATTATATAAAAATATTAACACCAAAGAAATAGTCTCTCATGGTGTCAGCAATATTTTATTAATGTTGGTTGTGAGGTTAAAAAATTTTTTGAATTATTTTATTGTTTAAAAAGAAATGCTATATACAAAATGTATGTTTTTAGTTTTACTTTAGAGGATGAAAAGAGTTATTTCCTTTTAGCTACTTTACATAAAAGTGAGTTTAAAGGTACTGCATACTGACAATGCAGAGTGCTATACACTTGCAGAGTATACAGCTTGGTTTCCTGAAGTTAACCAAGAGAATATTAGTGGATTTTCTTTCTCAATTATTACAATTTAATAAAGCTCATATTAAATGCTTAAGCAAAACAATAAGAAGAAGAAGTAATAAATTATCATTAAAAACAAATTATTAAGGAAAAAAAGTAAGGATCTTTTACTCAGTCTTGTAATAGTTGTTCACAGCTTCCTAATCTAAGGCACATACACCCACCACCACCATCTACCATCATGTTTCAATATTATGATTTTAAAAAATTCACACTTCATTTCCATATTTGTCCAAAACAAATCATTCTTTGAATATGATCATCACCCTGGAGTTTAGGCCAGCTCTTCAGGCCAGCACAACAACAACAAAAAAATGTTTTTCTTGCCAATTAATTAATCAAAGAGTATGTATGAGTTTCAAAATGAAAAATGAGACAGGAATAAGGAGGGAGAAGACAAAGGAGGCACAGAACGCATCTTCTTTTTGGTTCCCTGTTCCTAGTTATAAGACTCCATCCAGATTTATGCTAAATTAAAAACAAAGGGTGGGAGTGGGGAGGATGGGTTAGACTGTCCATGGAACTGGGGGAAAGGCTGGGAGCAAGTGAACACTGGGGATTGGCAGGTACATGGTTGAAACTATAATGTTGGAAATGCTCTTTTGGCAATATGGCAAGTAACGGTTGCTGGTTTGGGGTGCTGGATGTAGGGGGTATTCAGGACAGGGAGCACCTGGGACAGGATTCTAGGGAGTGTGTGAGTGTTCATCTTGCCATAGTATGTTATATCAGTGGGTGGAGACCCACATAATGAGTGGCAAGGTGGTGGACTCCCATCCTTGGGAGGCCCACTATGTTCTCGAATAGAGGGGCAGGAGTCTCTCGAGAGCATGCGCAGTGCCCAATAGTGGGTAGAACAGACCAGTGTGTCAAGCCCTCAGTGTTGTTGCAAGTAACTATGAATTTTTTCCTTCAAGGAGTGAGACCTGGTGGTTGCCTTGAATCCCGAAGGGAGGGGGAGGAAGGGATAGAATAGATGGAACAGGGGGCATTCTAGGGGAGATGGAAGTGTTCCACATGATCTTGCTATGATGGATACAGGTCATGTTGAATTGCATCAAAGTTTATAAAAGTTATAAAAGTCTGTAGACCAAAATGTAAACCATAATGTAAACCATTTACCATGGTTGGTAGCTATGTTTCAATAATTGTACATCAGTTGTTAACAAACATACCATCCACATATAAAATGTCATTAATAGGAGAAGGGGGAAAGGGGGAGGATGGTGGGTATATAGGAGTCCCTTGTATTTGTTATGTGACTTTTCTGTAACCTAAAACTTCTTTGAGGACAAAATGAAAAAAAAAAAAAAAGTAAGACACTGGGGGAATAAACAGAAGCCAATGTTGCTATACATATAGGACAACAGATCTTACAGTGATGAAAGGGGAAATGTAAAAAAAAAAAAAATTATTTTTCTATTTTTACTTAAAAAATTTTTTTTTGTATTTTATTTCTTATTTTTAAAACTATCATTATTATTTCATTTTCTTATTAATCATATTTGGTTTCATTTTTAAAGAAGTTTTGGATTACAGAACGGTCAGAACTGTGGCAAGGAAGGATCATGGGGGAGGGTTGTCAGAGACAGGGGATACATGGGAGGAAGCTCACCTGGGCATAAATATAAGGCATATAAATGTGTTACAATGTTCATGGGGTATTGTGACAGTGAGTGGAGATCCACACAATAACCGAAGGGATATCAAATTCCCATCCTGTGGAGCTCAACCACATTCCCTAATAGATCAGCAAGAATCCCCCAAGTACAGGGGCAATGACTACTGAAGGAGGATGGTCTACTGACCTGCCCTTGATATTGATGACTGCGCATATGAACCCTTACTCTTGAAACTGAAACTTAGCCTAGTATTATAGGGTGCCTAAGAGTTCCCTGCTGGGATCCTCCTTGTGGCTCAAATGTGGCCTTTCTCTAAGCCAAACTCAGCATATAAATACATTACCTTCCCCCCAGCGTGATACATGACTCCTGGGGATGAGCCTCCCTGGCACCAAGGGATTACTACCAAGCACCAACTAGCAATGCAACTGGAAAAAGACCTTGACCAAAAGGGGGAAAAGGTAAAGACAAATGAGTTCATATGGCTAAACGACTTCAAAGTGAGTCAGGAGGTCATTCCAGAGGTAACACTTATACACATCTGAGCAGGATCTCTTTGGTTGCCAAAGTAGATACCACCCCAAAAAGCAGGGCTCCTGAGAGCTCTGGAGACATCCAGACACTATAGTCAGGGCAGATAGCTCAGAAGCTTGGTGCCTTGCCAGTGGACCCTACTTTGGAATTTATGCTCCCCAGAGTGACAGAGTTGGACTCATTGTGGTTTCCCTACACATGGCTCCTCTGTCCTTCTATTTGAACCTATAATTAGTATTAGAGTTGGTAGATGTACATCCAAGAGACTTAAATCTTTGGGCTCTCCATGTGCCAGCTGGGCCCTGAATCTCAAAATCTCAACGGAGTTGCAACACCTACTCTCCAGTTCATTGATTTTACACAGGACAACTAACATGGGGATGATGATGGACAACTACCATACCAAGGAACCAAGAGAGTCTACAATTGCAAACAAGAGAGTCCCAGCCATCAACCCTATGGCATCGCAGCCCCATTTCAATTAAAGGTGGAGTGGACATCACCATCCCAGAATCCTCAGGATTGGGGAATGAACTATGGACTAAAGCAGACTTACTGGTACTCTGCTATAGACTTAATGTGATTCTAGCAATGTAAGAACTTATATCATTGATGAGGCAGTGGCCACTGGAGGTTCTAAGGGCAGGGAGAGGGAAAACAAGTGTAATACAGGGGTATTTTGGGGACTTGGGATTGTCCTGAATGACACTGCAATGACAGATACAGGCCTTTATAAATCTTGCCATAACCTACAGAATTAGGTGGGAGAGAGTGTAAACTGCAATGTGAACTTTATTCCATGCTTAGTGGCAATGTCCCAAAATGTGTTCATGAATTGCAATGAATGTATCTCACTAATGAAGGATGTTTTTAATGTGGAAAAATGTGGGAGATGTGGGAAGTGGGGCATATAGGAATCCCCTATATTTTTTATGTGACATTTGTATAATCTAAGTATCTTTTAAAAATTTAAGAAATAATAAAATTTTTAAAAAAGGAAAAAATAGTAACAATTTACCTGGGGGCATGATACTTATGCTATTCAAGTAACCCTGTACCTTTCATTCTCCTCCAAAGAAAAATATATATCTTCTCTCTTTTCTTCATATTATATTGTCTGGTTTTTAATGAAAAGGCCTTTAATTGTTAACAACGGAAGTATACATCTTTATCTGATTCAGACTTTCTTTATAGAACTCTATATTCTGATTCAGACTTTTTTTTTTTTGTAGGAACTATATATTTTTTCCCCATTGATGAGATTTCAGTCGATCCGCTCAACTAAAAGGAGGCTTCTCCCAGAAATATATAAACAAAAGTGTGGTGGGAACCCTTTAAAATGAGCTCTGACAATGCCTGCTCATGGTATTCAGGCCTTTCTGTAATCCTTTCCCCAGGAGAGAGGATTCAGTTGCCAGTTTCCATTGAATAGAATGTGTAGATGTGATGGGCTATACCTCTGAGATTAGGTTACAAAATTTGTGACTTCCATCTTGGTTGCTCTCTCTCACTTTCTTGCTTATGTGCTTTGAGGGAAGGAGGTTGGCATGTTTTAAGTGGCCTATGGAGAGGCCCATGTGGCAAGGAACTGGCCAATAGCCAGCAAGGACCTGAGGCCTGCCAAGGGCCATGTGAGTGAGCTTGGAAGCAGATCCTCCCACACAGAGCCTTGGATGACAGACTGGCAGCTGGTGAGAGATACTGAGCCAAAGGCACCCAGCTAAGCCAGGCCCAGACTACTAATCCACAGAAACTGTGAGAAACTATGAGATGTTTTGTACTTCAAGGTGCTAAGTTTTGATTATGTAGCAATAAGGAACTAATACAAACAATAATAAATTTGCCCTCAATATATAAAACATTATGATCAGCATATTAATTTTCAATGATGAAAAACACAAATCTACCTAAGCAGACTTTAGTAATTAATCTAGGTCCATATCTCTATTTCTATCCATATTCATATCTATGAAGGGGCTGGTTGGCCATGGAAAAGGCCATTCATGCTGTGGAACAAAGGAACCAAGGTATCATATCCTGATACCACTAAATATCAAACTTATCAAATTCCAATTGTTTTAGTCTGTGTTTATCAAGCAATTTTCTAATTATGACTAATCTTATGAGCCATTCACATAAAGTGAAATTCTTGCCCTTGCAATTGCTATCATCCAAAACATACCAATGCATTTTCAGCAAATTAATAAATGATATTGTTACCTAGCTTGCTACATAGTTCTGTCTGCAGTAATAAACTAGTTATATGTATAAGAGAATTCTGGCCCCTGTGACAATGGCATTTCTCATTCTGCTGACTATCAGATTTCTGAGCTAGATGTTGAACCACAGTAATTTTACCAAATTAATGAATGCCATTCTCTGAATTCTCATGGGTAGTGGCCTGCAAGTCTTCTCTCCAGAGCAATAATTTTGCCTTCAGTGTCTCTCATTTAGTTAAATATGTATATACGTTTTCTGTAAATAATGAAAAACTTAAAAACCAATATTATGAGTAGCCTGATAATTTTTAACAGCTTTATTAATTTAGTATCATAAAACTTATCTATTCTAAGTGTATAATTTGATGAGTTTTAGTAGATTTATACAATTACACAATCATCACCACAATAGTTTTAAAATGCTCTCATAACCTCCCAAAATTACCTTGTGTCCATTTATAATCAATCTCACTTCAGTCCCTGGGCCTCAGGAAACCACAGATCTCCTTTCTGTCTCTACAGCTTTGCCTTTCCTAGAACTTCCACATAAATGGAATAATACAATATGTAGTCCTTTGTGCCCGCCTTTTTTCACTTAGCATGATAATTTCAAGATATGTTAATGCTGTTGCAGGTATCAATATTTCATTCTTTTTATTGCTGAATAGTATCTGTTTATCCATTCACAAGCTGATGGCTGCTTGGATTGTTTCCAGTTGTAGCAAATTTTTTAAAGGACATACGGACATATGTTTTTGTTTCTCTTTGGTAGATACTTAAGAATATAATTGCTGGTAGAATGGTAAGAAACAATAAAATTCTTTTCATTTACATTATCATCAGCAAGGTATGAGAGTTCAAGTTTCTCCACATCTTCACCAACATTTTGCACTTTATTTTAGCTATTCTCATGGTTGTGTAGTGGTATCTCATTGTGGATTTAATTTGCATTTTCCGAATGACTAATGACAGTGAGCATCTTTTATGTTATTATTTGCCTCTCACAAAGGTTTTATGGATCTATTCAAATATTTTGCCTATTTTTTATTGGATATTTGTCTTTTGATTTTTGAGTTGTAAGAGTTATTTATATATTTTGGAATACAAGTCCTAAATCAAATACATGTTTTGAAAATATCTTCTTTAAGACTCTAGCTTATCTTTTTACATTCTTAGTGATGCCCTTTCAAAAAGCAAACATTTTTAACTTTGATTAAGTTCAATTTATCTTTTTTTTTTCAATTTTCATGCCTTTTTGCCACACTACAAAATCTTTGCCCAATCCCTTGATCTCAAGGACTGTCTAAGTTTTCTTTTAGAAAATTGATAATTTTAGTTCTTACATTTAAATCTTTTTGATGCTACTGTCAGTGAAATCATTTCATTTTGTTTTTTAATTTTATTTCAAGATTATTTGTTCCTAGTATCCAGAAATACAATTAACTTAGAATGCTTTCTGCTCCATATATTGATCTTATGTCCTGTGACCTTGCATGGCAAAATAATTCTTAATAGAAATATACAATTGTTTCAGCAGGGGTACAAGGATACCAGAAAGTCAAAACCAAAAGTATTTAAATTTAATCCACAGCAAAAATAGATATTTTATGGCATTACATGAAAAAAAAAGTGTCTATTTTCTCCAATGTCAGACAATAAGAAATAAATATATACTATGGCTTTTGGGATTTAATGGAGTCATAAATTAGCACCACAGAGGAGATATTGTTAAGTAGCAGGATAGGTTAGGAAGAGTCTTTGGAAACTCCAAACCATGGTGGCAGAGTAATAGATTGTCCTCCAGAGCAATTGGCCACTTAATAAACAGTGTGAAAAGGAAAAAAGAACACTTTTTTTCATTCTCAACATGTGCTAAAAGCTTTATATACATATGAAATACTCTTCTCCAGATCTGACCAGTTTGATCCAGCCAAAATGGAAAAAATAGAAATCTATGTAATCAAAGAAAACTGAGTAAGGAAGGAAGAAAGAAGAGATAATAGTCCTAATACTATTTTGAATATATGGCAGACTTGAGAGTGCAGCTCTATAAACTGGACTGTGTTGTGGTCATACTGGAATCCCATTAGATCACCTCATCTACCATCAAGTTAGTTCATTCTCTGTAATTCCTTAGACCCAAGAAGTAAATATTATTTTTAAATTTTAATGATTTTACTTCCCTATCTGCAAAATTTTAAGAAAAGTAGAAGGAATTTATTTCTACTTTTCCATATTTAATATTAATAATTAAGAATAACAAACGTGGAGTGAGCTATATTATGAGGACATTACAGCATTACAGAGTCATCCTAATGTTAGTACACTGTGTAATAACATTTCATACAAATATATGTGAAAGCTTTATATATATTTAGTTTTATGTCCAAGTAGTCAGTTGAAAACTCAAGCAAAAAAGGTCTCTATGTTGCAGTACCTTGAAAAACATTAGAATTCCTTTACAGTTCTTCAATATTAGTCTTCCCTCCTTTGTTCTCCAAACAATTATTTTTAAGACCTTTCTTTTCCAATGTATCTTAACCCCTTTGCAAATGCATATTTACTTTTGTCTTCTGTGAGTTATCAGAACCTTTTGAAACAGCCTGTTTGAAGCTGCCTATTTTAAGATGAGTTCCAACTTCACCTCCCCTGCTATCTCTTGTTCCACTTCTTTTCCAGAGAGTGACCAGTTCTCCTGTTGTTGATCATAAGGTAAATCTTAGAGAAGGTCATGGGCATATGCAGACATAAAAGACAACCTGATATTTTGACAGTGTTTAGAACTGCGCTCTCATGCTTCAACTCCTCACTGGTGAGAGCTCAACCCTGCCTTCCTGCAGTTTAGCTCACATAATTCCAACATCTGAGCCTGTGTGTGTGTTGTTGTTGTTTTCCACAACAGTATCATTATAATATTCAAGAGGTGTTTGCCATAATTGAGGCATTCTAATAGTAAACACGTAAAATCAAAAACTAGCTAACTTGCACTCTTACCCTTAAAAAATGTCAGAAATGAGCAAGATAAACAATTCTGCTATTATTTTAATACATCAAAAATCAAGAGATTGTGCTTCAGTTAAAATTCTGTTATTATTTTCTTTAAATATATTTGTGATTAATATATTTGGATATTTTTTTCTATGATCCAAACAGTATTAACATCCATTGCTCCCCAGCCAATGAAAAATAGGGAAAAAAATCATTGACTGTAAATATAGGATTGAATCACAAACACACAGAGTTGATGATCTTTTTTAAAAATAATAATTAGGATGGTTAGTACACATTAAATACATTGCTAAAGTCACTTCGATATTACTCAGCCATCGCTAATCAGTCTGAACTATTAATTAAAGTTAATGGTCTCCATTTTCCTGTCATTGACAACATGTGCTTTATAATTCTGAAAGAATTTAAATTAACATAGGGGAAATGAAAGTTAAAGAACAGAAAGCCAAAACAAAGTATTTATGTAAGTCAAACAATAATTAAATAATATATTTCACAAGATAAAATCTTTAAATAACGAATAAATTACCAAAAGCCACCTCTGGCTGCATCTGTATTCACGACAGATACCTGCACTCCCACATTTGTCAATCACTCCCATTAAGACTGTGTTGAATAATGCAGTTGCTTACTAAAGCATTCAATGTGTCATGGCATAAGTGGCCACCAGTCCATAAATTTCAAATTAATTAGTTTTTAATTTATCTGTATTCACTGCTATAATTCTAGTCTCAATATGCAGGAGAGTCATTCTCTTCCATTAATTATATAACTTCTATAAAATAAAACAGACACTGCTCTTGAAAGAGTAAAACATTTAGAGAAAGAATTAGTTAAAAACTCATTGTGATCACCTTAAAAGAAGCAACACCAGCAGTTCATTATATCTGAATGCAATGATTTTCCACCATTTATGCTCAGTACTAATTATTTGATGCTCTTTCATCTTCTGGATTTATTATATTTAGTAGTGAGAATAATGGCTTTTTAAAAATTTCTTTATTTGACTATATATGCTGGCAGATTATCACATAACATTCAAGCTTTTTTTCCTCCTTGCTAAACATTATTTTCCCTTGCCATAGAATAACTTAAATGTCAAAGAAAACACAACATTCATTAAGATGGGAGAGAGCAAAGGGCTTGTTCAGTTTTCCCTCTTACTTGAGAAGACTGCATCACATGAGAGCTATCAATATTTTGTTATAGAAATTGCTTGGATGGAATGGAAAATCAAACTCTATCAGATGAAAAGAGCACTATTAAAATGACCCTGGTTCTGCATTTGTAATTCCAATTGACATTGAAAATTGTGGCTATACTGGCCATTCTTTCCACATTTTCTTATTTAATTATAAAAAGGATATTCCTAAGGTTTAGGGAAAAATTAATAGAAAGAAAATGAACTATAGAGTATTACAATAAACTAGAGAGTAATGCATTTAGCATCCTGATTTCTCTTATTAATAGCTACTACTTTTATTATAGTAATTATATTTCTTCAGTACTATACTATACTTTAGGCTGAGTTTACACCAATCAATCCCTGATGTACACTCCTACTTGGACCTCCACATTACACAGGGCTGCAGATTGTTGTTAACAGTGATGCCTCTCATGGAGGTGATTATAATTGATAAGTATGTGGGTGTGGCTGAGAGAAGCAGGAGACAGGTAATGGCCCTCCAAACACTACCTCAAAATAAATGAACTGTTGTCACTGGCTTATGACTGCAGCTGTTGAAGAGTCCCTCACTTTCTGACAGTCTCCTAGAGTACTAATCTCTTGAAGCATTTGCTAAAAAAGATGTAACCTATTTTTGAAAGCTTCATGACATTTAGGATTAGCCCTACAGTTCAGAGCTGCTACAAAATGTTTGTAGTTATTCTCAGGGATCCTCAAAGTATTTTTCTTCTGCTTCTCACTTGAAACCCTTCTGCTTATCTTTTTTTTTTTTTTAATGACCTGAAAAGGTTCACCAGGGTAAAACATTGATAGTTGTGCTAGCAACCATTTAATAAATTAAAATCAACAGCAAAAGAGCCTTGAATCCCTGAGAGTGAATTTAGTATATAAAAGTTCTTGGAATTCTTTCTGCTCTGATTTCAATTGCAGTGATGGATGAAGTCTATATAAACCCTGGTGAAAAACACTCCTCATTATTGAGCCTAAACTTTGAACAATTCTGTTCCAACAGAGTATTTTTTTATGCATTCTGTATTGAGTTAAAATATATCAATGAACATTGAAGACACAGGCAAGTAATTTTGGTGGGTTGTGTGTGCACTTCTCTAAGTCTGCTGAAAGGGTGTGGCTATCTGGCTAACAGATGTCTTAAAGTGGCATTCCAGAGAAAGGAAGAAGAATCTAACATACACAAGATGTGAGTGTCCAGATGAATGCTTTATGATTACTAAACGTTCAGTAAATATTACTTGAATGAAAGCACTGGTGGGCAACAAAAAGGAACAGCAGTTACCTTCATGGGACTTACAATTTGTTTAAGAAGGTGCAACAAAAATAAATAATGATTAATCAGCGATATACAATTTAAATAAGAGGTCAAGGTGATAAAGAAGTGTCATCAACTGCTTCAAGATGAGTTGTCAAAATATGCTTTAGGTATAATGGGCTTCAAAAGTTCAGAATTTCAGAAATTTTAGGCAGTAAAGATCAAATCATATAAAGTTAGAGTTAGATATTTTGGGGGATTTTCAGGTAAATACACAAATGAGTCCGGAAACGTATAAATCACCATGAAACAATTTTTTGCTTTCTTATGTGAAAGATAAAAAGAATAGATTATGATCAGTTTCCTTTAGCAAGACTGCCAAGCAAGATCACTCTGCCCTTGCCTGGAAGATTCCAGTATATCTGCTCTGAGAGTGAATAATGAGAACATCTGCTGCTTAAGGCCCCATGTTTATACTCTTTCTGAGTATATGTCTCTGAATACTGATTAGGGAGATTGGGATCCCTTTGTTTCCCACATCAGTTAAAAGGATTGGCATTTACCTGCTAAAGTTGTAATTTGATTTCACTAGGAGCTCTCAATCTCTGTGCCAGGAAAAGTGATTTTTTTTTTTTTAAAGTGTCAAAACACTTTTTTAGAGAAGGCTAGTGTGATATGTCTGACCCAGCTTTGAAGTATGGGATAGTTTAATACTTCCCACCTTCAGGACTAAAGATGAAAGTGATATTGGATTATCCACATCACATGACACTGCACTTGACAGGGAATAAAGAAGTAAATATCGTTCTTCCTGGTGTCTTGGAGCTCTGAAGTTTCCTTTTCATTGTCATTAAAAGAATGGAAATATGGGCTATTACAGAGACAATGCATTTTCTACTTTCAAAGAGCCTAAACAAAAGAAGACTAGGATTTGAGGATTTGAACAGGCAAAGTGAGCCAGGGAGAACTTAAGGTGAAAGGAATGAGCCGGGCAGAAATCACACTGGCAAAAAATCAAGAGATATATTTAGAGGATTTTGACTGAGCCAAGTTGGCTGGTGAAGATGATTTCTGTGGAAATATAATGGGACAAGAGGCATGATAAATGGAAGTTGAAACTAGTCTGAAGAGTACCTTGAAAGCTATATTGTGGAGGAACCTATAAATGTTAAGGAATCATTTGGTGGTTTTTGACTCAGGCAGCAACAAGGATCAAATGGAGCTTTAAAAAATTTCTGTGGGGAATATTTAGATTAGACTTGATGGAAAAGATATGAGAAAGGAGGACCCTGAAGATGACAAGTACGATGTGATCAGGCCAGGATTAGGCGTGTGTGAACAGGAAAAGGAAGAAAGTGATGAACATGAAAGCTACTTCAAAGATTACAATATCTGACCTTGATAAGAAATTACATGTTGGTGGGCAGAAGGCTGTGAGTGGTAGATTTGAAGACTGGTTAACAAAGAAAAGTGTGGCACCTATTAAAAGCAATCACAGGGTTATTATCAGCTGCATGTACCATGAAATGACTGATACAGCTACTGAAAATCCTCATACCTATGATGTGGGACAGAAAGGGCAGAGGTCTGCTCATCATTGTGCATTCCCTTTCCTGCTTTTATCATTCCAACAGAATAACACTGGCCTGGGGCAAGTTACTTAGTCATAAGTGTAATTTATCACACGTGTTTCATAAAGGCCTGAAGTGAAGTCTTGAGCTTTCTTGCTTATTCTGTTCAACCTTGTGTCCCTTCTCCTTCTCCTTTCTTGATCCACTTTCCTCTTGGAATTCTCCATATTAGGCATTTAAAATAGCTTTGCCAAAGCCTCCTCACAGATAATGATTATGTTTCACTTAAGCTTATTGGGTTTTAAGTAAAGAAGACTATCTTAAATTATCTCAAGGAAAAAGAGGGATATTGGAAGAAAAAATTTGGACTACAGTGGGAACTGGAACTTGCAACAGGGCCATTCCCTTACCTCTATATATCAAGGACTGTGAGGTCTCTGCTCTCTACACACCTGCTTGAATCTTGTCTCTGCTGACAACTGTGCTCTGGGAGCTCGTAGCTTCTTCTTCCCCATTACTTCATCTTGCACATGGGCCATCGTGGACTTTCAGCCCAGACTCACCTAATGGTCTTTTAGCTACAGCTCATATCACAAATTGTAATTTTTTCTATTTTTTTTTCCTACTTCAAAGTTCAGAAATAGAGAGAGAAAAAGAGAATTTAATTAGCCAAGTTTATTTTTGAGGCAGAATAGAGTTTATATTTCACTGTCAAACCAAGGATTTATATGTTATTTGTTAATCTGTGGACTGAATATCTTTGGGTCAGGCGATCACTTCTGTTCCAAAGAGATGCAAAAAGAGAAGAGGTGTTATCCAAAAACACACCATCCCTGTACCAGGGTCAATACTGCTGCAACAAATTATAACAACTAAGTGACTTAAAGAACACACATTTATTATCTTACAGATTTGAAAATCAAAAGTCTGCCATGGTTCTCAAGAGACTAAAATCAAGGTGTCACAGCGCTACATTTCTACCTAGAGGATCCGAGACAGGATCCATTTCTTTGCTCATTTAGGTTGTTGATAGAATTCAGTTCCATATGACTGTAGGACTGAGGTCCTCATTTCCTAGCTGGCTGTCATCTGACAGTCATTCCCAGCTTCTGAGGGCACCTACTTCCTTGGCTCGTGCCTCTTCCTTCAAAGTCAAGGAAGGTGGCTGAGTCTCTTTCATAGTTCAAATCTCTTCTGTTCCTGTCATAGTATCTCTCTGTGACCAGAGCCAGAAAGGCTCTCGACTTTTAATGACTCATGTAATTAGTCTGATCCCAGTTGGACACTATAGGATAATTATACCATCTCAAGGTCCACACACTGAATCACATCTGCAAAGTCCCTTTTGCAGGTCAGGT
>JAKSZT010054487.1:31929463-32283040 GCA_026826555.1 Tolypeutes matacus | reverse complement strand
GTAGTTTTACATACAATCTCCCCAATCTGATGCACAACACTTTCTATCCTTTAGAATTCAGCTCTAGTACAACCTCCAGCTTGAGTTCATATAAGTTCCCTCTTTCTCTGACTACATGTTAAACTCATAGGCAATGCCACATGTTTACCCATATTATATAAAGTAATTCATTCAATCATCCATTCATTCAACAACACTTACTGAGGTTTTATTGAAGTTTCAATAGTTACAATTACAAATATACATCATTGTTGCCTTCAAGGAACTCAAATATTTCATAAGCATTTATCTTGTCTCTGTAACTAAAATGTTAGTTTCATGAAGAAAGAATCATACTGTTGTTGCCTTATCAGAATGCTAAACTGAGGCGCACTCATCTCATTAAACACGTGACTGATCAATTATTAGAGTGAAAAACAGTCTTCATTGCCAACCTAATATATTAATATTTTTATTAATAACTGCAAAAAATTAAAGAGAAATGTGATTTAGTTGTATTTAGAATGGAAGAAACGACAGTATTTACTTTATAGATTATATAAATATATACAATTTCATTTTGAAGGTACCTCTCCAGGCCTTGATAAAATAAAATTAATAGAACCTTACTATTTCATAGTATTACAACTATTTCTGTCCTAGAAGCAAATACATTCATGCCTATCAAAGGTGAAGTTTCCTGTCAAAATATTTTGAAGAATGACTGACAACTGTCTTTATAGTTATGAAGAAAAAAACTGAGACATTAAAGTTAAATCAATAGATGAAACCCAAGCATCTTAATATAAAAGGTAAAGTTTTAATACAGGAGACCAATATCTTACTTATAATTTATAAGTTCAAAATTTCATATTTTTTCTGGTTAATTATAACTCATCTTTAAACTAGTCCATGGTCTGTCAAGAGGAGATACTACACTTAGTTTGAATGTGAGGTTTAATCTTGTTATTGAAGAACTAAATAAAGTTGCTTCTTGGGAAGTGGACATGGCTCAAGAGATTGGGCTCCCGTCTACCATATGGGAGGTCCAGGGTTCGATTCCCAGGGCCTTTTGGTGAAGGCAAGCTGACCCACATGGCAAGCTGGCCCACACGGCAAGTTGGCCTAAGCGGAGATCTGGCCCGCATGGTGTGCAGGCCCACGCGGAGAGCTGGCACAGCAAGATGATGCAACAAAAAGAGACATAGAGGAGAGACAATAAGAAATGCAGCAGACTAGGAAGCTAAGGTGGCGCAAGAGATTGAGCACCTCTCTCCCACTCCGGAAGGTCCCAGGATTGGTTTCCAGTGCCTCCTAAGGAGAAGACAAGCAGACATAGAAGAACACACAGCATGCACAAAACATTGTAGGGGTGGGGTGGGGAGACATAAATAAATAAATAAATCTTTAAAAAATAAAATAAAGTTGCTTCTCAACAGGTAGCTTTCACACTAATTTGACTACAACCCTCAGCCCATGGCATATTTTACACCATGACGAAATACACATAAATGTATAGCACTATACATCTACCAAAATAACATCTTTGCACTCTGATATTTTCTATTCTAATCTATTTCACTTTACTCTACTTTTAAAAATATTCTGATTTCAACCTACAAAATTGACTTCACGACATTAAAAGATCATCAATAGGTTGGAAAATATTATCCCTGAATATTCTGTACAGTTCACTTAAAACTTAGGAACTTTTTTTCTGTTCATCAATTTTAAAATATATTTTTAAAAAATACCTCACACTAGCTATTGCACACAGCAGTATAGGACAATTTTTAAATTTATTCTTAAATGTATTATTTCATTATCAAAAATAATTCTAAAAGCTAATTATAGGTAGAATATTCTTCACTTTTTATTTACAGAAATGTTCAAGAAACATATTAGGATTTTGTTAAATAATATTATTTGGTGTCACCAGAAGAGGAGACTATAAAATCTTTGATAAACCCAGTCTGTTTTCAGTTTAAATTTGTAAATACTCTTTGTTCATAAGTAAACCAGAAATGTTATTTTGAGTCTCCGGTGCAGATCAAAAATATTCTTATGCATAAAGAAGCAGCAATAAAAAAAGTGGACTACATTTTTCCACAAGTGAAAGAACACAGTAGCCAGAATGAAATGTTAAATCAGAGGATTAGGCATTAAACACTGAAATTAAAATCTACAAACAGAAAATGTTACCAAAAACTTCTGTTCTGGAACCATAACTGCTCTGGTCACTGGGGATTTGCAAATTACTAAATTACTATCAACAGAGAAGAGCTGATTATATTGCCATGAAAATAATCAAAATATATTAGTGATCAAGTAGAAAGATATTTTAAATCTAGCTTTGGGTTTAGTAAGTGATGAGACAAAATTTCCTCTGTCTAAAAAAATGTATGTCCTTACTGTTCCTTGGAAGGTGACTATTGTTAACACAGAGGTTCTCTCATACTTCCAAGTTTATATTTGTCAGATGCTCTAGAATAAATGATTATTCAAGATAAAAAAAAAATTCCTGTCAAGCATCTTCATGTTGTAAAATTGATTGCCGAGCAATTAAATTATAAACATATCATGAATTTTTTAAAATTAAGAAACCTGAATTGATGCAGTGAACTTCAAGAAAACAAAATACACATCTTTAAATCACCAACACTCCAATACCATGATGCAAAGAAAGCAATAAAACATGTTAAAAATGAAATTTTCAAACATCAAATGCCCAGAAAACTACTAAAGCCAGGTAGAATTAATTAAACAAGCCCAAATTTTTTTTTTTTTTCTCAATAAAGCACATATTTTATTTAGATTTCAAAATTAATAATGATAGAGTTTTTGCAGTTAAATAAGTGAGTCCAAATGTTTTAGACTAATGTTGTAGAGCCATATTTTCAGATTTATAAAAAGCATATAGAGAAAATCGAATATTTATTACATAATAATCAAGAAGTAGTAAAGAAAGCAAATGGGAATCAGAATTTTGCTGAAATAACTTAGAACCAAATCAGATATTTAGTAAGGAATTTTATCATAAAAATTGACTTGGAAATTAATCCAGTTTTATCTGGATAAAACTCAGTAATCAATCAAAAACTAATGCATAATGATAAGAAATGAATCTTTGGAAACAATTTACTATAATTACACAAGTTGGAGGCATTGCTAAAGTTTCTGAAAATGCTTAACATACCCCAAAATTGCGAGAAATAAACAAGCAATAAAAAATCCACATACATGGGAAAAGCATAACCATAATAACAGATTTAATAGCAAATTGAATCTAAGAAAATCAGGATTGGTAAGGCTTTCAAGTAACATATATAGAAGCATCATTTATATAATTTTTAGGTGATTGTTCCTATGAGCTTGACAAATCAACAATGCAATTCCAGAGCTCACATCTCCCTACTCTGCTTGTTATTATTTTCCTGGGTGGTCAATGCAATAGGTTGCATGCAACTATGGCCACCAACCATGTTCACCAGCAGTTTGTCTTATTCCATTTATAACCCTGCTCCTACCATCAAAGGTGCAGGCAATTTCCCCTCCCCTTGAGTCTAGACTGACTCTGATCAACTAGAATGTGGTGGACTTGACGTTATTGAATTTAGATCCCAGGCTTAATCCGGTTGGCAGCATCCACTTTCTATCTCTCAGAACCGTCAGACTACCATACTGGGAGACAGTCCAACTAGCCATCTGGACAGGCCATAAGGAGGAAAGCGAAGGGACACCAGCTGAAACCCCAGCCCAGCCACCAGCTGAATGTAGTTTCATGAGTGATCTCATGAGACCAGTAGATGAATCACTCAGTCAATACACAGAATCAGGAGGTAAAAGTCATGGTTATATATTAAGCCACTAAGTTCTGGGGTGGCTTATTATGTAGGAATAAGTACTGAAATGATCAGTTCATTTTTCTCATATGTTCTTAAACTGACTTCAGGAACTATCTACATTGTAAGCTCAATCCTTCTTGTATGGCTGCCAAGATCAGGAACCCAGATAGCACACAATAATAGGGGTTGAATGCAACCCAAAATGACAGTTCTGTATGGCTGGGCTTTCAGGGAATTCACTAAAGCCAAATATCTCTGCCAAATCTTATACTTGACCTGCAATAGCCTGGGCTTCACTCTTTGGGGTCCTGACACAGAACGGCTTCTATCACACACCCAGACCATGAAACACAGAGAGCATGCTATCACTACTTCTTTGGAGGCACTGTATTATGCACTATGTGCTGCTCTGTTGTCTTCCTGGCTGTTCAGAACTATCAGTAAGAAAGTATGACAATTAAAGTGGCATAAACCACTGTTTGGTGGTCTGAGCATTTTTAAAAAATTAAGCATGTATAAAAGCATAGCAGGAAAAAAACATACTATTTAATGAATATCTGATGACTATGTTCCCCAAAATGTCTAAATCAGATAATTTCAGATATCTTATCTAAAAATATACTAAGCTACTCTAAACAAGATTATATTCTGGCCTCAAATTTAATGCTGACTGAGTATCCCTGTTCAAGTCGCTTAACTTCTTTATGCCTCATTTTACTGAGCAATTAGAATGATAATACCTGTCCCTACATACATCACGGGAAATTTGTTCAAATAAATGAGATAATATATATGAAAATGCTTTTGAAAACTACCCAAGAGGGTAGGTAATGACATGAGAGAAAAATGTAAGGTATAGAATAGAAGAGTTGGACGGGAATTTAGAGGTCATGCTATGCAAGAGCCCACAATATAAAATCTCTTCTGCATTATCATTCACCTTGTGCTTGACCTATACCGTAAAGGCGGGTTATTCCATTTTCAGACAGCTCTAATTATTAGTAATGAGCTTAAAGAGTAACTCCTGCTCTTTGGTCAGTGTCCTTCAATGTGTTAAGTACAGTAACAATAAATATGCCAGAAACACAGAGACCGCAAATGAGGGAATGGCCCATCTAGCTGGGAAACCCTCAAGGAGGTATCTCTACAACAGAGTCTTGACAGGTGATTATGGCAATAAGCTTGTGGGGAAATGTAAAAAAGTGAGTTTGTGGGGAAAGGTAGGCAAGTAAAAACCCTTCAATTATTTCAAGTCACGAGTATGTTCTCAATGTCATTTCTTGGTAAAAATTTGCAATTTCTTAAACAGTCTTTATGTTATTTTCACAGTACATGATTTACAGAACCACTCTTCAACCAGACAAAAGGTATCATTTCTTTGAATATGTTACAGATCTGGAGAAGATTAAGGAGGAGGAGGAGAAATAATAAATTAAGTCAAAGACAAATTATACAGAGGATGTCTTCTAGTGATACAATCCAATAGAGAAACTTGGATTTTTTCTATTTTTATAGGGAGGGGGGGTTGTAGAAGGAAGCAAGCAGCCTAGCCACTTGCATACAAAAACATACCTAGGTCATTTTCAAATCAAGTCTTATAAAAGCCTGTCTCTGCTCTCCTTTCTGTAGAGCTGTATTTGATTTTTCACCCTAAACGGAGATCTTAATATATATTCCTTTAAATTGCCAGTCAAATGAAATTAATTGAATTCTAATTTTGTCATCAAGTGTACTTCTTATGTAACTCATTTTTATGATACCTGAAATCCTGAAAAACCCATCTTCTAGGTTCTCATCTAAATCAATTTAAAAGGCATAGATATCAGAAAAAGCCGTAAGCAAATTTCACCAGCACGATCCCCTGCCTTATTGCAAATCTGGTAAATACTCACCCTTGAGTGAATATTTGACACATACAAGCTGATGATTTTCAAATCTATGTCTCTCGCCCCTATGCCTGCTTCACGTTCCAGACCTGTATGTCTAGTTCTCTTCTAGAGTCTTCATATCGATAACCAAGAAGGACTTTAACCTCAATGCTCCACAACACCTCACAATCTTCATTTTCCCTCTAAACCTGCTTTTCTGTTACTCCTCAACGTGCTTAAAGGCAGCTTTATCCTACCTCAACTAGAAATGATGATTAATTCAAAGCATTTTTTCACAAAATAATTTGATTCCCAAATTTAAAGAGTTTAAAATACCTATAAACCTGTATCCTTAAAACTACTTCTCCCTATTATATTATAAATCTTTACTAAGCAATCCAAGTCAATGCAAAACCAGGAAACGTATCTATCCAGTTAACAAAGCTTATGGAATCACACAGAGAAAAGATGCTTTGCTTGGCTGTGACATATGTCTATTGCTTTCTGTCCTGGAGTCACTCTTAGCAAGCCAACAACTCACCACAGACCAAGCGTGATATAATTTCTGACCTGGTATTAGAAGGCATATGTTAGTATCACCATGATAATGTTGATGGAAATTTATAACACCAAAAGTTTGGCCTACTATGAACTTTTAGCATTTTATGGATGTACTTGACATTTTGCAGTCCCATTAAATAATTAAGTGGGTATTCATTTCTTCAAAGTGTCATTGCTCTAAGTAGGATCCTTCAACTCCAGGCATAGCCCTTGGTAATTGGAATTTAAATAGGCAAAAACAATGAAATTCTATATAAATTTTCTTTTATAGTTCTAAGATTCAATAATCTGTGACCTAATGCTCCATAAAGTATTTCAGGCTGAAAGTGGGCTCCACCAACCTCCCAAACGATTTCCAATTACCTTTACTGGACAAATTGTTCACACACTTGTTTCCAGCTAGTTTTCCTCTTTTTATCAAGGATAAAATATTATTTGTTTAAAAATTTAACTCCCTTTTTAAAAAATCTCTTCTTCTCAAAACCTTATGTTGAGAGTCAGAAACCACTTAATAAACACCTGCTTTTCAGGCATTATCTCATTTAATTCTCAAAAGAATCCTATAAAGTATTAGATAGGCACAGATGAAAATAGGTAGGGTTACTGCTCAGGGGACTTGCTCAGTTCCTAGGCCAACATGCTATTTGGCCGAGAAAAGTACTTCACCTCTTTGTACTTCAGTTTCCTCCTTTAGAAATGAGGATCATCATTACAGTACCGGCTCTCTAGAGTTGTTTACAAATTAAATAAGTTAATTCACTTAAGGCCCTTAGAATAAGAACACTGAAATGCGACACACAGAAGTCACTTGCTGAAAGTTATACAGTCAATAAATAAATTCCCCTGATTCAGATAAGTATTATCCATGTCCAGCTCACTTGCTCTACCAAGGCTGCCTGAGGATTCCATTTTTTTTAAAGGATATAGATAAGGATCTCAAGCAGAGTCAAATTACCCTAACGGTCCTCCAGATAGGAAACACGATATTCAGAAATGGTTTTATGTCAGAGAATACCCTTTAAGTTATTAGATAACCTCCAGTTATTATATAGGAAGACATTTACTTGTCCAATTTAAAGAACACAATCTGACTTTATGAAAATTGTTATATGTGTCGAAATACAAGTTTCTGTTTGCAAATAAAAAATACTTCTCAGGATCTAGAAATGTTCTTTGTGGAAGACCACATGTAAGGGAGACACTTTGCATATACTTTTGCACATAATTCCACTTTTGCCTTTAATATTTGAGGACTTCATATCTACGGCTAAAAACTAGAATAGAAAATGTTGTTCCTTAAAACAGGTGATAGATGTTGGCAAACAAGCCAACGTGTATAGGTGTTATCAACCTCAGTGATAATTACCTTCAGTAATTTAGGCTTAACCTTTGCAGCTCTGGCCATGGTGGCCCTATGTAATTGCGGAAAATTGCTTCCTTTGCCATGACACTGGGTATTTCCATGATATTCAATCTACATCTTTCAAAATATTTCAAATGAAACCTTACATATAAAAATAATGAGGGAAGCGGCTGTGGCTCAATCAGTAGGGCTCCCATTTACCACATGGGAGGCCCCGGGTTCGGTTCCCGGGGCCTCCTGGTGAAGGCAAGCCCGCCTGCACGGCGTGGTTAGCTACCCAGTGAGCACAAGCAGCAAGGGGGGGATAAATGAATAAATAAATAAAATATTTAAAAAAATAAATAAATAAAATAATGATATTTTATAAGTGGTATCCTTATTTATGCTTCTGGTTCTAAAAGGGGGAAAGTCTTTTAATCTACAATGAAATTGCGTGCAATATCTCATGCATTCATCTACTTCCATGAAATTGGTTTTGAAAAGTTTAAATAGAATTTCTGGGGGAAAAAAAACTCTACGTAAGTGCTGTTAAGTACATATGTAGCCATTTCAGATATGCAGTTACAATTATATTATTAATTAATTTTTACACAAATATTTTATTGGGTGTCTACTGTTAGGCATCATTCTTTGGCTAGAAAGATAAAAAGGAAAGTTTTTCTATTAAAAAGTTCAGGTGATCAAAAAAAAGTCAAATTCCTAAGTCTGAATTTTAAAGCCTCCAGACACTGATTCTAACAAAACTTTCCATATAAACTTGTCACTACCCTCCCTCAATCACCCGAAGAAACATGATCCCCACCAGTCAAAAATAACCTCTTTTTTCTGCGTTTCCAGATCATTCTTAAATGACATCACAGGTTCTGCAGTCCAGTAATCTGAATTTGGCAACTCTTCCTAACCATAATGGCAGTTCTGTGAAGGTAGTATCTAACATTTCCTGCCCTACACATCCTGGTTTCAGGACCTTATACAAAGAAGGTATTCAGTAAATAATTGTTGAATAAGTTTTAAAAATAATTAAGATATTCAGTTTAGGCAGGCATCATCTTGTGGTATAAAATTCACTTGCCCTTTAATCTTATTTCATTTTTAATATATTTTCTTTTTTTATGTATTTCATTTTTAAAGATGCTTTAGATTACAAAAATGTTACATCGAAAATATAGAGGATTCCCATATATCCCACTCCCGCCCTCTACCAAACATTTCCCCATTAACAACATCTTTTATTAGTGTGGTATATTTGTTACAATTGATGAACACATATTGAAGCATTGTTGCTAACCACGGTCTATACTTTACACTATGGTTTACACTTTGCAACACACAATTTCATAGGTTTCAACAAAATGTATAATGGCCTATATCAGTCATTGCAATGCCATGCAAAACAATTTCCATGTCTCCCAAAATGCCTCATGTTACACCTATTCTTTCCTCTCCCTCCCCTCAGAAACTCTGGTGACCACAGCATTATATCAGCATTATAAATTCTTCCATTACTAGAATAGTCCTTAGTTGCAATCCTTCTTTACGTTTGTTCATTCCTCAATTTTGAGGATTTTGAGATGGTAATGCTCACTCTACTTCTGAATGAGAGCAGGCTTAGATCCCATGGAACAGATGGATAGAACTGTCTTGCTTGCAGTTGTAGATAATCTGTTTTTGGGGATGGACATTGTCCATCACCATCTTTTTGTTAGTTGTCCTGGGTGAGTCCAATGAACTGGAGAGTAGGTATTGGCTGCAAATCTGCTGAGATTCAAGGCTCAACCAGCATGAGAATAGCTGGAAGATTTAAGTATCTGGGACACATATGTAACAGGTATAGTTTTAATTATAGGTTCAAACAAAAGGGGCATAAGAAACATGTGTAGGAAAATTATAACTGAGTCTAATTCCAATACATTGGGGGGATAAGTTATCATATATTCCAAGGTAATGTCCACTACAGGGTGTCAAATTACTGGGGTTATCTGACCTGCCTATAGTGTATAGATGTCTGTAGAGCCATCAGGAGCACCCATGCTTGAGGGACTGTTAACTGCGGCAGTCAGTCAGATCCTCCTGAGAAGTGCATAAGTGTAACCTCTGGAATGACCTCTCAACTCACTTTAAAATCTCTTAGCCATAAAAACTCAGTTTTATTTAATATTTCCCCCTTTTGGTCAAGGTCTTTTTCCAAATACATCACTAGTTAGTGCTTCATAATAATCCCTTGGTGCCAGGGAGGCTCATCTCTGGGAGTCATGTCCCATGCCAGGGGGAAGGTAGTGAGTTTTTATGCTGAGTTTGGCTTAGAAAAAGTCCACATTTGAGCAACAAGGAGGCTTTCAAGAGGTAATTCTTAGGCAATACATAATACTAAGCCAAGTTTCACTTTCACAAGCACAAGGTTTATAAGTACAACCATATATCTCAAGGGCCTGGCGTATTGGTCTGTCCTTCTACACTAGGCACTGCCTATGTACTCCAGGGATTCTTGCCACTCTATTAGGGAATGTAGCAGGATTCAAACACAAGTAACGAGCTTAAATTAGTCATCAAAAACCTCCCAAGTAAGAAAAGCCCAGGACCAGATGGCTTCACAGGTGAATTCTACCAATCATTCCAGAAAGAACTAACACCAATTCTGTTTAACGTCTTCCAAAAAACAGAAGTAGAGGGAACATTGCCTCACTCATTCTATAACACCAACAACACCCTAATATCAAAGCCACATAATGATGCCTCAAGAAAAGAAAACTACAGACCAGTCTCTCCAATGAATCTGGATGCTAAAATCCTCAACAAAATATTTACTAATCATATTCAACAACACATCAAATGAATTATACACCATGATCAAATGGGTTTCACCCCTGGTATGCAAGGATGGTCAACATAAGAAAATCAATCAATATCATACACACAATAACAGATCAAAAGAAAAAAATTACACAATCATCTCTATTGATGCAGAAAAAGCATTTGATAAAATACAGCATCCTTTCTTGATAAAAACAATTCAAAAGATAGGAATAGAAGGAAACTTCCTTAACATGATAAAGGACATTGTAGCAGTTTAATATTATTTATGAATTCCAAAAAAGATACTTTTTGTATTAGATTCAGCTGAGATGTCTTTGATTAAATTATGTTAAGATTAGGGCTTTGATTCAACCACATCAGTAGAGTGTAACTCAGTTTGAGTCCCCACTCCCCTTTGTGAGCTATATAAATGGACATTCAATCAAAGAGAAACACAGATGTAGATACACATCTACACACACAGAGGAAGAGAGACAGGTCCACAGACACAGCAGAGGCCCCAGGAAGAGAGATGAGCCATTTGCCTGATAGTTTACAGCTGACCTTGTGAAGAGAACAGAGCTTCTGAGCCTGGAAAGAAATGGGCCCCAGGAAGAGAGATGGGTCCTATGCCGGCCTACAGCTGAGATCAGAAGAAGCTGGACCCACAGTGCCTTAAGAGAGAAGAGGAAGGCTGAACCTTGCAGATGTCACATGCCATCTTGCTTCAACACATGGCAACAGAGTTAAGTAAGGAAGTAACCTTGAGTTGGACTCTTTAGGGCCTTGTAACTATAAGCTTCTACCCCAAATAAATATCTTTTATAAAAGCCAACAGATTTCTGGTACTTTCCATCAGCATCCCTTGTGGCTGACTAATACAGGTATGTATGAAAAACCCAGAGCTAACACCATATTCAACGGTGAAATATTAAAGGCTTTCCCTCTAAGATCAGGAATAAGACAAGGATGTCCACTGTCACTGCTCTTATTTACCATTGTGTTAGAAGAACTTGTTCAATCACTTAGGCAGAAAAGAGAAAGAAAAGGCATCCAAATTGCAAAGAAGGAAGTAAAAACATCACTATTTGTAAATGATCTTATACATAGAAAGCCCTGAAAAATCCATAACAAAGCTTCTAGAGCTGGTAAGTTCAGTGAAGTGGCGGGATATAAGATTAATATGCAAAAATCAGTAGCATTTATGTACACCAATAATGAGTAATTTGAAGAGGAAATCAAGAAAAAAGTCCTATTTACAATAGCAACTAAAAGAATCACATATCTAGTAATAAATTTAACTAAAGACGTAAAAGGACTTATACACAGAAAACTATACAACATTGTTAAAGGAAATCAAAGAAGACCTAAATAAGTGGAAGAATATTCCATGTTCATGGATTGCAAGACTAAACATCATTAAGATGTCTGTCATACTCAAATTGATTTACAGATTTAATGCAATCCCAATAGAAATTACAACAGCATTTTCTACTGAATTGGAAAAAGTCAATTATGAAATTTATTTGGAAGGGCATGGGGTCCCAAATAGCCAAAAACATAATAAAAAGAAAAAATAAAATTGGAGGAATAATGCTACCTGACTTTAAGGCATACCACAAAGTTACAGTGGTCAAACTGACATTGTGTTGTCACAAGGACAGACATACTGACCAATGTAACTGAACTGGGAGTTCTAATATAGATCCTTGCTTATATGGTCAACTGATATTCAACAAGGCCACCAAGCCCACTCAACTGGGGCAAAATGGCCTCTTCAACAATGGTGTCAGGAAAACTGGATATCCATATCCAAAAGAATGATAGAAGATCACCATCTCACACCCTCTACAAAAATTAACTCAAGATGGATCAAAGATCTAAATATAAGAGCCAAGATGATAAAGCATCTATGAGATCTTGTAGCAGGAAATGGTTTCATAAACTCTACACCCAAAATGCAAACAACAAAAGAAAAAAGAGATAAATGGGACCTCCTCAAAATTAAAAACTTTTGCACTTCAAAAGAGTTTGTCAAGAAACTGAAAAGGCAGCCTACTCAATGGGAGAAAATATTTGGTAACCACTTATCCAATAAGGAGTTAATATACAGCATATATAATGAAATTCTACATCTTGAAAATGAAAAGACCAAAAAAAAAAAAAAAAAAAAAAAAAAAGCATTTAAAAAATGGGTAAGAGATGTGAGTAGACACTTTTCCGAAGAGGAAATACAGATGGTTAAAAAGCACATGAAAAGATGCTCATGATCACTATCTATTAGGGAAATATAAATGAAAACTACAATGAGAAAACATCTTACAACTATTAGACTGGTGGCTATTAAAACAGAATTACAAGTGTTGGAGAGGATGTGGAGGAAAGGGAACCCTTATGTACTTCTGGGGGAATGTAGAATGGTGCAACCATTGGGGAGGATGGTTTGGCAGTTCCTCAGGAAGTTAATTATAGAATTGACATATAATTCAGTAATCCCACTGCTGGGTATACACACAGAAGAAATGAAAGCAGGAACACAAACAGATCTATGCACACCAAATTCATAGCAGCATTATTCTCTACTGCCAAAAGTTGGAAGCAACCCAAATGTCCATTAACAGAAGAATGGATAAGCAAATTGTGCTAAATACATACAATAGAATATGACTTAGCTGTAAGAAGGAATGAAGTATTGACACATGGAACAACATGGATAAATCTTGAAGACATTATGTTAAATAAGCCATTCACTAAAGGATATAAGTTACATGATCTCACTGATATGAACTAAGCAAACTGAGCAGACTCAGAGAGCTAGAGTCTGGAAGATTAAGTTATCAGAAGACAGAAAGGGAGTAGAGTATGGTGAGTTGATGCTCAATATGGGCAAAACCTATGATAAGATGGAAGGAGATGGTTTGGCGGTGGATGGAGGTAACAGCGGTGCAGGGATATTTTTAGTGGGTCAGCCATGCTGGAAATGAGGGTGAGAAGGGTGGGAGAGTGTTGGGCTGGACTATCCATGGGACTGGGGGAAGGAATGGAGAAAGGAACAGGTGAATTCTGGGGATTTGTAGGTCTGTGGTTAAAACTACAATGGTGTGAATGTTCTTTTGGTAAATATGGCAGGGGAGGGTTACTGGTGCAGGGTGTCGGAGGTAGGGATAGGGCACACCTAGGCCTTGTTTCTGTGGAATACGAAAGTGTTCATCTTGTCATAGGGTGCTATCTCAGTGGGTGGAGACCTATACAATAAACAAGAAAATAGTACTGATTTCCTGGAATGGAGGATAAATTTTCAAAAGCCAAAAGGAACGCAGCCCTTTAGAAGGATAGTCAGGCTAGATGCAGATAAAGGAGAATTTATCTGTACACCTCCCTGTCACGACATTGTGAGAAGAGCTAAGTGAGGGGACCAAAGCCATTGCACCTTTACATTCCTTCCATTTGTACTTCTCTGTCTACATCAGCGCTTCCTAATTTGAGGGCCGGCCAGGCAAGCCTCAGAATTGCTTGCGGTGTGAGAAGTATCTGGAATTTAAATATATTAAATATATTGTATATTCAATATTACAATTTAATCTTATATTTGTAAAAAGAAAAAAATGGCTCATTGCTTTCAAAATATGAACAAGAGAAAATAAAATCAACTTGACTGATGTTGATATGCAAAAGATAAATGGTTTTTCAATAGAGGTAAAAAGGAACATGATGCATTGGAGGTAACAGAATCTCTGCAAAGGTTTGCAATTGCATGTTTATTAAAAGGTGGCATGGGTTAAATAAAGTGACCAACCATTCTGACTTGCCCAGAAATGTGGGGAAAAAAAATCTGTGGACCTTCCTGGGACATGGGACCTGCTGTGCCAAATTCCAGATAGAGAAAAGTAGGTCATGGACCATGGGAAATAGGTTTACCTCAGATTTCTCCTCTGTGCCGCTTAATGACAAAAATCATTAAAGCAATATCTCCATACAAACAAGTCACCCAAGAACTAAATATAGTATACAGTTATTTCTTTTCCCTTCCCAGCTTAAAAAATAATTTGCATTCCTTCAAAGTAGGTTTGCACTTCCCCATTTTGCCACAGTCCAGTCTATTGTCTTACATCTGATATGCTTCACAATCTACACTTTGGGCTTGGCCCCATAAGCATTTTTAGTTTTTTCTCTCAACCTCCAGCCTGTAGAGAGTTACATAGGTAGTTACTATTGTGATTCATATCTGGAACAAAATATCTTGTCTTTTGACACTATACCTTCATTCCACACTTTAAAAAATATTCAAAAATAATCACCAGATGATCAAGAGATAAATTAAAATAAACAATAATAACAGGGAAGACAGGTTTTATGAAAAGTGTTGGTAGCTTATGTTGAAAGATTAAAATGTAGAGATTTCTCTCAGTTTATGATAAATACGGTGCAGCATAAAATGTAATTACAAAACTTTACAACTCAAAGATAAAAATATGGCAGTTAATTTTAAATAATGATATATCAACAAAACCTGCAAAATAAGAGTGACGTTATAGGAAAAGGAAAGCATTCTAATTCCCTCAACTTACATACAGGGAGTTGACATAACTGCATCATTAACATTAATAGAGGAATACAAATTCAAGTATTTTTTAAGCTAAAATATAACTACCAGGATAATTTGAAAGAGAAGATAATTCTTCTCTCCAACTCTTCTTTCTAAATCATTAGGAAAAGGATAACAAGCAGTAAAATCAATTCCATATATCAAAAGACAAAATAAATGCATAATAAAGAAACACAAAAAATTAGAAATCAGGAAAGAAGACAGCAAATATAAGAGACTATCCACTGTGATAGCAAAACAAAATGGATTAATGTCCTTATTAATGGAAAAAATTTTCAGACTGGTAATAAAAATCAAAAATAGTTTACAAAAAAAGCTATTAAAACAGCGTGTAAGGTAATATCATATGTAAACAAAAGGGCAAATACATTAATTTCAGACATAGTGGAATTAATTTTTTTCAAAGGTGTGTGTTTTTGTTTAGTATTAGTCTCCTAGAATCTAGACTCTGAGATAGCAGAGGACATGCTGTTTCGATCACCATTTTACATTCTGACCTGAAACACAACAGGAACTCATTAAATATTGAACAGATGTGTGAATGGATGAATGAAGGGCTGTGTGAACAAATGAATGAAGCATGACACAGGAGACCCTTTGTGATTTGCCCCTGGCTGGCTCCAGTCTCCAAGAATCCTTCCCTTATTTGTTCCATACCTCACATTGTTTCCAAAGGATCTTTTTTTATCAGAATTAGCTCTGTTTTTCCATCTTGCCCACTATTACGTAAGTTCCTCAAGAGCAGTGACTACATATTTAATACCAGTATTTCCAAATTTTATCCCATCTGCGATACTTGTTTGAACACTAAAATAATGCTTATTTGAATAGGCCTCCCTATATCTGGGTGCAGCTTCACAGGAAGTTTGATGCAAACATACAAAATATAAATCAATACAATATAAAAGATGAATGTTAGCAAAAATTTACAGCTAAAGCATAGAGCACTTAGTATATGCCAGATGCTGTGCTTTTGTGTGTGTGTGTATATTCATTTGATCATTATTCCTATTTTAGAGAAGAAACAGCTAGGATAAAGAGGGGTAAAATAACTTGTCCAAGATCACACAACTAGTAAAGGGCAGAGGCTATATGCCAAACTGGAGAATGTCACTCCAGAGTCTGTGCTCTTAATAACACACTGCACTGCCACCAGACAGCTGTAATTCAAAGTGGTATCAAATGGACAATTTCACTATTGTCACTCTTTTAAGAGTTACTATATTTTGTACCAGGAAACTTTTACTATTTGACAAGGAAAGTAAATCACTTTCAAAATTCAACACAAACATACTAACATCTTAAATTTGTTCATGTATCTTGTATGATCTGAGTAGCAGAACTTCTGGGTCCCAGTCTGAGTTCTGTATCTCATACCCTGATGACACAAAACCTACCATTTAAATGTTACCTGTTTTGGTTTTCTCAATTGTATCACGAGCATGATAATAACTTCCCTACCTAGATTTTTATAAGAGTGTGGTAAAATAAAAAAGGCAGACCAAGTAAAAACGGCCTGTAAAAGTTATCTAGGGCTTCCTTAGCTGTTATGTTGTGTACAAGAAACACTTCTTCTACATTACTCCTTTTAGAGGATGAAGAATGTATTTAATATTGAAAAATTAGGAGCAAATAGAAAGAATAGAAATCAACTGTCTTGCTAAAATCCGAGTAGAAGGTCAACTGTGAAAGATATTGTTTCAAATACAGTGTTAGAATGGTTACTTTCTAATATACAAAGTTTGTGGGAGTGGATATTGTGCTGCCTGGCACACTATTTTCTATTAATTAGATGCAATTTTACCATTAATTTGCCGATAAATCTGAAGTAAAATCTCGAAGAAAGTACAAGGCAGACTCATTTTGAAAAATCACCTTCTACACTAAGGAAAATCAGAATTGAGTACAGCATTAAATTTTGTACATTTTTTTCCCAGCAATTCATCAGAATGAGAATGCTATTACTTCCATTTTTGTAAGCAAAAGTCTATATAATTCTATCTTGCATTTTTCTCCAATTTAATATACTAAGCAATGTTCTTCCATAACAATATTAAAAATGCTCATTTTTCTTTTGGCACATAGAAAAAAATTCACGTAAAACTAGAATATAACATCACCACATTTCAATATAAATTAAACAGAATATATATTAAACCTGAGGAGAGGATACTGTTGAGTTTTACTTTGTATTAATTACTCAGTTACTTATCTGGATATGGAGTTCAAAATTAATTTCTTATTCTAAACAAGAACTTAACAGCTATTTATCATAATATTAAAAAGTATGAGTGCTAGAAAACCTGTTTTGCTAAAATTAAAGAATATAGACATGGGAAAACTGATTTTCAGTTTCCTCTCTATGCTGCTTACGTTTTCCTTTTTACTGCAAAAGTTATAGCTTGATTGTGCATGTATAGAGAAAAAAACTTTGAACTCAGAAGCAATAATTAATTAATTCAAGCTATTATTTTTCATATTTTCTTTCCCTTAGAAATTTTTTCAACAGATTTCAAATTTAGAATCTTGGTCTAGATGCAATATGGTAGAGTGGAAAGACACTCTCGAAGGCATCAGAAAACCAGAGTATAGTTCTGGCTTTGAAACAGTCTAGCGGCCCCCTTTGATTTTCTAGACATCAGTTTAGTTTTCCGTAAAATGCAGAAGAAATCATTCCGCAGGTCTTTTTCTGTTGTAAGACTACAGAATTCCATGTTCTCCTTTATTAAAATCATTGTCTTTTGAATTTTAAAATCAGTAGAATTGTAAAAATAAAGTTAAAGGTTTCATTTAGTATCTCAGAAATGCTTTGGTAAAGTTATAAATTCTAGTTTATTGATAAAATTTAAGTTGCTAGAATACCTTGAAGAGAAAAATTTAAATGACAGTTGCATTATGTTTTCTTCTCATTGATGTGGATTTCAGGATAGCTTAGGAACAAATGTTTATGTAAACTCTTCTACCACTTGTATATCCTTGTAAATTTTAGAGAAATCCTAATAGGTTTCAGATGACTATACAGGTCTAACTATAGTGAATTACAGTAAAGCAAAGAAATAAAAAGCAACTTTTTATTTTAATTTGTTCAAATTCCAGACACTTATTTTAATTGTTCATCCCAGTTTAGTAATATAAGTTTTCCTTGAACATAGCCTTTCTTATATTTTGGTTCAATATTGTCTGCCTAGTTCATTCTTGTTCACAATGAATAGCTATTTTTGTTCAAGTATATTCCCTCCCTGACAATGAAATAAACAAACATTAAAATTTAAGTATGAAAATGAAGTGATCTTTCTTTCCTTTCTTTCCTTCCTCTCTCTCCCTCTCTCTCTCTCTCTCTCTTTTTCTCTCTTTCTTTCCTTGGTATCAAGTGGACTTTGAAAGACCAGACCAAGCCCCTGAATCAGAATTTGTGGTCTATGTCCCCTTTATATTATGAAACAAAAAAGAAAAATTAAATCTTCCATAAAATTCAGTTAACAGCACTGAATTATGTGACTGTGGTTAAAAGGGAAAATTTTAGGTCGCATATATATTACTAGAATAAAAATTAAAAGATAAAACATAGGACTGTACAACACAGTGAACCCTATTGTATTAACTATAGGACAATTATAAAAATATTCTTTCATGACATATAACAAATGTACCACACTAATGGAAGATGTTAATATAGGGTGATTTTCTGGAAACAAAATATACCCTAATGTAAACTATAGACTACATTAATACTACAATTATAATATTCTTTAATCAGTTATAAAAAAAGATACCATACTAATGCAAAGTGTTAATAATGAGGGGGTTATATGGGAACACTGTCTTTTACAAGATTTCTCTCTATACCCAGAATTTCTCTAATTTTTAAAAATGAATCTGCTGCTACTTATATGCCCCTATTTTGGAAGCATATAAATATGAACTTGAGTTATGCACAGATTGCAACCCAATCTTTCAAGATGTTTGATTTTTCAGCCCAAATGTCCAATAATATCAGATAACAAGACACAGGAGTGAGAGTAAGAATGTCTTCCCCATCTGCAGCTTCTCAATGCAACTCTACAACCAGGAGAGGATTGTGGTGGAGAACACAACATGACAGGACTATGCAAAAGCAGACTACATTAAGAACAAGAGAAGACACCATCAAATTACTGCTGTATCATTGTGGGAAAATAATATTAGAACAGTCATTAATGATGTATGAATTCTGACAACCAAGAACTCCTAGGTATATTAACAGGGGCACATCAGGTGTCCCTTGGAAAAAGACAAGATGCTGTTTGCCTGTCAACAGATTATTTGGTACAGGCTTGATATAGTTGTTGAGGAAGGCCATTACTGGCTAATCTTTACTTCTAATTACTCCCAAGAGCCTCCTGAATCATTCCTCAAGCCAGAAGCCTAGACTTTTTCCATTTTTTCATGAGCATCCTAAAGAGATATCTCATGACAGCCTAATGTATTCAACCAAACTGTTGCAGTCAGATAATTTAGTATCTAGCATATAAATTGGCACATACATTTTTTTTCTAATAGGTGCATAAAAGTATCTCTAAGCAAACTAAGGGAGAAAGAAAGCTACATCATTATTATTGTTAGTTCACTAACCATAAGCAGAAAAATCATTTCATACTTTGAGACAATTTTTCACTTGAAAAAGCTTTTATAAAATGTATTCACTTGACATAATACAGAAAAGGACTGTGTCTATGTGGGTGTTTTTTTAAGAGTTAGAGATTAATGCAGAGCAAGGATAGTCTGGGTCCAAACATTTAATTAATTTGCATAACTGAAACTCTGGCAGATTGTTTTCAGTGTTATCCCTGCCTAAATAGCAGAACTGTGAGCAGATGGTGAGCTGGTTCACTTCGTTTAGACATGTCTGGATTATTACACTTGAAGGGGTACTTTATTATAGACCCTTGGAAAAAGAAAGAAATTCCATTAGAGTAACTAAAATTAAAGCATAGATTTACTTAACAATTCACTAATAACCAAATCCTGCATTCTATTGCATGTTTACTATTCTCCAGGAAATGTGCCAAATTTCTTCTTCACATTTTCTCATTGAATCATTTCACAAAGTTGTAGGAATCAACTTTAAAGACAAAAACCTCTGACATGCAAAGGAACTCTATACCTGGTACACCTGCCTTGAACAAAATTCAGGAATATGCTGGGATTGTTAATACTGGTGGCATGCACTTGATGAGCAATACGCAAATATTGGAACAAGCCAAAAGGTTTAAGACATCACAAAAGAATGGAAAAGTTAACATCTACAAGGACCTAATCATCAAGTGAAATCTAGGACACATTTGATTTACTTGAAGGCACAGGGCATTGCTACTCTAACGGGGAAACTGTGTACTCTCCTGCTTTGTATGGCCACTGTCACCCAGTTAAGTTCTTGTAAAATTCCTTAAATTAAAGGAACCTGTATACTTTGACTACGGTTTCTTTCCATAAATTACCATCATTATTTTGACAGTCTTATCCAACCTTATGCAATAGCTACTTCTATGCAGCTTGTCTGCCAGATAAGGGAGATGAAGGCCAGAATCGCCCAAGTTCAGGTACTAGTAAGTGGTACAGCTGTTGTGGGATGAACACAGCCAGTCTAACTCATAGTCTGTGTCCTTAATCAAGATGCTTTACTGAAAGCCATATATTACTGGGGATGATCAGAAAATAATAGTGGTGAATGACCAGTATTTTTTGCTTGTAAAACTGATAAATTCTTGTATTCAGTGGTGTTGAAAAGCATCCATTGGTGTCTCTCCAGCTCTATTGCCAGACTTCTAGTTCAAGCTGCCCAGTACATTTCACCTGCACTATGGCGATAGCCTGCTGGCTGCTCTTCCCCTTACATACCTACTCACCACCAATCAGCCTCCAAACAGAAGGCTAGTTCAGTTTTTGGACTTTGCCTAGTTTTCTAGCCTCATTTCATATCACTTACCTGCACCAACTTTGCTCCAGCCACATTGGCCTACTCTCACTGTTTGAATGTGGTAAGATCTTTCCTATCAAATCTCCCATGATATTCTCCTCTTTAACAGGCACAGCCTGATTTGGCTTTAGATTGCAGTTTAAGTATCATTCTCTCAGAGAAGATTTTCCATTCTCCCAACCTAATTTAGTTCTCCTCTGTAAATCATTTACATTAACCGTTATTGCATTCAGAGTATTTATGATTTGTAATC
The DNA here is from genome assembly GCA_026826555.1 of Tolypeutes matacus. Classification (NCBI taxonomy): domain Eukaryota; kingdom Metazoa; phylum Chordata; class Mammalia; order Cingulata; family Chlamyphoridae; genus Tolypeutes; species Tolypeutes matacus. The sequence continues at coordinate 32,261,816 of JAKSZT010054487.1, read as the reverse complement.
ATCTATTTGTTTTTTTCTCACTAGCTTTTAAGTTTCTTAAAGGTAAAGACCACAAATTCTGCTCACTACAATAACCTTAGGCAGGAGCATAGTGCCTGGCACAAAGTAAGTATTTATTTGATGAAAGGAAAAAGAAGTAAGGGAAGAAGGAAGAGAAGGAAGGAAAGAAGAGAAGGAGGAAGAAATGAGAGAGGAAGGAAGGAAGAAGGTGGGGAGAAAGGGAGGGAGAGGGGAAAAGGAAGGAAGAGGGAAGGAAGAGGGGAGGAAGAGGGAAGGAAGGAGGAAGAGGGAAGGGAAGGGAAGGGAAGTTCTTTTTTGTAGTGAGGGTAAATCTGCCTCCCCATACCCTTTATTCATTGATCTGGATTCTGCATTCTGGATCAGTCAGATCTCCCTTGCTGCCACATACACCCCCCCGCCTCAACATTCCTTCAGATTATTTAAACATGGCATCATGCATGACCCTGAGTCTACCCTTCTCCAGGCTATGTATTTACTTTAATGTTAATGTCTGTATGAAAATATGGCATCCATAACTGTTCCAGCACCGTAGATTTGAAAATGCACATGAATATGGTCACCAGCTAATGACAATGATAACATTATGAACAAAAATAAGGTTGAATGAAGATTTCCTCAGTATCTAATTTGTTTCCTTCAAGCATTTTCCATTTGAATCCTTTTCTGAATCAAAGATCCCAAGTCAAATTGGTTTGCCTTTAGGCCACTGTATTAGTCAGTCAAAGGGGTTCTGATGCAAAATACCAGAAAACTGTTGGTCTTTATAAAGGGTATTAATTTGGGGTAGAAGCTTACATACCAGGACATAAAGCATAAATTTCTTCCTTCACCAATGACTGTTGCCACATGTTAGAGCAAGACATCTGCCAACATTTGCCAGGACTCAGGCTTCTTGGGTTCCTCTCTTCCTGGAGCTCTGTTTCTCTCTTGGCTTAGCGCCTCTGTTTCCTTCACAAGGTCAGATGTAGACTATGAGGCAAATGGCTTGTCTCTATCCCGGGGCCTTCTCTCCTTCCTCAAGACCAAGCTCCTCTGTCAGCTGGCCTCCCCAGGCTCCAGCATCAAAACTCCAACATCAAAACTGCTCCACCTCTATTCTTTGCCATACCTTTTATATTTGATTCCCACCCCACTAAGAGGTGGGGCTCAACGCCCTACTGATGAGGCCCAGTTAACGCCCTAATCATAACTTAATCATGCCCAGATTAGCAGACCAGTATCTATTTTCGGAATTCATAATTACATCAAACTGCCAAATTGCTACAGCCACCAATATAATAAGCTCAAATTCCTTTATACTTATTACACTCTGGTAAAATTATTCATTTCTATCTAGTCTGTTCTAGTAGTGTCAGGAACTGATAATTATCTTTCAGTGCCCATATTTTCCCCTTTCTCCTTTTGTTGGGAGAAAATTCTCAATGGGCCTTTTGTGTTTTTGTACATCTTGCCAGCAGGGACATGACTATTTTTTATTACAGATTATCTTTCCAAAGGATGTTTATATAGCAAGCAATCTTGGAAGATAGGGATAATGTCTCCCTATGGGACAAAGCATCTATTTGTTTGCTGATGGGTATAATAATGCCTTCTTCCAGGACACATGTCATGCAAGCCTATTTGCAGCCCCTTGAAAGGATTGTTCCCTAACCTCAAGTTTCCTCAATTGTAATGCAAACCCACTACACATGCAGTATCCACTAGAGCCATTCAGTTCTCCCCGTGGGACTTAGGGACAAGAGTAAGGATGTGAACTTGAAACTCATGCTATGCCATGATTAGTATAGTCCTCTGTCTCTGACTCAGAAGTCTCATGTCTTTATCAGCCTCCACGATAGACTGCATGCAGGGTGACATCTCATAGCCTAAGCCACTCTCAAGGAGCCCAACTAACAGCCAGGATCAACCTCCAGATGTGAGTCAATGAGACTTTGGATGATTTCAGTTCCTCAACTTTTGATTCTTCCAGCTGAGGCCTCATATATTGTAGTGTAAGATGAGCCATACTACTTGCTGTGTTGTGACTGAATTTGTGACTCTCAAAATGTGATAATAAATGGTTATTTTTGTTTTAAGCCAATATGTTGAGGTAATTGGCATGCAGCAAAGACAACTAATACCAGGAAGTGAAGTGCTACCCTAACAAAAAATTCAAAATGTGTCAAAGAACTTGAGGTGTTTGAGGTGATAGCTGCTAGCAGAAGCCTGATGGCCATTAGGAAGAGCTTAAAGGAAAGTGAAAAAAATTATATTGAAAATTGTTATTGCCTTGAGGGGCAGCTCTGGCTAATCATGCTGTTCAGAAACTTTGATTATTTATTTGGATGAATATAAACGGGTGGTGGATAGCTTCATGTATGCGATTTCTTTAGTAGACAAAATTATTTGAAATATAGAATCTTTGGGGAAAGAATATTAAAAAAACATCCTTAGAGTTCAAAAGTTAGGAATCCTATATTCTCATGTTTCTTTATTCTTCCCAGGAAGCAATGAGTATAAGTTTTTGAATTAAACCTGAATAGTTATTTAACTTTAGTTAAATCTTGATGTCCTCATCTGTTAAATGGGATAACATCTGTATTAGTTAGCCAAAATACCAGAAATCTGTTGGCTTTTATAAAAGGTATTTATTTGGGGTAGAAGCTTACAGTTACCAGGTCATAAAGCATAAGTTACTTCCCTCATCAAAGTCTGTTGTCACATATTGGAGCAAGATGGCTGCCGATGTCTGCAAGGGATCAGCCTTCTTCTTCCTCTTAAGGCTGCATGGTCCCAGCTTCTTCCAATATCAGTTGTAGGCTGGGATAAGTCTTGTCTCTCTTCTGGGGATCATTCATCTCTGGGCTCTACTGCTCTGTTCTCTCCACAAGGTCAGCTGTAGACTATCAGGCTCTCTCTCCTCCTGGGGCCTCTGCCATGTCTATGGAGCCATCTCTATTGTGTTCTCCTGTGTGTTTACTTCCTAGGGTTCCAGCATACAAAAACTCCAACTCCTTCTTCTGCCATGTGGTTTTCTCTGTGAGTCCCGGCTCCCTTTGAGTCCCCACCAACCAAGGGGGTGGGGACTTAACATCCTACTGACGTGGCCCAATCAAAGCCTTAATCATTATGTAATCAAGTAAAAGTGAAACCTCTGAATCCAATACAATCTAATATGCCCAGAGGAATAGGCCAGTTTATAAACATAATCCAATATCTATTTCTGGAATTCATAAACAATATCAAACTGCCACACTCCACCCTCTGAATTCCAAAAAGACATTACAATATTCAAAAAACCCTTAAATCAGTATAATGCTAAGTACAAAATCATATCACAATCAGTTTAAAGAAGTACAGTTTGTCTTGGGGCAAAATCTCATCTGGCTGTAGAACTCTGAAACTTGCAAAACCATTTATCTTCTTCCAATAGGCAAATGGACAGACAAATGATAAATTTTTATTACCATTAGGAGAAACTGGGAGGGAAACATGAGTCACAGGTCCCCTACAGTTCCGTAAACCTGCAGGGCATACTTCATTAAATTTCAAAGTCTGAGAGTCATTCTTATGAAAATGGTTTATTCTCTCTAGGGCCTCATGAGGATCCACAGGCTTGCCCAATGGCCATTTTCTTGGTTCCACCCTCATCAAGCATCTGGGTGGTGACTGAGCTCCAGGCCTTACCCTCCATATATCTTGGGGTGATGGCCACACCTTCCCTGACCTCTGGAGCGAAGTCTTAACCCCCTAGTACAGTGAAGTGAAGAAAACATCCTCCCTAACCTTTGGCATACAGGCTCAACCCTCTCAGGGCAACGAGTTGGTGATGTGGCCTTCCGTAATCCATGGGGGACAGGCTCACCCTTCTCAGACCTATGGGGTGGCAACCTTAACCTTCCTAATCCTTGAGGAATATGCTCTACCCTCTCTGTACCATGTGTCAGCAAAACTCTCCCTGGACAGTGGATGGGACAACATCAGAAGCTTACTGAGAAATTTATAAGAAATAATAATAAAGCAGGGAGTAGATGTGGCTCAAGCTGGTGAGCGCCTGCTTCCCAAATGGGAGGTCCCAGGATCAGTCCCTGGTGCCACCTACAAACAAACAACAAACAAAACTAACCCAGGGAGCTGATGTGGCTCAGTGGTTGAGCGCCAGAGGTTCTGGGTTCAATCCCCAGGCTGGTACCTCAAAAAAAAAAAATAATAATAATAATAAAGCACTTGGTTGCTTTCAATTCACTGGGGCAGGGTGAATGTGCAGGCTCATTTCCTGCCGCTCCCCTTCAAGAGCAAACTTTTTACTAAGTTATATGGGTAAAATGGAAAGAATTGATATGAGAGCAAATAAGAAAACTAAACACATTTAGGTTGGTGGGAAGCTCTTGTAGGAATGAAAACTCAGTGAGCAGAGCAGAGGAAGTTTGCCTTCAAAGAGAAAAGCAAAGACAGATGTGCCGAATTCATGCCATCCAAGAACCCCTGAAAGACAGGACGTGCCAGAAAACTCAGAATGCAGGGCCCGACCCTGAGCAGACAGGTAATGACACCACCATGCCACCAATCCTTGCCTCATGTCTAGGGGGTTAATCTTTTGAGAAATAAAACTCAAGAGACCATGGAGTGGAGGACCCCTGGCATAGCAAAAGGGAGAGGTAAGGCAAATTAAACAGTGGAGCCAAGTGAAGTCTTCCTATTTAATTATGGGACCCTTAGACCCACCTAGTTTTCAAAACACAGAAAGAAAATCAGAGTCTTCTTCTTTGGAAAAATTGAAAGACCTCAAAGAAAATAAGTACTGATATTTGGAAGATCCTCTTCAACAGAGAGTTCTGTCCAAATCACTGAACACCCTCTAGGAAACCCACCAGTCATCAAGTCCTCTCTGCACCTCCCTCCATTCTCCAGTCCCCCATCCCCAAGATGGCAGTGCTTTTTATTGCCTTACTTTTATATATAAATATAACCAGGAATTATTAGACATTTGAGGAAGCCTCCAACATGAAAAAGATAGACCAATGGAAACGAGTAGAGAAATCAAACTAAGGAAACTGAGATCATGAAGGGAAAAGAAAAATACTTAAATGGCTCTGGCATTACACCTCTCCCCAAATTTTGATATAAATATATTGGGGAAATGTGGGAAAGCATTTGTGTGTGCCCACACATTCATGCACATGTGCATATGTGTGAATGTGTGTGTGTGCATGTTTGTTTAAGAGAACAAAGTCTTCAACTGGTAATACTTGTAATACTGGTAACACTCAAGAGTATCAATCTTTGGGCATCACCAAAGAGATCTTTTATAAATATTCCCCAATTTTCCATCCACTGATGAATATCAGGCTGTCTGAAAAAATTATGTACCCACCAACTATAATAATTATAGTGTTATGAAATAGAAAGGGTGGGTCTTACTTCTAAATAGTTTAACTTACAAAATGATTTAAAGCATTCAGATCAACATTATAATTAACGTCTTCCCACAGTGTTAAATTAAGTAGACCAGGCATGGAGTCCCTATGCTAAGCTCCATGTCAGGAACCAAAGCTTAACCAAGTTCTCATAAGTCCTGTTAAGTGCTAGCTCTCCTAGAACCTGAAAACTGAGAACAATCATTCATAGCAACACACCAGATCCCTTTTTCTTATGTAATTTAGTTCCTTTTTCTCAAGGCTAAGCCAAATAAGGAAAATTATCTTGTACCAATGAATAAGGTTATTTTGTTTAAGATTTCCTTGTTCTGCCTGTATATGCCTTGCTCTTGTTCTAGCAAGCTGATGAAAAAATTAAATTTCTGTGTATTTTCTGTCTTTGTTAAAGTTCATATTTTAATAGTTATTTTTCAATTACTTTTTGGTTCCAAATGTAAATCTAACTTCTATAAAATTATGATTTTAATTCTGGAAGAAATTTTAGAATTTTTTATATGATGTTTCTTCTTCAAGTTCCTGATTTCCTCAACTATTTGTTTCATATCCTCCAGTTTTTTTGTCCATTTCTATTCTGAGTTTTTGAATTTTCAATTTGAAATATTCTTTCACATCTCCAAATGCTTGTTTAATAATATTTATTTAATATTATATTTCCTTCTGCTTCATGATTGGTATTTGGAAAACAGTATCATCAGAATAAAAATAAATCTTGCATTTTGTTTTCTTATCGTAGTTTGGTTTGGATACTGCCTGATGTTTTCTATTCATTTTAAGTTATTTTGGGATTTTCTGTTTGAACAATAAAATAGTTTTATACAGGGGTGAAGGGTTTGAACTTTTTTTTTTTTCTAAGTTTACAAGCACATTTTTCTTTGATATAATAAAGTGTATCTTTAAATGTACCTATTGGGGAGAAAGGTGGTGGTGTGTCATATGATTTCATAGTATTCTTTCCTTTTATGACACCCTTGATTTCCACCAATTGCTTCCTTCTTTTCCTTCATCTTTAGCTTCCAAGGGTTCCTCCCTTTTCTTTCCCCAAGGTAGTGCCTTCCCAAGCCTGTCACTTCTGCTTCTAAACACCTTTAAGATCCTTCCTTTAGATTCTCTAGTAGCCAGTGCTCTGATCCACCAGATATCAGAGATGTTCTCAGGACTTCACCCTCTTTCTCAGAAATGTTCTTATCTGTGTTTGGCCACCACTAAAACCCAGCTTCACTCCTAGCTTCTCGCAGTAATAGGCAATCCACGGCATTCCTTGGTGTGCCTTGATTAATGGCAACTCTTATCTCTTACTCTCTCTTCACAAGGCCTTCTTCACTCTCTGTGTGTAAACTCTTCTTTTCCATTTATAAGGATATTAGTCACATTGGATTAGACCCACCCCAATTCAGTACGACCTTTACTTAACTTGATTGTAACTGCAAAGACCCTATTTCCAAATAAGATCATATTCACATGTACTGAGAGTTAAGACCTTCGCATATTTTGGGGGGAGGACATAATTCAACCCATAATAGTGAGTAAATTACACTGTACCATACTATATCATTCATTCAATATGTTTTTATTAAATCACATGACATCTTTCATTATTTTATCTTCTACCTATGTTTCAAACTTGGAACCATTTCCTTTGTGCTTCTGAATTTTTATTCTACATGTTTATTAGGTCACTCAGTTTTTTTGATGCAGTGAAATATTATCACTGAAACACCAACTGGAAATAAATATGGACTGCAAAAGTTTACTGAATGATACGAAGGCAGAGTCCTTGCAATGTCTGTGTCTGCCAGACACAGAGCAGCCTTTTATAAAAAAATTCTCCAGTGGACCCTCACGTCATCCCTTTTCCTTTTAGCACAATCCCTGGTGCCTTCCTTTATTAGAGAAATAAAACTGTCAAGCCAATTGCCTGAATTAGGCCAGAATCACTATAGAACATAAAAGGTTCCATTATAAGCAGACTCAAACTTCCCCCAAATGCTATCTACTGAACAGCAGTAAACCAACCCAACAGAACACTCCCTAGGGACAGGGTCAATTGGCCAAAAGTATTAAACTAAACTCTTGGTTACTATTCAGCTGATGAAAAAAAAATGTTAGCCTCACTTAATTTCCTGCATATGCTTAGCATAAACTTTGATTATTGCAAGAGGTTTGCATTGTTTCTTTGTAAATTTGTACTACTGGGCAGATATAAGAACATAAACAATTATTCATAAATATGTGACTAAAGAAAGCATTAGAGTTTGCAGCCTCCCAAATAAGCCTTTACAGTACTTCTTTAAACTTTATATATACATTGCAAAATATATTACTCAAGTTTATTACATTGCATACATGTGGTACAATTAAACTAATGCCATAATAAACAATGAAACACCACAGCCTTAACAGAAAACATGTTGGTAATCTCTAAGTAATTCATCAGAAAATATTTAGCACCTCATAACAATCTAGCTTCATCAACTTGAATTGGTAATATAGTACTTATTAAAAGTACCCTTAACTATTAGATGGTGTACAGAAGGAGTACCAGCATCGCTGATGCCAGAAGTTAATATATTAATATTGGGGATTCCATTTATGGAATTCTCCTTCCATGATTTATGTGCCTTTTGAATCAAAAGTTTGCAAATATTCTGAGGTCACTTTCTGGCCATTCCATCCTCAAGTTGCCTTCAAATGATGGTAGCAGAAATGGTTTAATATAAACTTAGGAGGATAGACCAAAATGTACAACTGAGATGTCTAACTGACTGCTTTTCAAGGAGTCATAACTGACAATCTGAGGTACAGCTCTTACCAGCTACAAAGCAAAATTAAGGCAGGTAAAGCTTTTCAAAGACAGCGCCCCCACATTGCTCCCAAAGAACTATACACAGACCATAGGCAAGGCAGGATAAATCCACTACTGAATTAATCTGTTATCTACACAAAGTTTCTTCTTTACTTTAGGTTCTATTACTGGCATAGCAAACCCACAAGGAATGGTTAACAAGTCAGAAGATTAAACTCTTCTGATGAAATTGTTTAACCTTCATTTTTTCTAATAGCCCCTAAATGAATTTATGGGATCCTATATTTTTAAGTAAAGCAATTTCTGATATCTAAACTGTAATTTTGCATATTTGACATCTTTCTTGTACAATTATTTATCAAATATTCCATTTCAAAGCACCAGCCTCCTTATTCATAATCATACCAATGGCTGTATAATTCTGTAATGATTTTCAATGCACCATCTCTAACCTCACAGCAAAAATAATCACTCCTTTTTTAAATGCCCATAATGCTAATTTTAAAAATAATAAAAACAGCAAATACGAATTATGCTTAAGCCTCTCTGTTTTTCACAGGAGGCTCTGAACCGCCCTAAGATAAGGAGAATATTTTAGCAATCTTTGTGTCCTCAAGCCAAAGGCATTGTGTAGCACGGTAGGTAATCACTATTTGAGAAATTATAAAATGAGTTTTTAGAAACACTTATTTTTTCACATTTAATATTTTCACATAAGTATATTACTTTTCCCTTTCATCCCCATAATGCTTAGCCCTTAACCAAAGTTTCAGAAGTAATGGAGCTCACTTGTTTATGGAGATGAAATGGTTATATTGCAAACACCCAAGCTGCTAGGCCAAAGGATACATCCCCAGTTAGAATCAGCCTGGAAAGCTAATGGCAGTTCTGGAGCTCCTTTCTATGTATTATGGGAGTGGAAGGTGATTAAGGAGGAAGGGTATTTCTTAACCTTATTCCTGGTATATGAAGAAAAAGGAGCAGATTACAAAGTCCTATACTGTAAGACAGGAAGAACTGTAACAGGCATCTATGTCTAAAGCAGTTCGGGTCCCCTAAACCAGTTCGCCTAAAGTTTAAATTACTTGCTGACTTCTCAGCCTATTTGAATATTTTTTATTGAAACAAATATCTTAAAATGAAATTGTATTAGAGTTAACTAAAATTAAAATTTATATTATTATTAAAAGTAAAAGTTGAAGAATTTAATTATTAGATAAAAATTCCCTAAAATGTTCAAAAGGGGCAAAATGGAAAAAGTTATCTAGAAAAACAACAAAAAAACATTTCAACAGTTCCTAGAATGCTGCAATTGTGGTAAATACTGTAAGAAAATTAGTTTGCAAATCCTCTTAGAAAATTGATTTAAAGACATTTCAATCATTTAAAAGATGGATAGAAAGGAAAGGACATTCCAATGAAGGCAAAATACTAAAACATGGTAGCACTTTCCAGACCATGAAACTGAGGCTTAAAGAGGTGATGTGACTTGCTCAAGATGACATAGTTAGGACAGTAACAGAACAGGTATTTAAAACAATCCCTCCCTTATACATTATAAACCAAGTACCAAATCAGTATACCATACTGTATGCTGGTCATCAAGTGTTCAAGTCTAAAGATGCAGGTTGAAGAAGCTTTACAGGATGATGCCATTTCTGTTGAAGAGATGAGAAAGAAACATGGCATTTTATCACATGGAATAGAAGAAATTATATTTGACAGCGCTCTTAGAAAAGTAAGATTCCAGGTTTTGTTTTAGATGAATCAAAAGACAAATGGACAATTGGGAAAACCTGCCAAAGCTAAGAAACGGCTGAGCTAAGAGAACTAATAGCAAGACTAGATTCTTGAGAGTATACAAGCAATTTAGCTTTGGATTTTTTCCAAAATGATCTAATGCACTGAATCTTTGAGGAGTTCCCTGGGCCTTCCTTTATTATGTTTGTTCATAATTTGTTCCATAGAAGGTACAGAAAGATCAATAGGTAAAAGAGCTGCTCAAAAATAGGAAAAAGAGGTAAGGTAATCAAAGGTGCAGCAGAATGTTCCTGACAGATGACACTGCAAAGTCAAGTGTACACTATTGGAGCAATGGCTGGTCCACTAAATGTTTCATAGTCAACAATGTGAGGCACAAAATGAAAGAAAGCCACTCTCCAGTAGGTGACAGGAAGTGACTACAAGAGTTTGAGCTGAAACTTGACATACTTATACATTTTAGCAAGTGGTATTAGGATAAACTAAAGAGAAAGAGACGGAAGGAAACAAGACCAATTGGAAAGTTATTGCACTTCCAATACATAGGACAGCCCAGAATATTACGATGTGCGTCAAGTGGGGTAAAAAGAATGGAGGGAAGAATCAGGGGGAGTTGTTGAGCAGTGGGGGTGATTAATACAAAGATGGCAAATTTCACAGAAAAGCTTCAGAGATTTGAGTTTGAATGCTGAGAATAGACGTGCCACGCAGCTAACAGACAAACAGTGCCAGTCCTTCTTTTCTGCTATATCAAAATTTCAAAGCCCAAATATTAGTTCCAACTCTACTCAGTTCCTAAACTAAAGCAGACACAAACAGGAATGGATTAAGTTGCACTGAGCCACTTAGCTGATGGGAATGGAATTAGTCTAGCTGCTTTGTACCTGGGATTCAGTGTGTCCTGTTCAAAATAATAGAACATCTCCACCAAATCCTTCAGGGTGTTTTGCCCTACAAAACGAATTTATTTTTTCCTGAATATAAAAATATATCAGAAATAAAAGCCTACATAGAAAAGTAAGAAATATTCCAAAACCTAACTACCCAGACATATCCACAATTTGTCAAGGCATTTTTCCACAAGTACTATTCTACTTTTTAATGACTATAGATATCTTTCTATTTTTGGTGTTTTTAATCAGTTCCTTACTCAGGAACTGAAGATTTTTCAAGTATTTTGATCTCATAAATGATACCGTATGGAACATTTCTGTTGAAAAAGCATTATTAGTTTGTATGATTATCTCCTTAAAGTACATTCCTTGATGTGTATATATATATACTGTATCTTTAAATACACACTTTTTAAATTTTTTTTTTTAATTCTTACTATGAAGCTACAATACAGAAAAAGTACACCAACTTATATGCCCACAAACAGCTTATTCCAGTGGTTATTTTCACACACTCAGAACAATAATGAATACTGTTAATGTTTAAAAAATAGTTTTCAACTGAATAGGATAAAATGACATCTCATTGTCATTTTTATTTGCAATATATTAATAGAGAGTTTGAATATATTTGCATATTTTATTGGTCATATCCCTTTTATTGGTAATTCATCTCTCACTTCTGTTGAAAACAAATTTCACAGTCTTTTTTCAACGAGTGTTATTTTCATATGTTTTAAAATTATATATTTTTAAATTCTCTTTTCTCCTTGGATATCTGTCATTGGAATCATTTATTAATTTCGAATCCTTCTACATTCTAAGTTACCCAAGTTTCGTTGGTACCTTTATTGTTTCCGTTTTTAAAATTAAATCTCTCATGCACCTGGACTTTATATTGGAATAAGGAGGAATCTACTGACACAACTTTTTTTTTTCCAAATGACTAATTGTTTTTATGAAAGCCTCTTTTGGAATAATCTGCCTTTTCTCTGATGATCTGAAATGTCACCTTTATCATATACTAAATTCCTATATACCAGACATATTTAACAAATCCATATTATACTTCTTTCTGCTGCCCAAATTGCACACCAATTTTCCAAACAAGAAGAAGAAACCTGGGTTTTTAAGCTGTCTTTCCAAGGAGAGGAACCATCAGATGTTAGCTATTCAATACATGAGTATTTTAAATGGATGGAGAGGTTATGAGAGACAGTGTAGTGGAATTGATAATCCAGCACCCAAGGAAATATTTGCAGACATAAGCATGTAACACAAGTATGTGAGAAATAAACAGATCCCTATAAATTTATTGAGGCTTATATAACCAAAGACATGTGTTTTAAGAGCAGAAAAAAAATATTTAAAAAGTCTTCTACACCACACCTTGAGCCACTGTTGCCACCTCGTTACTGGTATTCCTCCCTGGATGCGGTCCCTTTCCGTGGCAAATCACATTAGGTTCAGACGGATCTTTTGAACAAAACGTGACTACATTTTCAGTACTATAGAAACATTTCAAGACTCTAAAATCCTATAACCATGAGGTACATTGTAACTTCTTTTTAACTGGATATAAGATACTTTATGATATATATGCCTTTTCCTCTAGTCTTATTTCATGCTTTTATCACTCTGAAAATTTTACTTTTCCCCATGCTGTGTCATGATTCCTTACCTTTTCACAAATGTTTTTCTCTTTGGGGATAGCCATTTCTTCTCTTAGCCTGCCTTATTTTCTAGACTCAGCTCAAGCATCACTTCTTACACAAAGTCTTTCCTTGAAATCATAGGTCTTGTCTGATGCCCTCATTATGCCATAATGCCTTTGAATCATAACATCTGAAAGATTTCGTTGCAACTATTTCTTTAAGTATCCTCTCTTCCTGGTGAAGATCTGGAAGGGTGAAGGCTAAGCTTTATGTGTCTTGGTTTCCCTAGCATCTGAAAGAGTGCCTGGCAAATTAGCAGCTTGATAATATGTGTGGACTGAATAAAGATGGTGCAGCATGGAAGCTAAAAGTATGGGCTTTGGAATCTGAGAAGCTTGGACTTGAGTGCCACCTCTACCATTTAATGGCTATTTAGTACCTAGGAATTTCTCAGTATTCAGTAATTACTCAGTAATTTCATTATTCCCCTTGAGATTCTGTTTCCTCGTCTCCAAAATGGGCATGATGATAACAATATTGCAAGAATATTATTATAATTAAATGAGGTAATATAGGCAAAGGACTTAGCACAGAACCTGGCACAATAAAGGTAGCTATTAGTAGTATATGGCAGCAAGTACGATTAAATAGTGTCCACAGTAGTATGAAAAAAGTTCTATTTCTTCAGGATCTGTACAAATTCTAAGGAGACTAACTAGAAAGGAATTTATTGTAGAACTAATTTATATTTTAACTTGAGTAAATAAATATTTAAATAGAAAAATTTGCTTTTGATCACATTATTCACAGGATAATTTGTGAAATTCACTAATGTATCATTTCCATAAATGGAAGTTCTGTTCATATTGCTTTGTTTATTGTTCTTGTCTTCATCCAAATTAAAATGAGTGGCTTTGTATCTTCCTTACAAATTGTTCTGCAATATTTAATAATGTTATAGGGTTGGTAATAACTCTTCACATGTAAATTATCTTGTGGGCTTTATTAAATATTTAATTAACTTGTTGAAAAATGGCAAATTCCCTTAATTAAATTATCTACCACAGAAAAAAATTGTGACTATTACATATATATTTTTAGAAATTAGGCATTTGAAGCAATTTCTAAATTTTTATTTAATATATTAGCGTTAATGACATTTAACAATGAATCTTGCCTCTGTAGACTATATTAGGTTCCATTTTGTTTAGTCAAATACAAATTATGTAATTTATTTGTTACTTATACCCCATCTTCTCAAAACAGTTAAGGGTGTCATATAAAAATTTATGCATAACTATTATTTTAGTAATTGCATTTTCACTTACATGGGTCTCAAATATAAGGTTTTAATTCTGCAAACAGTTTTCTTACCATAGTGTCTAATCAGATTTCCCTATCATGGGGGCAAGACATATTGCAAAGCAGGAACCATGGGTTTTAGCCCCAGCTCTGCCACTAAATAATATCCCACTTTGAAATGTCACATAATTACATCCTCATCCACAAAATGACCAAGTTGTACGGGAAATACCTCAAAGTTAATTCTAATTATAATTTCTCTTTTGTCTGAAGATTCATTTTATTTTATGAAACTGAAGTCTTTATTGGTTCTCCAGTTACTCAGATGTTAAACCCAAGAATTCTTTTAAAAGTTAGTGAGAGATATGATGGAAGGGGGTGAAACAAAGAGACTGAGATTAGCGTGGACTGCTCATGAAGTTAGTGCATCTCAAGAAACTAAATGGAATGTTATTATTATGGAATAAATAGTTCCAAATTCTCTCCAGGTTGATGGAATACTAGGGAAACTTGTTATTGCCTTTTAAAGTGCTTTTCCCTTTTGAGCAGTAAGCACTTGCTTGTCCTTTACTGTACATTCTACACGTTCAAATCTTTCTCATTCTTCAATACTCAGTTCAAATTCTTTTCCTTTGTGAAACATTCCTTGTGTCCCCAATGAAGATTCACAGTGATTTACATAGTTTTCTGTTATGACTCTGAATGTTGTTTATATTCTCTTTTAGGACAAAATATAACATTCATTGTGCCCACCAAAGAAATGAAAAGTATGCTTGGTTTTTACAAATTTTGCTAAAAAAATTAGTCACTGGTTGAATAATTGACTGGTTGAATGTATGCATGCATATATATGTGTGGATATATGTGTGGATAAATATGTATATATGAATAAATGAATAGTATGAGACGAAACTGCAAAAAGAGCTGGGATTTGAGTACTAAGGGTCTTTTACAGCCAAGGTATAATATTGATCAAACTGATATCTGATTGACAGAGGGGAAAGAGCTGATATTTGATTAATATGTCTAATGTGGGGGGGGCAGGTAATGCAGCCTTGATAAGTTATTTACGTTTAATTTAGCAAAAGATGTTACCTTCCTCAACACCACAAGACAAAACAGGTGTCTCCTCCCTTTGGCAGTTCTGGAAATTCTGCTGTAACTACTGATGTTCTTACCATTTCTATCTCCATAAAAATATTGTGGGTTTTTGTCAGTTGATACCCTTTGGGTCCAGGGTTGGTCTTATTCTCAAGAGTCTAATGCTAACTCAGCGACTATGGTCAAGTATACTTGTAATAGCAATGCTGTCAAAATCTTTTTATGGTGGTAATTTTGTGCATGCTCTCTCCTACACTTTAATATCTCCTGTATATCCAGGATGGAATTCAAATTCTTTAAATTGTCTTAAAAATCTTGCCACTCCATTTCTTATCCCCTTTCACCCTCATCTCCCCACACTATGCTATTTTCTCTGACTGGATCATTAACAACCACTATCATATAAATTTTGTTCTAACTCCTATTCATCCTTTATGCCATTGCTTAAATGACACTTTCAGAACAAAGAAATTGTCACTGAACCCTCAAGAATGGGAGTGTGCCTCTTCAGTTCACTCCCTTATAGCTCTATATTGTGTCACTGAAACACTTATTCCACTATACAATGTTTACACATCTGTATTCTTCTCCTAAATGCATGTTCCTTGGGGGATGGGAAGGTTAGTTTTTAAATTGCCTTAACAGGCACAAAGAAGTTCCTTGGTGAATACTTAATGATTGAATACACAAATGACACATATGATAGATAAAATAATTTAATAAGTCAAAAAGGAAGAAATATCTTCTAACTCAGTTTTACAATTATAAAATATTTCATTCATGTACCAAATGCCTAATAACTATTGTAATAATAATTATTACCAAATGCCTAATAACTATTGTAATAATTTAATTTTTATCAACTTAACATCATTCCTTAACATTAACAGGATAGTCAGAAAGAATAGTTGATTGGGGGAAATATCACATAGAATGAATCTGATAAGACAACAGACCTGGCAGGTAAAACTGCCAAAAATATAGCAATTTTTAAAAATAAAAACAAATTTTAGTTGTGGAATAAGAGGATCATGCAACTTTTGTTTGGAAAGTACTGATTTAATGTATCATTTTCTAGATGTATCTACAAACCAGTATCTGTCAAATTCCCAGTAAATGAAAGTATTCATGTGATTGAGCTACCAAAGATAGTAAACAAAGTTTTTAGAATGATAGCACCTAGACCAGGGACTTTCAAGTGTTTCTGATCAGAGATCTTTGAATAAATACATATTTTCTTGCATCTCAGTACAGAAATAATAAACACATGTACACACACCTAACTGAAGCAAGTTTCATAAAATACCAAATCTACTACATGCAAGGAACTCTGTTTTCTATTCTACTCTACTATACTACTCCATTCGATTCCATCCCATTCTTTCACTAACAACATGCTGGCTGAGTTCCATTAATAAATACCATTACCAACTGTAGCCTTTGGGCAATTTGATGTAATTATGAATTCCAAAAATATAATTGGAACATGCTTGTAAACTGATCTGTTAATCTGGGGATGACTAAGTTATGATTAAGGCATTGAGCTCCACCCCTTGGTGGGTGGGGGAAGAAAATATAAAAGGCATCATAAAGAACAGAGTTGCAGCAGTTTTTGAGAAGCAGTTTTGATGTTGGAGATTTGATGTTGGAGAGAAGACCCCAGGAGAAGTGACCCAGTCACCTGATAGTCTACAGCTGACCTTGTGGAGGGACCAGAGGAGCTAAGCCCAGAGAGAAACACAGCCCCGGGAAGAGAGGAACTCAAGAAGCCCAAACCCTGGCAAACATAGGCAGGTGTCTTGCTCCAACACGTGGCAATGGACTTTGGTGAGAGAAGAAACTTAATGCTTTATGGCCTGGTATCTGTGGACTTCTACCCCAAATAAATACCCTTTATAAAGACCATCCCATTTTTGGTATATCACATTAGCACTCCTTTGGCTGACTAATACACCAACTTATTAGATTGTGATACACTTCAAAAACACTGCCCTAGAAGGATGGCATTAAATCTTTGTCATAGACCAACTGCATTTTTTAAATTTTAAACTGTTCATAAACAGTGTATAGAGAAGTTGAAACTTTATTTCAAGGATAAACGCTAATTTTAAAACATATACAAGTTCACTGTTTTTCATAAAAACGTTAACATTTCTAAAGAAGTCTTCAGGTAAGTAAAATTGGAAGGGTAGAAGATACAGATACAAATCCTCTCCCTCTTAAGCTATGCTTTTTGTTGGCCACCATTTATTAAATATATATCCATACTATATTTTGCATAAAGTAAATACATCTATTACTTTTTCCCCAAAATAATAACTACGAACGTGCATGATCTACCCTCCTTTCTTAACAGATTTCTGAATAATTTTCCCCAAATTAAAAAATATAAATAGAATGCATCTATATTTCCTTGTAGTTATATCTTTGTATTTTGACTGAAAACTTGAGTAACAGCTGTTTTTTAAACAGATAATAAGAATGATTGAAGTGGCATGATTAGGTCTAAATACAGATCTGGGCACTCAACAAATATCTAAATAAAAGATTAAGTTTGAATTTCACGAAATAAATGAATTTGTCAACATATAAATGAGTGAGATAAAATCTTAGGAAATGCAACCCTATCTGATCTAAATAAACATAGCCATGTTTAAGCTATCTATACATTAGTATCAAAAATTAGTATTTTTGATATGCTGGTAAGAAGATCCTCTACTTTCTATTAAAACTCACTAACCAACTTATCTTTCATTTCTTCTCAGTCATTCATTCCTCCAAAATCTTATTGGTTCTGCACATGTGTCAGGCACAGGATGGGTGATAAAGATACAATGTAGAAAAAGGTAGATATGGTTTTTGTCTTCATGATGTGTTCATTTTAGAGAGGCAAATTGATAACAATCAAGTAAACGAGCACACATCCCTTCCAGACTGCTTTAAGAAATATGAAGACAATAAACAGGGTCTTGTGAAAGAAAAAAACGGGAGTGGGGGAAGTCATACATGTTGAGACGAACAAAATGCAATAAAATATGAGAAGCAAAGATAAGAAGAAACCATTCATGCAAAGAACTATGGAAAGAATTTCCCTGCAGAGAAAGTAATGACCACAAATCTGGGCAGAAATATAACTTCTTTTAGGAACTGAGAATGACTATGTGTCTGAAACATAATCAGCAAGAGAAAACAAGACAAGGTTGGAGAGATAAGCAGAAGCCAACCCAGGCAGGGCCTTGTAAGCCATGACAAGGAATTTGGATTTTGTTCCAAGTGTAATGAAAAGCTGCTGAAGGACAAAGGCAACTTGTGACATGATCTGATTTGCATTCTTGAAAGATCACTTCTAATTGCTTTGTAGAGAAAGAAACAGAGAGCACACATGTGAAAGCAGTTAAGTCCAGTTAAGAAGCTATTTCAATAAATCTAAGCTAGACAAGGTGTGACTTGGACTAGGGTGGTAGCAGTGGGAATGAAAAAAGACTGGACACTTTCAAAATATATTCTGCAAGAAAGCCTGTAAGACTTACTCAGTATTAGAAAAGAGGGACAAGGCAAAGAGAGGAATTAAGGACAATTTCTAATTATCTGGCTTGAGCAACTGGGTGGAAGGTGATGCCATTAAATGAGATAAGAAAATTGTCTCATTTTGTCAGAAGAAGACAAGCACCTCAATGATATTCATGGATATGAGGGTTAGGTTACAAAGGAAGATACACAAACCATGTAGTAAAACATCTTAAAAATTATAAATCAAGCAGGCAAACTCAGAAATAAAATGTTCTAGCATCCTACTTCAACAAAAGCACTTTCATAATGAACTGGCAGGCTGAGTTGAAATCTGGAATTTTCAAATTCCTTGGAATTCTGGTTAGGAGTACAGAATCATGGAGAGAGCTGGGCCCTGGGCTCAAGCCTAACCCACCCCTTATTTTTCCACTCCTAGCTGCATCCTGCATGCAAGCATCCTCACTCACATTCATTTGGATACACCAACCTAAATATGCAAGCTCTGTCCACAATCCATCTCTGCAAACAGCCACAATGTGAACCTCATGGTATGCAGAGAAATGACATGGTCCACCCCCGTGAAGATGAACCTGAGGGAGAGGGTCATACAAACTCTCAAAGTGGCAGAGGGTCTGTTTGGAGAGGTAATTCCCAGGTTCTAGGTATAGGAGCTTCGTCTAGAAGTGGAGAAGAATACTGGTTCATAGTGAGCATGTCCATTTGCCCAATTAGAGTAAGCAACTGGAAGAAGTCAAATCAAACACAAACCAAGAGAAAGGACCTTATTTACCTGTGCACATGGATGTTATTGAAAGAAGGAATGAATAAGGGAGGATGAAAACTCAATTTCTATGATAGGTTAAGTTTAAGATGCCTAGAAAACACCTCAAGTGAAAATATCCAGGAGACTATTGGATATAAGATTTTGGGACATCAAGTAAAGGCTGAGGATTAGATACCTGACAAGGATATTCATATCAACTCCTGCTGCTCTTTAAGAAGAATTCAATGCAGAATATTCTGGTCTTTCTTGACCTTATTGACTTTAGTGATCTTTTAAACATTAATTTATTCATTCAAGAAATATTTAATGACTGCTTACTATGTGACTCACTCACGAGACTTAAGAAAGTTTCACAAGGCGGGGGTGTTCCCAGACCCTAACTCCACTTCAATAGCACAGGGTCCCATATTCTACACCCTGTATCTTAAGTTTCTTTCTACCCTCTGTTGCCAGTGCTACTAGAGAAAATTGCTTCATTATGCAGTTTAAGGTAATAACTAATTCACGATCATGATAACAACATCTTGTTACCTGGCATTCTTTTTAAATACCTCTCTCAGCAACCTCTCCCATTTTCTATAGTGAGTGTTCCAAACTCTTACCTTGCTCCTTGCCCAACCTATTCTGCTGTCCTTGAAAGCTACCATAGGTACAAGCCTTTCACTTGACTTTTATATCATGACTACCGAGGGAGACAGAAGAATTGGAGAGAAAAGAACCTCCTGACAGAACTCCATTGGCCAAAAGAGCACTCGATATTCGATGCAAGACATTTAAAGAGAGACAGAGAGCTAGAGTGAGAACCAGTAACAGAGGAAAGAAGGGAGGAAGGGAGAAGGAAAGAGAGATGGAGAGAGAAGCATGATGACTCTTCTATCTCACCCATCCCCAAATTCCCACTTCAAAATTGAAGACACAATATTTTTCTAACTGAGAAATTCTCCAAGATGGGTATGGCAGGCAGCAGATTCCTCAGGTATGTGGTTTCCTACAAGTCTCTCTTCTCAGGGACTCATTTAAACAGGGTGTGTCTTTCACACCACCTTCCCTCACCTCATAACCAAAGACTTAGTCTTCTTATAGGGTTCTTTGCCCTATCCCTTCATCCCTGCTAGTTACATCAGAAGCTAGGGTTGATTCTCAGTGGCTTATGAAATCTTAAGTACCTCTTGTGCGGGAGGGACCAGATTACTATTAACCAAAGTGATTCAATACATCCTTTCAGTGTGATTTTACCAGCCCCATAAAATAGTGTTATTCATAAATTTCTGCGGTACAGGTGGACATGTGCTCTCCTTATAAAGTGTATTTAAGCATCATTGTCTTAAAATATACCTTCCCATAATCTTGTATCAAAAAGATAGATCCATTTCTAGCTCTCCATGCCCCTTGTGCTTACTTCTATCATACTTATTACCATGCATTTTGAGGGTCAAGGCTATTTCTTGTTTGTGTATCCCTGGTTAACACAGAAAAGGTGTAAAATAGGTATTGCTGAATAAGTAAATAAAAGTTAATTTTATTAAGTAGTATTGTGAATATAGCATAGATGTAACACAGAGATTGAACACGGTAGGTCTTCCATAAATACTTGGGATTTTTATTGATTTATATGGCTAAATTTCAACTTATACTTGAAAACTATATTTTTAATTTAAGTATTATAACCATAATAAAAAATATTTACCTCTTCATACCATTTATGCTTTACAATGCACTATTTCAGAAAATAATCTCAAATATCCCTCAAAAAACTCGTGAGAGGTACAACTGATATTAATGTTGTCCTTAGATAGATAATTAAGCAATATTTATTTTACTTGTCCAATATCATACCCACAGTATCTATTTACCTCAAAACATTTTAAATAGTTATATTATACCTAAACACAAAAATGGGTATTTCAGATAAATTATAATTACACAAAGTAAATACTTAGAATCATGAATAAAACATAGGAATGTTCAGCTTTGGGGTCAAAAACAAAATTGACAGACTCTAAGAAGATGAGTTGCACTAGTATCCCAATAGTACACACATTTCCCCAACGTTTACACTCTAGTTAACCTACACCTAACTAACATGAATATTTAGTTTTTCCCTTTGTGCCATCACACAATTGGGTAAAATATATTTATATCACTTGGACTTCTGGTTTCTAATAATAACAGATAAGGTATATTTAGCATTACTATGTGTCACATATTGAACACTTTATATACGGTATCTTGTCTAATTCTTTAACACCCTCTCTTGAATACTATTTTTGTTCTCTTTTATGTTGACAAAGCCCAGGTTTAGAGAAGAGAAGCAACTTGTATGAGCTCTCACAGCTAGTAATCAAAGAGTAAGTATCAGAAATCAGGATTTCCCCAGAGTTTACATCCACTATGCTAAGCTGACTTCTTCTCCATCAAATCCCATCCAGTGAAGAATTCATGAGTTATAACTACAGGTCCTTTCTATGAACATGAAAATAATCATGACTTGCAGTAATATTTCTCTTTGCGCATACCATGTATATATTCTACTTTCTATTCTCCTATATGATTAATTTATTTTTTAAATGTTGTTTATGGTGGCACCAAAATCTCCCAATGGAATTAATTAACAGATATTCTCTATTTCATTGTAATATGCAAAGTAATAAATGCCTTCCTAGATTAATAGCTGAAGCAAATAAGGTGGATAATGAATCTCAAAGCCTATTTACTCCAAGGCAAGAGCTATTATTGTTCTTTTACAGTCAACCATATCATTAGGAAGAAATACAAGAAAAATATATTTTATCTCACCTGCAATGGCTGAAGATAATGTTTCTGTAAAGTGTTCAGCAAGAAAAAGTATTTAATGGTATATGATATAAATATATTAGCAGAATAATTTAAAATGATTATAGTTTGGTAGAATTTACTAAGATATTACAGTTTAGATTAATAAAGTGACTATATATATATTTTTTAATGAAGTAAAGGAATTGAAAAAGCTTACACAGCTATTTTTATAAGGTTCTCCTAATCACTTATGTACAAATTCTATTTAATTTTCCCAGACTGTGGTTTATAGAAATTGTGCTTCTTGTTTAATTTAATTGCATGAAATTCACTGCAAAAGAAACTCAAATGAGTGGCTAGTTTCATCACCTAAAGGGAAATAAAATATTGGTTAATATGGAAATTGTTTCAAATAGATATTATGTGTGTAAAAAAATTATGTGCTAATGTAAAAATCAGGAAGACATTTGGAAATGGATGATATTTTTTCTAATTTTCATTACCATTTACCATAATCTTCAAGAAAATTAGTACATAACAATGAGCTCTTTATCAATCATTTAAATGATGAATGTTGTTGCCCAAAAGTTAGTGTTACAGAAAAAGGATTGTATCTGCTTTACAGTGATGGTTTTGATCAGGGACAGGAATATACCATATTTCACCATCCTTGTAAAAAATACTCGGTTTTGATTCACAGTAAAATAAAGCACATTGTATCAGGCCAAATCATTAAAAAATTAATTATACTTATACCACAAATTAACTGATTTTATATATATAAATATGGTACACTTTTTGCAGACTTAAAAGAACTTGGAATTTCATAACTGTTTATAACAGTGGCATTAATCTCATAATGTAGTCAGTTAACATTTTTAAGAAATTAGTATATTATAAAATCACAACTGACTACCTTGTTAGCAAGTACTGATGTCCATATGAAAATCAGGCAACTAAGGCTGTCCAAACTTTCCAGGATATCCTGGTCAAATACCCATTGAGGTGACTATGGTTAGGAACGTCACGGTGTCTAAAAAACTGAATTCTTATTGTTAAGTCATAGTAAAAAAATAAAGGACCCATTTTCTTTTGTTTTACATCATCCAGATATAGAAAGACTGTTTGACCACATCTCTTGATTCTTTGCCTGTCTACATGTCTTCTGTTACAACCCTTCAGGAGAAGGAAGATAATAAAATCTCCTGCTCCCCAAATCCATTATTTCCTTTCAATGTAGACCCTACTATCTATGTTAGACTCTGTTATAGCTACTATTACTTAGGTTTAAACCTTAAAATTTCCTGTTTTTCCTTTTGTTCAGTTATGCTATGCTGTTCCATTCATCTTCATTCATCTCCCTTTGAAGAAATATGCTTCCTTTTCCACTTTGCTAAAAAAAATACAGAGTAGTATTTTATTCATTTTAAGATACATTTAATATAAAGTGAGGGGAAATTAGCAATTGGATTATTATATGAAGAAAACAGAAAATTATAAAGGACATAGTCTCAACTTACTGTAAATATTGTCTTTCTTAGAGCTTTTTAAGTTCACTGTAATTAACTCCAGGCCTTATTTTGGCATCATATTATCCAAGGGTATGCACTTAATACTCCAGGTTTCAGGCTAACTAGAAAATGTCTCTGAAATGTAATGTTACCTTGAAAACTAGATACAGGAAAATCATTATTTTATTATATATGTGTTTAGAAGGAAGAATTCCATTTCATATTGTGGCTATTATGTCAGCACATCTTTTGTTTACTGTTCATCCAGTTATTCATTCTTGAAAGATTAATTCAACACCAACCATATACTGGGCACTATGCTGCAAACTTAAATAAAGTCTATCAGAAGCCCATGAGGCTCTAGAAATCACAAGATGGTAGACAAGCAGTAAAATCAACTGTTGGGATAAGCTTCAGTGGAGTTTTGAACAGATTTGTGGGAGCCCAGAGGAGGTGCATCTGAATCAGAGTTGGAGTTAGGAATATTCTCCAGAGGAGATGACATATGATTGGAGTTCTAAAAGATAGGGCCTGAAGGTCTTCCCTGATATTAGTCTGCAGTTTATTAAAAAATTATTGCACCAAAGAATTCTTTGTGAAACAATTATTACCCTATTTCTTAAAATTTTAGGCACATATTTTTCACATTTTCACAGCCATGAAAGCAGGATATTTTATCCAACTGATAGCATATCATAATTTAATTGACAGCATTTCTCCCTTATGGCACATAAAATAATGGTATATCTTACACTCAATGGCATCTCAGGTTTGATGAAATGCAGGAAGCTATCATTATGCAAAACATTGCTTGGGCAATATTTCTTCAGAGATATCATAACCCGACCTGATTAGCTTCTCTCCAATTATAAAGGATTTTGATTCCCACTCCCTCTCCACAAAGACGTAAATACTATCATCATCTCAGCCACCAACTTGGAAAGTGGACTAAATAAATTGTCTTTGAATAGTCTCTCTTTGTTCAAGATAATGGTTGCAGCGCACCCATACTTATACTCTAGAATCTTTTTTCCAAAGTCTAAATATTTTTTTCAGAAAATATGTTAAAACAATGCTTAAACCACTGGATCCAGGATGAGAACTAGTTTTATAGCATATCTTATTAGGCCCCTCTAGTTTTATCCTCAGCCATCAATTTACAGCCTGATTATGCAAAACTTACCAAAGTCAGGCATCTTTCAAAAAATCAAGGAGTGAGACAAACTATTTCTAAAGATGATATACTATAAAATCTTTCCAAGCATCCTGTTTTTCAAATGGATTTGAGAATTTCTATTACATATGCACCAAAGCCTACAAGCCTGAAAAATATGATTGAGATATATTAGTAGTTTAAAAAATTGTGTTCTCAACTTTAAATCATATCTGTTTCCTTCTGAGTGTATTACTATTATAGGATCATGTCTTAAGTGATAAATATAATCTAGTTTTTAAATATTGCTCAAACCATCATCCCATTCCCTTTGCTATTTTATTTAAAATAGCCTAATAGTCTTATATTCACTAATAATCTGAAGAATCATTTACTTCAAATATATTTAGTATTTAGTGTTGTTTAAATACTTTAAGTAAACGAAATTGATTTATTAAATATGCATTTGCTATACAATTTTCATTTTGGAAATCCTAATAGTTCTTTTTTTCTAATAAAAATGTTGATCTTTAATGACATAGTCATTTCTAAAAATCACAAATTAAAACGCAAAATGTGTTTGTCTGGTAAGATTATTCACAGAGAAACAAGGACACCCTAAGTGGATCACAGTCCTGAAAGAGATTACCTACTGAAAGTAAGATTTACATATTAATGATACTGAAAGTTTGCACAGGCTCAGAGGCTAAGCTGTGTTCAGTGATGAACAGCCTTCTATTTAAAAAGATTTTAACCCATTACAATCCATTTTCTTACTAAAGAAGTTAATATATGCCAGCAGCATATATACATAAGCTAGTACCAATTTTATTTCAGGACAGGAACATAGCATACAGCTTATGAGACAAATCTGCTGGCTTCAACACCTCTTTCTGGGATGTGAATTAGCTCACATACATTTTGTGAACAGAGGAATGATGTTAGTATAATATGGATATTGTTTGGTTTATACTTGCACTAGCCATATGTAGCTATATAATTGTAAATAAATTAAAAATGCGGTTTCTCAGGCAAAGTAGCCACTTTCAAATCTTCATTAGCCACATGTAGCTACTATAAGGACAATGCAGATATAGAGCATTTCCCTCATTGCAGAAAGTTCTATTGGATATCACTGGATTACACTTAATGTTTCCCAAGATCTGAAGAGTCTATATCGCAAGGTAGAAGCAAGAGACCACAAAGTCCACTAGTATAGCTGAAAGCAGCAAGGCTTGGAGGAATTCAGTAATGTATTATGCCCCCTTCTTCCTCTTGGCTCAATCCTTATATTTACCCTAGTAACTTGTTTTATTAAAAATTTCACATTTATTTTCAACTGTGCTAAGGTGTTTAAAATGTTATGCTTTGTCTTCATGATCTGGCTACATAGATTTAATGTCATATACCCCTAAGTCCATTTCCCCAAAAACCCTATAAATTTTAACTCATAATTTTGCAAAATTTTAGTTATTTTTCAGGAATGCATGTATCAAATTATAGCCAAAATGCCTCCACGGCTTCTGGCAACAAACTGGCCAATGCTCAAATTCAGGATCCAGTGTGCAGTAAAGTCCTCCATATCAAAGGCTCAGTTTCCTCATCTGTACAGCGGGGATAATCACAGCCTTGAATCATGGGGTAGTGAGAAGTCAGAAAGGTAATAAGCATGAAGCATCAAGTACAGTGTTTTATAAACAGTTAAAAAATGTGGCATTATGTTCTGAAACAACAATTTACTTTCAAATGTTTTTCTGGGACTATAAATTCTGACTTCATAAAGCATTTTTCACAAGTCTGTCTTTGTGTAGGAGAACATTTATATTCATCCACACAAGTAGCTGGCAATTGTTCCGGTAAGTGGATAGAGTGATGAGAAGGGAGACTAAAATTTTAGTTTATACCTTTTTGTATCTTTTGATTTTTCTTGCCATGTATTATTTATTCAAACGAATCATTTAAAATATGTTTTAAAAGATCTTTTGTCTCTGCTCTTCCCTGTACATTTTGGGGACAGGAAAAACGAGTTAGTGTGGATAAGTATCGGTCAGAAATCACAAAGCCAACCAATCATCCTCAGAAATAGGGGAAAAAGTATTGGCTGATTTATGGATTACAGTACAGAGTAATGCATTGTTTAAGCATAGGGAAAACCTGTCTAAGTCAATAGCCAAAAGCAAGGAGTCACAAGAGAAAAATGAAGATGGAAGTTGCAGAGAAGATAAATTAAAGACTATAGTCTATGACACGTTTTATAGAAATAATTAAAATTTAAATTTCTCTGTGCTTAATATATGCATTCCCTTTAAATGAATATTATTTTTATGTAACATCATTTAAATTACTCAAATCAATAAATGGTAAGGTGTAAAAGATTTTTTGTTCATAAACAGAAAGATCAATTTTAGTTCTGGTCATCATTATTTTGATAAAATCCTGTTTATTATTCAAATGGTGATGCTAGTTTTTGCATATTATGTGTCAAGAATCATTATGGGCATGGCATTTACTCAAATATTACATTTTTTTTCCAGTAATACTGATAATATTAAAAATGTTATCATTGTTTTTGTAGTATTGAATTTTCTGAATCATGAGTCAGATAAATTCGTGCTTTTTAAACTGTAGAATGAAGGACCAGGTTTCCCCCTTTCCCTCTCAATCTGTCATGGACTGATAAACTAAAAATAAATTACCAGGAAAATGAAATAAAACATGACATACAAAAAGATGAACCAAATGTTTATTATCAGATCCAACAAGTAAAAATTATTCTATTACGTTGCTATATAGATGATTTTAAATGCTGTCTCCTAGTTTCCATCTCGTGTCCGAACGTAACTAGTAGAGCAGTGGTATTCCCACAGACGACCCTTGGAGTGACACTTAGTTAATCACAGCACACTTTTTTTCTGGAAATAGGGCTAATACTCAGTTCAATAAAAATTATTTAATTCTTGCCATATATATAATCATGGCTATTATGTTAAAATATTAATATAATTACCCCTTTTACAATATTTGAAAATTTTAACACATAGCTAAAAAGGCAAAATAAATTCATATTGCATATTTTAGACATAGGTAAATAAGTTTGTTTTGGGAAAACATGTGATTGTATTCATGCCAAATATGAAGATGTATGCAAATAGAGTATTTCCTCTACTTAGTTTATTACATATAAATTTAATAAATCACAGACACATTCCATACCATTCTATATAAATGTACCCAATATTAGAAATAAAGTTTGACCATAAAAACATACCCACAATCTACTGCCTATTCTATATATATGAAATGATCCAAATTTCTTATATGTAATTTATGAATTTTCATTATTCACAATTGATTTACATATTACCTAATTACCTTGCCTTATCTTTTCCACCCAGGGTAACAACTGTAACATGACTTAATTTAACACATTCTGTAAATAATTAGACTAAAGTATTAGGCACAGGTTGAGGCAAATGATAACAATGATGGATCACATCCATAGCAAAGCAAATTAGGTAAAAAGACAAAGCAAATGGACGTGTTAATGATTTAGGAAAAAAAAACAGGACAGCTTTAACATAAAGATTTTTTAAATTAACCTCTCATGATCATTTGTTCATACAACTTCCAGTAGTATCAGTGAAAAGTCCATACTTTTATTTATGAGGAATTCATTCTTACACTAGAAAAGTATATTCATTACACATAAATTGATAATTATTGTATACATAACTGTCCATAGTGAATGTATGTCAATATTGAACATTCAAATATATATTCTGAGGGTGGAACCAAAATATGAATATGTAATTGTTATACTTCTCACAGCTTAATTTAATGGAAAATATATGAAATTCATGTAAGGGATTTGTTTTGAAAATGACAAATGTGGATTTATGGAAGTTGATGTTTAATATGTATTTTGCGTCAGTGTTATAAATGGTTACTTTTATCATGAACTGAAATGCATACACACACATGTACATACATACAATTTTCCTTAGAATTTTACATACAATTTTCCTTTGAGGAAAACTTTTCCCTAGTTATTCCAAATAAAATAAATTTAAGAATGGACTATGATGCAGATTTTCAAAACAATAGTCCTCTTAAGAATAAAATAACTCCTTAATTATATGCAGAAATTTTCTATTTTCACACAAAGTGTTACCCCTTCTATCCTTATCCCCTGAGAATTACCTAGAAAGTAAGGAAAAGGGAACGCATATAATTCATGAGGGAACATGTTATAAAGAAAAGTCTCTAGCGGTTAAAAAAAATTTTACTTTGTGCAATATATATGCATAAATGGCAAACATTACCTTATTACTTATTTTCTACTGAATTGTCATTTCTGTTATGTACCTAACTTTTTTTATGAAAATGGTTTAAAAAATTGCCAATAAAACAGCTTGTTTCAAAATATGAAGACAACTGAAAAAAAGCATGCTTATAGCAATGTTGATCTTTTTTAAGTATATATTCATAAATTCATAGAGTATATTCTTAACAAAATAGTGAAATTACTAGTCATTTTCAATGGGAAAATTCCTGTTCATACCGTTCTCAGTTTTCCTTTATCGCATTTGTGCCACTTGTTCCCATATACAGCTGCAGATATTACTACCAAAACCTTGTTTTTTGAACCTTGAAACTATTTCATCAAAATGTGAATGCCGCAATATAGCTTTTGCTTCCTCAGAGTGAAGTGTGTCTCCACAGTTTAAGCCTCACATTCACTTGCTGGTGATCTTGGGCTACTCATTATATGTCTCTGTGGTTGATTTCTTTAAAAACAGACTTAGAAAATAACACCTGTCCTGAGAACACAAAGGAGTTATGAGGACTACAACGACTACTGTACTGGAAATAGTTATGAAAATATAAAGCATAAAGAAATAAATGATGGATATAACACTATGGCAGGGCAGAAGGCTACTAAACATTTCTTGTATTAAAAAATACATAGGATGTAAAATAAATTAAACTTCTATCTATTTGTCAAAAATATGATGATGTGATCCATAGAAAATGTTTTACTCAAAATTTATACTCAAAATACTAGCCTCTTTTCTATAAATCCTCATGCAATTAAACTTGCATTTTATACTCAGAACTATGTTTTCAACCACATGAGGCTTTCTGAAAGGTAGAATTCACAGTGGTTATGAACAAAGAATCTGTAATAAAATTACCTGAGTTGCAATCCTGGCTTTGCTACTCTGTGACCTTGAGCAATTTATTTATATTCTCTATGCCTCAATTTCCTCAATGGTTATTGTGATTACTAAAGGTGTTAATGCATGCAATGTTGTGCTCAGACCAATGTCAATGTATCCATGCTCAATAAGTTTTTTAATAATGTTGTTGCTTGCGTTTATTATTACTACTATTATTATTACATTGTCTCCACAGATTTTTCTAGCCCCATGCATTTTCTCTTCTATACTTCTAAATATATTTTCTCCAGGATTCTGACTGAGTGCAAACATTTATGCATAGCCATATCAAATCATAATGCATCTTGGTGTCAGCCAACAAAGCAGTTTCCTGAATATCATGGAATTCATCACCATTCTTTAGTCTATAATTTTGGATCATGGTACAGGCAGTTGGTGGATTAACCTATCAAACATTTTCAGACCCTGAACAGAGAATTTCTTATTGCTTAGAGTGGGGAAACTATGCATGTTAATTATTGACACTGTAATCTAATCATCAAATGATAAAAACATCATGGAGGAAACAAAATCTAAGTGCTGGATCTAATTACATTACTATTCAGTAGCTTGATGGGGAAGATGGGCATCTCATTTAGACAACCAAATACTCAATAAACCACTTCAGGCCCCAGTCCAAGCTGTGACTGGAAGTCTAGTAACTGTGAATTTCAAATCAAGACCAGTTGTTAGAGAATTAACTAAGAGGTTCTGAAAACTCTACTTCTCATGATCTTTAGGTAACAGCAATCCTGAAGGGTTGGTTACGATGAGGAAGTAGTTTGGAATGAAAGAAAAAGTTCAGATAGAGAGTCAGACAGATATTTTCAAATCTCTGCTCTCCCACTTACTGACTTGGCAAGTCACAACTTTTCAGTTTCATCATCTGTAAAATGGAAATCATGAGACATCTGCCTTTCAGGTATTGTGTAAATATTAGAAACAATGACTCCAGAACTGCTGGCACATGGTGATATTCAGGAATCTTTGCTATTTTTTACTAGTAAATCATGAAATGATAAGAAACATCAATGGTGAAACCAACATTTAGACATCATACAACAACTGCATTATAATTAACCAGAATTATACATTATATAAACAACACAGAGATTATGCTCGTCATTCATGTATAAGTGAATCATATATCAGTGCCTAGCACACATTACGTTCATAAAACTGGTTGTTATGAAGATGATGCAATTTTTGGAAAGAGTGAAATGAACAATCCAAGCACATTTGTCTCCCATACAAGTATGAGAATTAACTTTGTGAAAAGAAAATATAATAAAAGTATATTCAGCAAACTATAAAATAAACTTTCATTGGCTCAAGACCTTGCAACTTAATTCAGCCAATGAATAAAACAAACACAACATATGATGAACATTTCTCAATTTTCTACACTGGGATAGGGAATGATCCAGAACAGCAGGTGATCTATGCTTCATTTCTATTTGGACCCTTGAATAAGTGCTAGCATATATATTTTTCACATCACAGTAGCCTTCTTGCTTTGTTTTGTTTTTTTGTTTTTTGTTTTTGGAGACTAGTGAGATATTGCTTATGTGGTTTACCCACTAATTGAGAAAAAGAAAGCAGCTCATGTTGGAACAAGCACTATTGAGGCCTAGGGTGATGGAAAGAGGCTGCTAAAAAATATCCATTTTGAGAAATCTATAATGTATTGAATATTATTTATCAAAATTTTAATACAGAGCTTATAGGCTTAGTAAGCTATCAATAGATTCTTTAAAAATCTTTTAATTTAAAAAGTTATATGCACACATATGTACAAACATACATATATATAAATATTATTAAAACTGTACACTTCAGAGGTTGTAACACTAGACAATATATGATGATATAAGACTCATTTATAAACCAACATATGCCACTATCCACCCTGAAATGTACATTGTCAATCCAAAGATGTCAGCTTCAGATATACACACTTATTCCAATGATGTTGCCACTATTCCTCTTTATTAACTATCTTTGTGTGAGTTTTGTCAAACTAACAAAGCAGCTACATTAATTCATAATCACACAACATAATTTGTCAACTAAAGAAGAAGTAATTGTGAATGAGAAATACAAACAATTAGAATAATATGCAAAGAAAGACAGCTGCCTGTTCAGAAACAGTCGTTGCACTGGAAAACATATGCATACAAAACTCACACATACAGAATTGGATTAGAAGAGGTTAAATATACTGCATAATGTTTTGTACTTACCCTGATGGATGGCACATTAAAATAAACTGGGGAACTTTTAATGTACAGATTTCCAAGCTCCACCCTAGACCCAGTTAAATTTGAGCATCTGGGGCTGAAAACAGCACTGAGATCTTTTAAAACTCCCCAGGTGATTCTGAGTTAAAAGGAAAAAAATACCATTTATTGAAAACATTGTCATTTGTTGGTTGTCTGTTATTTAAACTGATACTCACATCATCCATACCATCCCCATTTTCCAGATGACAAAAGAGAAGATTCTAAAGGTTGGGATGCAAAGCCAATACTCAGTCCAGATCTAATTCAAAACTTTTGCTTTTTATCAAACACCACAATGAATTAAAACAAACAAACAACAACAAAAAAAACCCAAAGTAGCACCAGAAAATGGTTCTCTTGGACTTCAGGGAATAGCAAAAAGACACAACCTCATTAAATAATAGCTTCCTATGAATACCTTGTATGTATGGGTTTTTTTCCTTGAGGCGGGGGGCAGAGGAATGGGGATATATCTGCGATATTTATGGGCTAAATCATTTTTAAATGCTTTTATTTATTATCTATTTGCATGTATATGTGTGTAAGCCTCTCCAAGTCTAGATTAAAGCAGAGCATTGTCTAACTCCCAAAGGGATGGGAGCTTCATGTAATCAATACAATTTCCCAGCTAAATGGCCTCCTTTGTTTTTATTCATCTATTTTACCCTTGGTTGCTAAATACAATAGGACACACTTTTAGGCAGGGCTGCTATTAGGGAACCACATACTCCCTCTTATAAAGTTTCACCTTTGTTTGTGATCTCTGATTTAAAAGTTCCATTTTTTTCCCTTAGACATTTTAAATAAATAAAAAATTATTAATAAAAATATATTTGAGTATCACTATACAACATATTCCTTTCTGTCATTCCTTTCAATAATGAGAACAATTTAGCACCATTTTCTATAGATGAGAAAACTGAGGCTTAAGCAAGCAAAGTGCAATATGGGCTCAAAAGGGCAGGAATAACACCAGATCTTGGACTGTGAGGCCAAGGCCCTTTCCACAGTTCTTCCTTCTCAAGGAACAGAGTACTCTCCTTCTGGGAGGCTTATGCTCCTCCAGAAAGGATTAGGAATCATCACAGCTACTACAGAATGGATCACTTTCTTATTCATTCAAAAATTCACGAGAAACAGTTGACCTCTTCCAGCTGTTAAAATGTCTAAGAATAACAATTTACCAATCATCTTTTGAGGGCAAAAGGATAACTCATGATAATTTTTGTAATTTGTAGTATATCTAATCTACTTGGATACAAAAATAGAAAATCCTGGTTTAAAGAGAAAATGAGTATTTTGTGAAGACAATGAAAAAACAGGTTCAAATTAAAAAATTTTTATGTCTCTGGTTAAAATGTGAAATTTTGAGTTCTATATATGTTACTACAATGACAAGTGATAATGCCAACCTTCTAAAGAAAATACTTTTATTTACCAATTTTGCAATTTCATACTTTACATAAAAGAGTTTCATATAGCCAAACAATTTGTGTTATTGAAGAATCCAGGGATATATGTACACCAGCACATAAAGCAAACTCTAATTGTTGACAGAAAAATAGTGGTTTTGACCTATACTTGACAGTTGCTAACAGGATTTTGCAGCTAAAATCTTCCCTCCTAATAATACTCTAACAAATTATATAAATGTATAGTATATGTATATATATGCATACTATTTAAAGAGAAAATTGGTAATTCCACTTTAATAGACTACTTTTTTCTTGTAATCAGTTTTACTGATACATATTAATAGAGCATACAATCTATCCAAAGTGTACAATCAATGGTATTTGGTATAATCACATAAAGGTGTATTCATCAATTTAATCATTATTAGAGTATTTTCATTATTCCAATATTAATAGCAATAATAAACAAAGAAAAAACTGTAGCCCTTAATATAAATTCACCTCTCAATCTCTCTAAGCTTCCCCTGCCATACATAGCTGCTATTTCATTTCAATCTCTCTAATTTATTTTGTACATTCATATTTTTCTGTTTTTAAGCATTTTTCCAATTTTATTGATTCATATTAATAAAG
Source organism: Tolypeutes matacus (assembly GCA_026826555.1). NCBI lineage: Eukaryota > Metazoa > Chordata > Mammalia > Cingulata > Chlamyphoridae > Tolypeutes > Tolypeutes matacus. The sequence continues at coordinate 32,227,581 of JAKSZT010054487.1, read as the reverse complement.
CATAAATCCATCCAAAGAATACAGGCAATGGTATTAGGTGTAATCACGTGTTTGTGCATTCATCACCCCAATCACTCCCAGAGCACTTTTATTATTCCAATAATAATAAACAAAAACAAACAAACAACCAAAACTCATTACCTCTCAATCTCTCTATGCCTCGCCTGGCATCCTTAGTTGCTATTCTTTTTCCTTCTTTCTAGTATACTTGTATTTATATTTTGTAAAAACAGTCTTATATATGCAATATCACCCATGTTCGTGTTTTACAGGAGGTTTAACTATCCCATACAGTCCCATGTTACAGATTTTAGCTTTCCTTTTAATATACATGACCTTAGACTTTCCTCTTCAATCACTGTCGTACTCACACAGTTGCACTGCTAGTTACAAACACCACGATATGCTTTTTGATGGATCTTTTATTTTTGACTCTCCCTCAGTTTCCACAGATCTACACAATCTTTCCAACTTCCTCACTGGTTTGCCTTCCTTTAACTCACTTTTGGGCATTCTTCATGATTAATGTTATGCCACAAGCCCTTTCCTGCCTATAATTCCTATCCATTTTCATTTCAATTATCACATGTCACCTCCACTTGGATAATTCCAAAACCCTTTCCTTTATTCCTGACCTCTCCCTAAAGTGCCAGTTACTTTACCTATTGACACTTCAAACACCTCACTTGACAAATTTAATTCATATTGTCTTCTAATTGAATTTATTTATACCATTAACTCAGCCCTTAACTATATTCTCCTGTTGAACTGTTTTTCCAGTTTCTCATGTAAGAAGCCTTGATGAAATAATTACATTTTCTAACACGAAAAGTGCCCTCTTAAAAGTGAGTAGCTTTTGTGTGACTGAGGAAAGAATATTTTGCCAGCTACTCAAATGAGGTCACCTCACTTTAGGTACCAGGAGGAAGACTGGTGTTAACTCCAGATCACCTGTCACGGTTATTACATCCTGTCCTATGCAAAACTGCAAACTCCTCAAAGGCCAGAACTGTTCTTCATTGCCCTAACATTTCCCACAATGCTTAGAATGGTTGAGATCCTTATTTATTTGCCAAATTGATTAGAACTTGTAATTTGCCACATCTCCCTTCTCAGCCCAGGCTTTCTAAGGCAGCTTCACAAAGATAAATGTCTTGAAATCATGGATTTCCCTTTGTTCTTTTTATTGCTGACTTAGTGCTTTAGAAAAACACTGCTATTTCTAGCACCCAGCCCCAAAGATATGTTAAATTTAGGTTACTTGTTCCTACAAGTAACATGCTTCAGTTGGAAGTCATGAAATATCAAAAAATCAAAACCTTCTGGTTAAAAACAGCAGCAGCCTCTCCTTTTTAATACCTCAGATATGTATTGGAGAGAGATTGTACAATATTTTCATATTATATTATTTTTGGAATTCTCTCAAATTCAAACAGATTGCTGTTTCAATCCAGAAAAAGGAAGGGCTTCAAGCAGTTGATTTCCAGCCATATAGCCTTCATCATCCTAATTCATTTGTTTATTTAGGGATGCTAGTACAGCAGCTATAGAGAGGTGGATCCTAGAAGCCATAAAATTGTCAAGTTTGCTGACTTGTGCCAAGTGTTCAGTAACTGTATTTTGAGATCATTACCTGAGACTAAAAATTCTGACATATCAACATATGAAAAAATAATCAACACCAAATGAATGGACCATATTGTAACTAATCAAATCCTAGTTAACCTAGCATATATGATGATAGTACAATATAGTGGATCATAGTTAAGGGGCTTTAAAATCATATTTGACCTGGGCTGAAGTTTTAGCTCTTACTTACTAGCCCTGTCTCCTTGGGCAAGTAACTTAATGCCTCTGAGCCCTCAGTCCATCATGTATAAAACAGCAATAACAATATGGATCTCAGAGAACTACTGTAAGAAAAATAAATAAACACACTTTGCATGCCAATACCATAGTAAGAATTCAAAGAAATGTTATACTTACATATTTAACCTAGTAAATCTGAACACTATCTTTCCTTATTAAAATTAAGTCTTCAGAGTAAATTATTTTTGGAAATGATTATAGAAATACCCTCATAAGCTTTATAAAGAAAATTGGAGACAGTAGTTGAACATATGGCATGCACAAAAAAAAATGCACTCAGGAATTCACCAGATATTATAAAAGAGCAAAATATCACAGTGGTACTTTGAGGAGCATAGCATGGTGAGACTACATTCTTGTGAAAAACAGACAGACAAGTATAAAGAAGAGTGATTTGATTTAGGCAAAATTAATTTTGATCAGGGATATGTAAAAGTCATATACTGGCAGAACCTGTGAGCAGTAATGAGGTCCACAGTTATATTAGGTTGGAGATTGAGTCCACAGTTGTATTGTGTTGGGGATTGAATCATATCCCCCCCAAAAAGGCATGTCAGAGATGCCAATACTTGGTCCTGTGGGTGTGGAAGCATTATAAATAAGATCTCTTTAAGATTTTACTTCAGTTACAGAATGCCCAGAAACACCCAATTGAATCAGGTTGGGCTTTAATCTGGATTACTGGAGTCCTTTATAAACAGAATTGAATTCAGACTGAGGGAAAGAGAAGACTAAGGGAGCAGCCCGAAACTGGAAGTCAGCAGAATCAGTAAGAGAAAGGAGAAGGCTCCACCATGCTCATTGCCATATGACCCAAAAGACAAGGAACCACAAAGCTTGCCGACAAGCCGGATCAAGATATGGACCGGGGAGGAAGCATGCCTTCTAGTCTCTGAAAATGTGAGCCAATAAATTCCTATTGTTGAGCCAACTCATTATATGATATTTGTTTTAGCAACTGAGAAACTGAAACATAATGCAAGTTTATATGCACTCAACATGGAATATGGGTAATCTTTGTAAAAAAACACTCATTTTTTATTGAGACAATGATATAATAATATCTATAGATTTAATTTATCCATATTCTTCTGGATTTTTCAAACCAAAAAGAAGAAAGAAATATTTTTGTGCTCATTCTTCCTCACCTCCTCTTTATTTTCTAAGTTGGAGTTCTAGTAACAGAGTATAATATATTTACTCAGCTATATCAGGTTAACCACTGAGGACTGACATGATTTTTTTTTTTTTTATGGGTAAAAATCAAAATTCTCACAATACATACAAACATTTGCAAAATGATATATAAATATATATGCATATATGTGTATTTGCTTACAAAAATGTTATTTATATATATACATATATTTTAAGAGGTGCTTAGATTACCCAAAATATTACACGGAACCCACTGGGATTCCCATGTTGCCCACCTCCCACACCTCCCACCACATCCCACACAAACATCTCCTACAGTGTGGCCCACCACCCTCAATGAACTTACACATCCTGGAGCCTTGCCACCAACCATAGACCACAGTTCACACTGTAGACCACACTCTCTCCCACTCAGTTCTTAGTTTTTATTCAGAACTATTATTTTATAGGGCTAATTCAATATGATTTGCTTCTGATAGTGATTACTTTTGAAATTTTAGGCAGTTCACATATAATTCTAGAGGTCTGAAAAATTAGAAGTATAAACACACACACATATACACTGAATATATATGTACAGATAAATATTCATTAAAATATATACTTAGAGTTGCTTTAAAAATACTGTTCAATTATAGGAATGTTAATTGGTCATTAGAGCAATTATACTCATGCAGAATATTTCCCAGAAATTATGAGCATCAATACTGGAACAATATTTTATATATCATTATGTATCAGTACCTAACACTGTGTCAACTGATAAATGTTTATGAAGGACTGGATGGATGAGTGAATTAGTGAATGACTGAATTACCCAGTCCCTCTTTTTAAAAAGCATATAATTTAAAAAGGATTAAAACCATATAAATTCAATGTGATATATTTTTTATCTCTGCTTCTCAAGTGATTTGTGGTGAACGGCCATTTTTCCCCATTTCTAACCATTCACAAGTCAATATTTATAAAACAATTAAAATAAATTACTAGAAATTAGGGGAAACCACAAAGACATACAATAAGACATAAAATTATTCTGTAAAATTGCTATAGAAGTCTCAATTTCTCATCTCAAATTAGCTACCAACAAACCACAGACTGTATTTTGAGTAGCACCATTTTATACCATCACTAAGAACACATGATGGGAGAAAACCTTAGCTAATCTATGACTAAATGAAAGACAAGCATTTGAAAGGTTCCATTAAGATTATCTTAGCATAATCTGCTAGGGAAAGTATCATTTTCTTCCTGTACTTTCCAGAATGATATAATGATTCATGGAACAGACAAAAAATAATAATAATAAAAATAAAAAATAAAAACAAACAAACAACATAAAAGAGCACACAGAATGTTTCTTTTCAGCAAACCCTAGTTATCCTTGGTATAATGCAGAACTCAAAAGTGGGAAATGTATATACAGCTTCTCTTCCCTAGAAAAGATTCACAGCACCATTCTCCTGGCAGGTATGAAACACAATTCACTTGAGTGATATATAGTAAATGTCATAAGTGTCCTTGTTATTCCTCTTTGTTTCTTTTTTTTCAAATAAAACCAACATTCTTTAGTTGTGTTGCTGGAATTAATTCATTTAAAACTGCACAAGGTACTTTCCCATGTCATACTGATTTTTATGTTACATGTTTCAAGTAATATTCACATAAATGAAATATTATATTTTATAATTATATATTTTATATTACTATAAAAGTGTTGTTTGTGCTATCAAGCACTCACAATACCCCAAAGTTAATACACATATACATGGAAAAATGTAAAGAAATCATTATAACATTTTAAACCCCAATAAAAAAGAAGTTTGGGAATTTTTTTAAATTAAATGTTTAAAATGCCATTTTGTACACAAGAAAACTAACAGAGAAAATGAAATTTCATGACATTTTCCTAGTGGTTAGATTCTAAAATCATCATGAAAGGCAGGTAAAAATTACTTCTAAAATGCCTTGGAAGATCATATAATACTTACACATGAATTTCCATGTTTTATATCATCTCTCAGTAGTCCAATTCAGCCAGCCTTTTCATAAAAGTACAATACCGGGAAGCGGCTGTGGCTCAATCAGTAGGGCTCCCGTTTACCATATGGGAGGCCCCGGGTTCGGTTCCCGGGGCCTCCTGGTGAAGGCAAGCCCGCCACACACGGCGTGGTTAGCTGACCCAGCGAGCACAAGCAGCAAGGGGGGGATAAATGAATAAATAAATAAAAATCTTAAAAAAAAAAAAAAAAAAAGTACAATACAAAGACAAATTACTTAGCTGAACACTGGATTAGGCTTGTATTTTTACCAAAAATATTACAAATTAGGTGAATTCATGTAAATTAAAAATGCATATGGTCTCCTGAGGGCTCTAGAGATATCCAGACACTATAGGCAGGGCAGACAGCTCAGGAGTTCGGGGCCCTGCCAGTGGGCCTTACCTTGGCATTTATGCTCCCCAGTGTGACAGAGTTGGACTCAGTTGTGGTTTCCCTAAACATGGCTCTTTTGCCCCTTCTATTTGAACCTATAGTTAGTAATATACTTGAGAGGTTTATGTCATACCTCTCATATCTCTTATCTTTGGTCCATCCATGTGCCAGTTGGGCCCTGAATCTCTCCAGTTCTTTGGACTCACCCAGGACAACTAACAAGGAGATGATAATGGACAACAACCAAGGAACAGAAAGAGTCTGCAACTGTAAGCAAGATAGTGCCATCCATCTGCCCAATGGAATCTAAGCCCCTTCTCCATTAGAGGCAGAGTGGGCTTCACCATCCCAAAATCCTCAAAATTGGGGAATGAACAAGGGACTAAGGTAGACTTAATATTATTCTACTATAGACTTGTTATTCTAGCAATGGAAGAACTTTTATCATTGATGTGGAGGCAGTGGCCACCAGAGTTTCTGGGGGGAGGGAGAGGGAAAAATAAGTGTAAGAGGGGGCATATTTGGAACATTGGAATTGTCCTGCATGACGTTGCAATGACTGATAGAGGCTATTATATATTTTGTCATAACTTACAAAATAGCACGGGACAGAGTGTAAACTATAACCCACAGCTAGTGGCAATGCTTCAATATGTGTGCATCAATTGTAACAAATGTACCACACTAATGAAGGATGTTGTTAATGTGGAAAAGTATGGGAGGGGGAGGGAGTGGAACATATGGGAATCCCTTATATTTTTTATGTAACATTTATGTAATCTAAAGCTTCTTTAAAAATAAAAAATTAATTAATTAAAAAAAAGTACACATGGGGAGCAAATGTGGCTCAAGTGGTTGAGTGCCTCCTTCCCACATGGAAGGTCCCAGATTTGGTTTCCAGGGCCTCCTAAACAAACAAACAACAAGTAAAACGAACAAAAAACCAACTCAGGAGAACCAATGCGGCTTAGTGGTTGAGTGATGGCTTCCCACACATGAGGTCCTAGGTTCAATCCCCAGCCATGGTACCTCAAAAATAAATAAAGTGCAAATGATGCTATAGGATGTTACACTACTAAAATAAGACAAGCTCAAAAAGATGTAAATAAGGGAGTGTACTTTATTTAAAATAACAATCAAAAGAAAAAGAAGAAAAAAGAATCAACTGAAATTCACAACAGTGCATGGCAAAGTAAATTATTACAATGGGATACTATATAAACATTAAAATCATATTGCAAAATAATAATTAATGGCAGTGTGTTTATAGTATATTGTTGAGTGGAGAAAAATGTTGACTATATATAACAATGTATGCATTTATATATAAAAATCATATTAAATTATGAGTTATATAATATGTGGTAAAATTATATATGTATTATAAATTTTGTCATTTATTAGTTATTTAAACAAAAACTGGAAGGGGAAGGTTATATGCAAAATATTATGATGATAGATGCAATTTTGAGTCTCCTCTTGAGTGATTAAAAATCTAATATTAACACTATCATTAATATCAAAAAACTTTTAAATTTTTTGATCATTTTTCATTTTTGCCCCATTTTTTTTTATTAAATGATATACACTTATTTAGAATATGTGCATGAATTTAGTTTGGAAGAAATCACCTAATAATGTACAAAATAAAAATCTGGAGTTTGAGAATTAATATTCTAAATCAAACACCCTGCCTTTATATTAAAACAAAATAAAAGGCCAATAATTTATTTTTATTTTTCACAGACCTAAAACTATCTTTTCTCTTAATATACTATAAAAATTTAACCTGACAGTACAGAATTTCAACATCTGCAAACTATAGTAAATTGCTTTTCACTTAACTGACAAAGACAAATCAAAAGGAACTAAGGAATAATCTCCTACCTGAAGAACTGATAGGTAGACTAATATAAAGTTCATTATACTAAGTAAAAATATGAAATTCAGAATAACATTGTTTACATGAAGGAAAACGTTTTCACTGTGTTATTAATATTTTGAAATAAATCAATTCTGTGGTTATCTACCTGAATCAAAACCATGGCACATTTAGTCCAAAAACTCAGAATCCACAATCTGGAATTAACATGCCTTCAGTATTTACAACTACCTATATGGGTATCAAAAACATGAACTCTATCTCATAATAAAATTAACTTAAATTTAATATATGCTCTGCATATTATAGGGACAAAGTGCCATGATATCAAACAAAGGTACAAAAACCAATTACTTCTCTAACTTGATTTTATATAATAATAACTAGATACCTAATATTTCATAAAGCCCTTCATAAACAGTTGACCCCTCTACCCCCTCAAATACAAGGTCATACTCCCCTCACTCACATGCAGACACATCTTACAAGACCTGAACATGGAATATTGATTTATGTTTACCTCTGAAATAACCTAATAATGAAAGATAATGGACCAAATGTCAATGCTGATATTTCTCCATCAAATTATTGGTGAATCACAAGTTTCAATCAAAGATACTAAGTTACTATTTATTATGTCTGAGATGAAACAAATTATTTAATTTTCTATAAATGTGAGTCATTTCTTTCAGTTAATGTGTCATTTTACACAGTCTTCAAAACCTGTTTTGACTTTATTAATCTTATTATATTCATATTTTGTAATTTGAATTACAAAGGGAAATTAATCGCCTACTTAAGTCCAAAATAAGATAGCAGTTTAACCCAAATCACAACATTGGAAATAAGTCAGCTAACCAAGGTGGAGATTTTTGTCTTTTTGTTCTTTGTTATCTTCTTTTTTAGAACAATGCCTGACTCATAATAGGTACTTGATAAATATTTGTTGAATGAACTGATGATTTTTTTTCACTGATACATTGCTTGGACCCTTCTATCTCTGGACTTGAGAAAGACTTCTATAGCAGTAACTATAATAGAATTCTTGAAGAAAACTTAATTTTTAATTTTTTATGTATCCTTTTTTTGTAACTAAATATAAGTCATTCAAAACACAGTGAGCACAAAGCCAAATACAGCCACGTTGCTGCATTAATAGTAATTACAACTCTGAGATCCATTTATGCATTTTTTCTACTTAATTTCCATTGGAGGGTAGAGCCAGCCAGGACTGCCATAAACCAAAACAAGCTATATGGACAAGTGTAAATGTACTGCTGTTGCTAGTTTTTCTTCACTCCAACCCCTACACCTGTACAAACACACCTTCATCTTCTCCCCAATTTGGAACATTCTCTGTGGGCAGAGATATATTTCTGGAGGACTCCAACACCTTCTTTAAATCATTTAACTACATTCAGACAAGAATTAAAACTGACAGCTATACTCTCAGTAATTCTCTTCCTAAACAACACAGATGATGCATTATGTCACAGAGGCAGTAATGAGTACGTCCACTGTGGACAGGATTTAAAAAAAAAAAAACTACACACACACCTACTACACCTACTTATGAGACTATGCATAAGGGTATGGAATGCAAAAGTATATGTATTTAATTATAGCAACAGTATATGTACTATTTAATTCATTTAATAGTAGGCACCACAGAAGTCCTTTAACTTTATTTTTAACTCTTATGGTATTTGTCTGCCCCTTCTGTACCGTAAGCGCCTTTCTCATATATTTATGTAATATTCTCATGAAATGCAGAATGGCGAAAAAGGCAATTCTCAAGAAATATTTATTGGATGAAAAAATTAGTGGATTCATAAAATAATGTGAAGATAATTATTTTATAAACAATACAAGCAATATATTCACAGTTTCGGAACTGGTAAATGAGTAAGTGCCAAAAACCTGAGATTATTCAACCAGAATTGTTAATTGTAGTAAATAGCGACAATGTCGGAGCCATGCCCCTCATTAAAGATCAGAATGCATTTTCAAGGCATTTAATGCCATATTCGTGAACTTTTTCAAAATAGCTCAAGAAACTGTACACATTTAAAATATTAATCTTGTTTTGTTCAAGTTTTAATTCATTTTAATCAAAAAATGATTCCACATTTTTTAAAGTGACAAATGTTGAATTGGTTGTGGTTTGATTAAATGTTAAAAGTATTTGAGTATACCTTTACTTGTAAATAGTGAAAATAGCATGAAGGAAAATTCATGCTATTTATTGATTTGAAAATAAAATTTTCAAACTTATTTTGCCTTACAACACTTTCTTTTTATGAAAGTTTGCTCAAAATTTCTAAAGCAGCTAAAAGGAGTAACTTTTGTATAAATTTATTTTTTTAAAATCTGAACCTCTGAACTTTTTTTATAAAGTCAATTAGTGCCCTCAATGAGTTTGTTTTACTGATGACAAAACTTTGAATCTGGAGTCTATAGATTATTTTTGCTATCTTATGTCAGACACAGATCCAATATATTTATTTTTCGTGCACACATTAAGAAAATTCTTATCAATATAATTAATAATTCACAAATGGTAACAGTTTAACTGTTCATGTTAAAATTTTATGGTGCCCTCCAATAAAACTATTTTTGTAAAAGAACTGAAAGTAGAAAAGTAGAAAACTGTGGATTGTTTAAAGGGGGACCAAAAGAACACCTAATATTTGCAAATTTAAGTACAAACTTATATTTGTACCACAATATGATTTTCAAACTATTCCAAATAAGTGACTAAAATTAAGTTCAAATATCTTTTAAAAAACTCATAAAGTAGATCATTACATTCCCATGTAATTGGCAGAAATAAGTCAATTTTTTAACATATTTACTAGGTGAGCAGACTGGGTGAGTCACTTCATCCGTATGAGACCTAATTTCAACCTTCAAAAACTGAGTTGTAAGAAGAAAATTAAAATGCATATGAAAGTACTTTTTGAATTATAAAATTCCATGCAAATGCAAGATAACTCTGTTAAGGCAAGTTATCATGTAGATAAAGTGTAAAGTACACAGCCTTGGTTTGCAGTTTTGGTCTTCTCTCCTGCTGGAGAATTTATGCTTTCCTTTGCACATCATTAGAGAAAATTGTCTCTGACTGTGGAGAGAGATCTTCAAAAACCTTTTACTTTCAAGGAAGCAATTTAATTACTCGACAGAGGGGAGAAGTTACATAAATTATTATAGATCTAGCTCAATGGTCCACAAACAGGGGTGATTTTGTCCTCCACGGGATATATGGTCATGACTAGAGACATTTTTTGTTGTCACACCTGAGGGGCGAAGGGAAGTTTGCTACTGGCATCCTGTGGGTAGAGGTCCAGGGATACTGCTAAACATCCTAAGACACACAGGAAAGGCCTAGCACCTGCCACCCCCAGCAACAAATAATTATCCAGCCTAAAATGCCAAAAGCACCAAGTTTGAGAAACTCTGATCTATACGATTATATTATGCAGCTTTGTTTGCAAATAATAATGTGGGGAAAGGCTCAGAGATGTTTATTCTTATTTTTATTTTTAAAGCAGAATACAAAACTGAATAAGCAATATAATCCCACATGTATTCAGATATTCAAGCATATGTATTGAAACAACCTGGAAGAAAATACAGAATGGTAGAGACTATTATTCACCAAACGTGCTTCTATCTGGCCACACAGCCAGACTACATTTCCCAGAATCCTTAATAGGTAGGTATAGTCATGTGATTGAGTTTTAGCAAACAAGGTCACTTCCAGGCCACGCCCATAAACCTCCCCCACACTGCTTCTTCATGCTGCTCCCTTCTCACAGTAGAAGCTGACACTCATGCCCAGGGTGATTTGGAAGCCACATGCTAAGGATGGAATTGCAGATTGTCAGCCTGGGTAACTGAATAACTAACTGTGCAACAAAGGCTTACCGCTACCCAACACACAGAAAACCTGGAACTGCCTTGGATGCAAACCAGAAATAAACTGCTGTGATGTTTGTGCCATTAAAAAAAATTTTTTTTTGCTCTCGGTTACCACTTATAGCCTATGAAACGGAGAGTTTAGACAGATAGTAGAAATAGCAAGGAAAGTGTTCACATGCAAAAGTATTTTTTTTAGGTATTAATTACATAATTAGTTATACAACAAATATTCACTGAGCGTTTTCTATATGCCAGGCATTGTCTAGGTACTAAAATATAACTTAAGACTTAGACCATATTGTTATCACCGACATTCTAGTGTGGGAGGCAGGCATCAAACAACTAGATAGATAGACAGATGGACAGAGAGAGAGATAGATATAATTTCTAGTGATGATAAATGGTCCAAAATAAGTTTTATAATCCAGATTGTAAGTCTATCTACAAGAGCACAAGGATAAAGATTAGTGAGAAGTGGAGGAACAAGGCAAGCTTTTGAGAACAATGCCAGATACATGTTAAATACTCAATAAATATTAGTTGTGGTGGTCATATTTGTTATTATTTATATTATTTTATTCTCATTTATCCTTGAAACATAATATGAAATGAAAAACTGGAAGCTAGAAATGCCCCAGTACTGCCTTCTTAGTAAATTTTGAGGAGCCTACTAATAAGTGTACGTATTTTTAATGTGATATTAGGAACCATACGTGAGTGAGACTTAGAAGAAACAGTTGTGAAAACAACAGGATGAGGCTTATTAAGTTGGTTGTGGGGAGTGGCAGAAGTGAGTTCATATTATGCAAAGCCCTTGATTCTCTACACTTACTGACTTCAAAATGCAGAAAAGAGATTCCTATTTGTTAGATTCCTATTTGTTATTTATTATTTCATTTTCAATAACTTCTTAAACTAAATTTGAATTAGTTCAATGGAATCTTAAATCTCTATATGAACTCACATATTAAATATATCATTCAGTTTTTAACAATAGTGACTCTACAGAACCATGAATAATTTGTATCAAAAAATCGGTGTTTTACAAATGCCACATAGTATAAAAGCCTATTCCATGAAGATGTTATCCTTTTCTGAAAACAAATTGCATTATTATATTTTTTAACGTAAAGGACCAAATAACAAACGAGAAGGCTGAAAATGCAAATATAGTAAAAGTGGCTAACTTGCTCCTAGGGAACAATAAGTACCAAGATAATCTTAATATTTCTTAGCCAAGTGACCATATTTGGGGACCACTTTTGGCAAAACATGACCTTCAGTGGATTTCAATTTAGATTCTTAAGAAAAAGTGAAAGCTAAAATTGAAATAATCGGAAAATATTTTTAAAATTTATCTTGGCTAATATTTGATAAGGAACATCATACCCAGAAGGGTTTAAAAACCTAAGTCTAGAGACTTTTCTAAACACTCTAGATCTGTGCTATGTGGCAGCCATTAGCACTAGTGGCTGTGAGCACTTGAAATGCGGCTAGTTCTGAGCTGTAAGTATAAAATATAAACTGGAATTTGAAGACTTAACACACACAAAAATGAGAATGTAAACTATTTCATTAAGAATTTCATATTGATTACATGCTGAAATTAATTTTTTATTTTTGGTATTAAATAATATATATTATTAAAATTAATTTTACCTGTTTCTCTTTAGTTTTTTTTTTAATGTGGCTTATATAAAATTTAAAATTACATGTGGGATTGCTTTCATGATGGCATTATATTTCTATTGGACACTTTTTATCTAAAGAATGTTTTGCCATAGCCTTTGCTATTCTCCTCCCCTATTTCCCCTTTCCCTCTTCTACCCTTTCCTTTTTCATCTCCCTCCCCCACCAACCCCCCACCACCCCCTGCATTGCATCAACGTCAGGGAAGAGGTCTGGAACAGAGAGGGAAGATACAGCAATCCTGAAATTAATAACCTGGTAGAATGGGTTCAGAAATTTAAATAATTTAAATAAAACAAAATAGTTTAAGACAACTTTTTTGCTAATATAATTTAATTTATTATTTATAACTATATTACTATCCCTTTTAAAACATCTAAAAACCTAGAGATTGCTGAACTCATTTTAAATATTTTACAGTATTTAAGAGTTTCTAGTTGAGTTTTTTTTTGAAATCTTGAATACTATCAATATAGTCCAACACAGATTTCATTTTCTCAAACAATGAGTTATAAATTAGATAATAAAATGTGTATAATACAAGCACACATTAATATAACCGAACCTTTTTATTGTTGAGCTCCCCTTTCTTCCTTATAATTCTTTTTCTCTCCTGATTGGCTTTCAAATGGTTCTCTCTAAATCTTTTTGTTATTTTTCACCTCTCCTTGGCTTCTTTGATTTTTCTTTCTTCGTATCTTCCCCTGTATGGTTGCATATAATCCTGACTTGAGAAAACAACATAACAAGAGTATTGTAAAATCTTCCATCCTGAGGACGTTCCCAAATCATTGGGGAAGAGAAAGGTATTGCATTTCAAAAATGTTTTATCAAAGTGCCTTAATATCCTGAATATGGCCCCATATTGCACCTATGTAATCTAAAGTTTCTTTAAAATAAATAAATAAATAAATAAATAAATAAATAAATAAAGTGCCTTAATAATCCAAACATCCATATCAATCATCTGCACCTTTTTTTTAAACTCTCATGACTTTATTCCTTATCACTTTTCACGTGCACCATTTCTTTCCCCTGGGAAGACCGCCAGGTCATGAGGGTAGATCTTGGATCCCTGATTTGTTTTTTAAACTTTAAAAAAAATCTGCTTAAACATAGTGACTTGGACATAACTGATTTCCAACAAATATTGGTTGAATGAATTAACAAGTGTTCAAAATCTTACCCACTGTACTGAGAGCACAGTGGGACTAAAATCAGAGCCTATTTTAGTAGAGCTCTAAAGGAAATCGTTGTGTGTTTTTTAAGTCTTCCATACATAGTGCATCTATTGTGATATACCTAATTATGTGTGTCTATTTTATTTGACAAATGCCACTGACCTATTGATGAACAAATCAAAGTATCTATTTTTCTCTATCTTTTAGGCAAGGCACAGTGGTTGACGTTCAAGTTGTTGGAGACCTGGGTTCCCATCTTTACTCATTTAATAGCACTGAGATATTTGTCAAGTCACCATCTGACTCTCAATTTCCTCCCTGATAAAATCTAGGATAATAATGTATTTTATAGGTGTTACAGGGAGCGGTTGTAGCTCAGGGGTTAAGCGCCTGCTTGGCATGCACAAGGTCCCAGTTTCAATCACCAATACCTCCTAAACAAACAAACAAAAAAAGATATAGGGTATTATAAAGATGGGGCACAATATGACAAAGCACTCAGCACATGTGTGATCCAGAGACATGATTAATAAAATAATTTGATGGTAGCAGTAGCAAAAAATATAAATAATGATAGCAAATAGCCACTGTCTGGCTACCTGCCATCTGGACTTCTGATAAAAAAAAAATTTGAACCAGAGAATTAAACACACACTAACACATACTCTATAACATTCTTTTGAATCTTCATAATTTACTGATACATTTAGAAAAATTTTAATTGCAGCATCAGATATTATTTTCCCTGATTCTGATCAATGATTTTCTTATAAAACTCAATATGATTTTCTTACATAACTCTGGGTTATAGTGTCCAGTGGAATGCACATAGGTACTACTTAAAATTTCTACTCAAATACAAGGAAGAAAAATACACACATTTCAGATCTGCATTTCTCTTCATGATGTTTTGAAGTAAAGGCTAAAATCCGAGAAGTCACAAATGAAAAAAAAAAAATTCCTTTTTGATATTAGTTTATTGGGGTAAATTAAATTATGTATCCTGGGCAGGAGGGGTGGGAGGCATGTTCTCAATATTAATCCACCCCTGTGATTGTGAAACCATTGTAAATAGCACCTTTGGAAGATGTTATTTTTAGTTAAGATGTGGCCCAAATGAATGAGGATGGGCCTTAACCCTATCACTGGAAGCTTTATGGATAAAAAGCCACGTAGAGAAGCAGAAGCTGGAAGAGAACAGAATCCAGAGAAGAAAGGAGGGGAAATCGCCATGTGACAGGAAAGCCAAGGAACCCAGGGAATTCCGGCCAGCCAGAATGCTACCACGCCTGGAGGAAGTAAGCTGCCTAACCTCTGAAACAGTGAGCCAATAAATTCCCGTAGGTAAGCCAACTTATAGTGTGGTAATGTCTTAGCTGCTGGGAAGCTAAGACAATTGATTATAAACTTCCAAGAGTGCCATTGATAATTTTATCATGTGTCATAGAGCTTTCCTCTCTGCCTTTTCTTCTGCCAACCATTATGGATTAAAGAAACAATCTCTTTCAGTAAATTATACCTTTAACATTCGGCCTCACAGTTCCTTAACTTTTCAACATCAGTAGCGTTTGCCTTAATTAGCTGTATGCCTTACAAAACTAAAACATATTCATCATTTAATATGTGCTTTCAAAATCTGGAAATACAATATTCTGTGAGAAACATCCATACTCACACTTCTCTTGTTCTAGTAAAAATTGTAAACCTGCTATTAATTTTCATCCTCACCTCAGTCTCTCAAATCTTACCAGTTCTTAGTCCATTCATCTCCTGGAGCTTCCCTTGACTCCTCAGCAACACAGATTTATTGTCAGTCTTTTCTACAACATATTCATTGCCTCTAGAAAGCCAAACTCTTTGATTTATACGTGTATGTTTTGCTTATCTCCTAACCAAGTAAACCTCAACTGTTTGGCCCATTTGGCTTACAGTTAAGTATAGCTGGAGAGAGTAATGTAATTGTGCTGACTGAAGTGACAACAAATTGCTCTCAATTTTGGCAAATTCCTCATTATGGCTCCATAATCTTTCAATTGACCTCATGCAGATTCCCTACTACATTTCCCAAGCCCCATCCTGATACCAGTTAATCTCAACCTAAGACCTCCTTACACTTTATTGAGAAGACTGAAGCCACCATTAGATGGCAAATTCATCATAGGAAGGTCCTTATCAGTCTTATTCACCAGTGTATCCCCATCTTGTGACACAGTGCTGACAGACAAAATGCTCAGCAGAATATATGTTGAATAAATGAATACTTAGCTATCTAAAGAACTGAGTCAACCTTTTCCGAGTAAAATGTGACCAGACTCTTCTTGTGCTACTACTGATCATATCAACCTTTCAGAACATTCTCAAACTTGCTTCTGAAAATTATCCTGCTTCCCTTTATACCTCCATCTCTTCTTGCAGGGACTTCTATCCTGAAAAAAAAAATTAATAATCATTCAGATTTTCCTTACTCTGGTTAACAAACTATACCCTTCCTTCATTAATAGTACTGCTTTGAGGTGCTGCCCTAGTTCACTTCCACAATTTAACACTTACCTTGATTTACTTCCTGTCTCCATAGCTTTAAGCCTGCAAGTATCTTTAAACATGGATAACTGGACTTCTGCCTTTAATCCTAATAAGCATATTTTTTCTTAATTATAACCAATAAATTTTCAGGTTTTTCACTGAAAGAATTTTAAACATACAAAAAATTGCAAAGAATTATACAATGAAACCTACATAAGCACTCCCTGGACTCAAAAATTGTTAACAAATGATGATGGGCTTTATGCACACATGCACATACAAATAATTCACATACAAATAATTCAGCATGCATTTCCTAAAACAATGCATTATCTAAACCATATGCAAACTTTCCCAGATACATCAAAGTTTGATCTTTTTTAGCCTGCTTTTTAAAAAAACTAGAATTGAATAAAGTATCATACTTTGCATTTGATTGTCCTCAGTCTCTTTCCACCTAGAAAAGTCAACCACACTATGGCAGTTTTATATTAGTTATGAATTCCAAAAGGAGATGTTGGTTGTGTTTGTAAACTTGTCTGATCTTCCGGGCATGATGCCCTTTGATTTATTTAAATTCAAAGGCTTTATGTTTACTTGACTGAATCAAGATTAGGGCTTTGATTTGACCACGTCATTAGGACGTGCAGGGTTGGCTCCCTGCCCCCTTGGTGGGATGCTCAATCAAGAACACAGAAATAGATACACAGAGAAGATACACAGAGGAAGAGAGACACCTCCATAGACATGGCAGAGCCCCGAGAAGAGAGTTGAGCCATTTGCCTGATAGTCTACAGCTGACCTTGTAAAGAGACCAGAGCCAGCGAGCCTGAAAAAAACCAGCCCTTCAGCCTACAGCTGAGATGGGAAGAAGCAGGGCCCAGGTAGCCTTAAGAGGAAGAGGAAGGCTGAATCCTAAGAGACATCACTTGCCAACTTGCTTCAACACATGGCAACAGAGTTTGATACGGAAGTAATTTTGAGTTGAACTCTTTAGGACCTTGTAACTAATTGTAAGCTTCCACCCCAAATAAATATCCTTTATAAAAGCCAACAGATTTCTGGTACTTTGTATCAGCAACCCTTTCGGCTGACTAATACACCCATACCCACCCCACACAGTTTTTATGGCACTGGCTTTTGAAGGGACCAGACCAAATGTCTGGTATCCTCAATTCAGAATGTTCCATCTTCTGAATTTGTCCGATTATTTCTCCATGGTTTTAGTTTAACCTATTCCTCTTTCCCTGTATTTTCTGTAAATGAAATCTAAGTCTTTACAGGCCTTATTTGATTCAGGTTAAACATTTTTGGAGATAATATTTCACAAATGATGCTGACACTTCACATTAGGAGGCTCATGCTGTAAGGGTGCCTATTAATGATGCTGATTTGATCACTCAGTTTTTTAAGAAGGTGACTATGGTATATAGAGTTATATAACCTAGTACAAACATGTTCTTAATCTTAATCCCATTCCTGTGGGCGAGAACCTGCTATAAATAGGACCAAAAAGATAAGCTTTTTGGCAAGGTGTGGTCAACTGAATCAGGATGGGCCTTAATCCCATGACTTGGAGGCTTAATAAAGAAAAAGCCACAGGAAGGAGCCAGAAGTCAGTAGGAACCCAGAAAAAAGGGGGAGGACTTCACCATGTGATGAGAAAGTCAAGGAAACCAAGGATTGTCGGTCAGCCGAGCACTACCGACCCCAGAAAGTGCAAGTATTCTAGCCTCTGAAACTATAAGGCAAAAAATTCCTGTTGTCAAGCCAACCTATTTTGTGATGTTTCTCTTAGCAGCCAGGAAACTAAAACAGTAACTGCCAGAAATATTTGGGCACCACAAATAAATGCTACTACAATTGATCTAATCCAGAAAAAATTCTTCTTACTCTTTCTATTGAGATCATTTTACACATACACACAGCATAATCTTGGGAAGACCTGACCTCTTTATGATCCTGCCATACTCTATCCAGAACCATGGAATGCTTTTTAATTTCTTCGTATCTAATATGTCTCATTCATTTTGTTTCATCTTAAAACTAATGGACTTAATCACAAATTCAAGGGCCTCATCTTGCTTTAACCCTATGCAGTATTTGCCCCACCGACCATCACTTCCTACTTCACACACACATACTATCCTGACCTTCAGTGGCTATTCTCCCGTCTTCTCTTGTGCCTTTTACCAGCTCTTCTACCTACACCGACTAAGAAAAACGCAGGTGTTTTTCAAAATTCTGCTCTTGGATGAGCCCCTTCTAGCATTTCAATGTAGATGTTTTTGTAATATCTCTTTCTAGCCTTGAGTGTGTTCCCCAGCTCTAGACTTGAATTCTAATTGCATATTGGTTATTTCATCCAGGAGTTAATGGCAGAAATTCAAATTAATGACATTTCCAAAACTGAACCATTCTCACAACCCCCACTCTCCTCTAGATATTCTCACTTTGTCTTATTTTGTTTTATATCACTGGTTTCTCCAAGATTATCAGATTAGAAAATTCAAAGGTATCTTTTAATATTCTGGCCTCTTGGTCTCCAAATCCACTGATTTTATGGACTTGTGAATTTACCAACAAAAATGTCTTTGAAATCAATTCAGGTTTATATTTTCCATTCTTGCTGGAAACTATCCACAAAATAAAATAATCACATTTTCAAGTTCCAAGAAAACTATTTAATAATGGAAGACTTTTTTTGCACATCTGAGGAGACAATTAAAAATAGCATCCTAAAATAGCATCTTGCAGTTATGTGTTTTCTGTTATTAACAAACACATAAAATGAGCTTAAAAAATGTCACATTTAAATATGTTTAGCAGTGAAATTTTGAGGCGGAGATGACGCTAATTGTGAGGTGTTGGTAGACAGAAGAGACACCTATATTTATAGATTTGCTGTGTTATAAAAGAATTGGCTGTTCAGTTTTCCTTGCGCAAAAAACCGATTTTCCACAAATCACACTGCAAAAACCGTGTACAGACTGCATCTTGTACTTAGTGAGTAAATATTTGTTGAATGCTCTTCCCAGGACTCCTGCAAGCCTGTATAGACTAGACACAGACCATCTTTTTAAACAAATTCGGCAAGTGCTCAGAAAATTTTATAGTCCTGTAGAGATAAACAACATAAGGCTACTCAAAGGTCCTCCAGGATCAGTGATGCTTTCTTTGTCAATGGTGCCACTTTCTGTTCTTTTTTGACCCTATTACTCACTAGTGAAAACCTGCCAAACTACGGACATTTTAAATAATGTTCCAAGGATTCGCATATGGCCACTGTTTCATATTAGGCAAAACAAATCAAACCCAAAATTCCTCTCCACAAATGGGACAGCCCTGTGCAGAAGAGGGAAATGAGTCATTGATTCGGACAGTCCCATCACTTGTCCCTTACTTCCCATGGGGCTCTGAGCAAATTATCCATCTCTTTAAACTCTAGTTTCCTCAAAATTATAAAACAGTGATGATACTACCTATTCCCAGAGGGGAAGAGCAAAGCAAGTGCATTCAATTTTGCCATATCAATAAATGTTAGTCCTCCTTTTGTTTCTCTCTCATCTTCATTTAATGAAAAAAATAGCCTTTCCCCACTCCAACATGTTCATTTTCAAACTGACTCAGAAATATGTTGGCTACTGTTATTATTTAGCATATGGCCATCACAATGTGTATAAACATTCTCCTCAAACACATGGATTATGTATGAATATAACTAATTTCCATTAGGTTTAGAAGAATAGTCAATTATATTATTGTAAGCCAAAAGAAAATTAATTGATGAGTTAAATGTAATTTTACCAAAATATTTATGAACAGAAATGCTCTAATTTTTCTTTAATAGTGACGCATTCCATTACATCTTTCAGAAAAACAGAGACAGGTTCCTTGTTCCCTATCATTCTCTTCTCTACTAGTATTTATAAATGCCCAAAGAAGGAAACTGTTGCAACTTTGAAGAGCAGTCTCTAAGGACAATCCAGAATACATTTAACCTAAACTTTGACCAAAGTTATCCCATTGCCCTCTCTGGCATGAGCAATGGGTGGAAAATAAAAAACATCTTTATATTTCTAGTGAATTGGCCCTAGAAAAACAGCAAGATAATGGGGAATAAAATAAAATTCAAAAAACCACCTATTTTAATTTACATAGGAAGTAGAAAAACACTAAAGTCAATCTTTCACAATGTAAGTTTGATATTTAACATAAGTCTAGTGAAAAAACATATATGTATACATATATATACAGACATATATATTCTCCCAACGTTTTCTAGAAAATCTAAGAGTTGTGAGAAAATCAAAATTTGAGTTAAAAGGAATCTGTGCAAGAAAAATCCAGTCACTGGAAGTAGCAAAGAAGATGAAGCAGCAGCAGCAGCAGTTGCTGCTACAGAACAATTGGAAATGTTTTAAAAATCGGATTTTATTTACTTTCCAGAGCTGCAAAAAACAGTTTGAGGAATAAAATTTTCCCAGTTTTTATAAGCAAAAAAGTTTTCTTAATGGCAGTGTGTTAAAAAGAAGTGAAGAAATAACTGTTTTTTAAAGTCACAACTAATTATCACTTAAAGTTTCCAAGAGTCAGAAAGGAGAATAAATTAATTAAAATACAATAAAAACATTTTCTTCAATTTCTATTTTATCATGCAAACAATTCTAAATACCCATTTCACTTCTCTGCTACTTCTACAATGGAGCTTTTTAAGCACTTGAAATATAGAGTTTGATTTGATTTGCTGCACTAAATTGTTACAAATAGTAAACAAAGTATGACCACACTCTTACTCTGGTGAATATAACAAGAATAGGAGCATTTCCATATTCTCTTTACTGTCTGCCTCATAAATAACTATTTTCTTTAAGAAATAGTTACTCATGGGAGCGGATATAGCTTAGGAGTTCAGCACCTGCTTCTCATGTACTAACTAGGTCCTGGGTTCAATGTCCTGTCCCTCGGAAAAAAAGAAACAATTATTCATGATATTTTTAAACTAAGAAACATTGTTTTGGTATATCAAGTTTGTGTGCAGTATTTTTGTATTTCATTATTTTCATATTCTAATGTCATCATGTGTATAAACGCAGTAGCTCTTATACCTACTAGTCTTTTTAAAAAGTTGAGAAAATAAACTATCTTTTCAAAAACAGGTTATACGTCTTTTGTACTTATGAACGTAAAAGAGTGCCATTATAAAAACGTGTTTGGGAACTTTCCCCTCTTATATATAACACTACCACAGTGTGACTACTTGACATATATTAAGAAAGGAAAAAAAATATTGCTTAAGACTAAATTTATATTTACTAAAGGTAAATGTAAGAAATAATGAAATATTTGCTTTTAATAATGAAAATGCATTCATTTAAACATTCTTAGAAAGACCATACTTTCAGATTAAACTCCAACTAGGATTTTTTTTTCTCTACAATTCTCAAAACTGGGACAGAAACTGTAAAATTAAATTAGTAATCTAGGATCTTAATAAATATGCACATTCTGGCATCACATACCAAAATTTAACCAGCTTTTTAAAGTTTGTGACCATTTCATTGTCACAATTCAGACAGTAAAATTCTTGAGGTCAGTTACTGGTCCAATAGCCCATTTAATTTCCTCAGTCCCATCCTTAGCCTCCTAAACCCTCTCTCCCTGCAAACTTAAAAAAAAAAAAATTTTTTTTTTTCATCTCAGTAAGCAGTTAAAGTAATTTGCCTGAATAAGTTGTTGGAATGGATGTGGGTTACCAGATAAATGTAAAATATATTTACACTTACAAGTAAAAACAGGCAAAAACAATATATTTTTCCCTGAGAAACCAGTAGGCGGTGCTAATTCTAGGATACTACATTCAAATTTTAAAACAAAAAAAACTCATAAAACAGATGACAAGTTTAATAAGTTGTAGAATTCCCAATATGACTCAAAAAAGAAGAAACTGGAAAAGACTGAATGTAATAGAAATTTAATATTAGCATAAAATACAATGAAAGTGGATATTAAATAACATGGAAGCATAAGATGATGAAAAGCTCTTAGCATTATCTTTATTTATAGAATTAAAAGCACACCTACCTATCTGTCCCCAAATAAAGATCATATGAGTGTCTTATTTAGCCCCATCTGGTTTCAATCTCATTTCGGCACATCATACATCACAGATAGTTTTTGCCCCAATGTTAAGACACAAACTACCTAGACCTTAGAACAGCAATTAGTTCTTTCCATAAAAAAATCAGTTTGATCCTCTAAGTTGTTCCTCTCTCTCTCTCTCTGTCTGTCTGTCTCTCTCTCTCTCTTTATCTGTCTGTCTCTGTCTGTCTGTTTGTCTGTCTCTCTCTCTCTCTCTCTAAGAACTAAATGACTTACAATGCTGGATTATTATACCCATATAGCATCTTGCATTTTAAAATAAATGAGCATTTCTAGTTACATACATTATTATGATACAAATGATATTAGGCAGAGAATAAGTGTCTTTCTTTTATCTTTTATGTTAGCTGTTTAAACCATATGAAAGACTACATTTTAGCAATGAGGTCACCATACTCATAAAAAAAGAAAATCTAAATTTAAGGATTACTAGCAAAATATTTGTTTCAAATCTAAGAACTGTGCAATCCAAGATAACAAGCCTGGTAGTCTGCGTTTAAGTAATATAAACTATCCTCTTTATATAAATGCAACAGACCTTCCTGAACATGAATAAAGTTACCCTGGCTATAAAAATAACTGACATACACAGCAGCTTCCAAAGATCTTTCAGGTGAGTGAATCTTTGGGAATAAAAAATTATAGCTTTTTAAATATTGCATTAAATTTGAATCCCCTAGAGATAATGACTCTTTGAATTCCTTACTCTTTGACTACAAAGAGCAAAATATACAGATTAAAAACTTTTCATTAAAATTAACTGAGGTTACAGACTTAGTGAAATATTTGCTTGAAAAAGCCACAATGTAGGTTATAAACTCTTTTGTTATGGACCCTTCTGTATGTTGTAGTTACTTTTTTATGCCTAAAGTTAATCTAGAAGAAAACTTAAAAGGTGTGGTAAAAAGTTATTTCACTTGCTTTATATTGCGTTATATTTGTATTAACGGAATCCAAAATATATACATATGATCAATTTATGGCTGAACTTTTAATTTAAGGAAAAATAGAACGAAAATTAAAATTTCAAAATAAAATCATTTAAATACAGTTACCCAAAGTGTCACTCTTTGAAATTAATTTGGATAGCGAGCTTTCCAGTAAATTCTTTCAGAGTGTTAAAAGTACAGAAAAGCCTTTTTATTTCCAATTGACAATCTCTGAAAAGTAGTGCTAGACTATACCGGAAATAGGTAACAGAAAAATCGTAAAAAAATAACAAATTCAAATTAAAAATTAAAAGAGCGTACACTGCATAGAATACATTGAACACTGAACACTTCAATGCTAATAACACCCGAAAATCAAGCCTCTGTCCGGACACCCTTCCCCCCAAGTCCCCAATTCTCAGGGGAAAACCTGTGCAACCACTACCAAAAGGTAGATATTCAAAAGACAGAAAACACTGTCCCCTTAAAATTTAAATAAAAAGCTATTTTGTACCTTAGGGGTGTAGTCCCATTATGCAAACTAACAGTTTCATCTTCAACATTAAGCCCAAGCGACCATCATGGAAAGTTAACTATTTCTCCATCCCCTGCAAGAGGCGAGCAGGCACTTAAACCATCGCAAGACAACAAGGAAAGAAAAGCTCCAAATACAGGACCACTCAGAAAGCAATGCCCTTCGGAACACGCAAACTAGACTGGGAAAGACCTACTGCGTTTACTCATTGGGAAGAGGAGGAGCTGGAGTTGAGGGTGTGGGTACTGGTGCCATCCTCAAGGATGTGGAAATGTCTCGAGCTGCCTGTCCGCGTGGCCAGAAGCCAGCACCTTAGGAATATGCTGCCCCTGCCGCTTCTCCCACAATCTCCTGAGCACCCAGGGGGGCCACCCATGGCCCTTGTCCCTTCTGCTCAGCAAGTGGCCCTAGGAGAACTTACTGAGCCCGCCCGCAACGTTGTGCCCAGTCGGCGCCGCCCGCGGCGCAGACGCCGCCCGCCGCGAAGACAACCTGGGCGCAGTGGAGGGAGGGACTGTGTTTGGCGCACATTGAAAAGCAATCCCGAAGCAGGGAGCCGACTTTGGCTTGTCCTCCGCTCCCGACGCGGCTTTCCCCAACACGGGCTCGGACACTGCCCCGAGACGCGCGCGCGAGTGAACACACACACACACACACGTACACACACACACAATCCCACACATTTCTTTGCCAAGACCAGTGTTGCCACTGCAAACCCGGGAAACGCCTCCAAGGGGACCAAGTACCTGCTCTCTGCGAGCTGCTCAGCTGTTCACTTCATCCTCCGTTGACAAGGAAACCAAACCGCACTTCATTTTTTTTTCCAGAAAAACCTTCCACTGCCATCATTTGAAAATTGATTTACAAGGAGGGGAGGGGGAAGAAGAAGGGATAATATAGATATAGATATCAGGATATCTATCATAAAATTATCTCGGTTTTTTTAAAAAAAGTCAAATGTGCAAAAGTCATAGTTAATTTAAAGGAAGAAAAAAGTATTTTGCTTAAAAATGATCCCAGTAACCAGCTGCAAGAAAAGTTTCATGTTATCAATGGCTATCAAAAACAGGAGGGAAAAAACGAATTTGTCGTCACCAGCTTCCAAAAAGGGAACAAAAAAACCAGAAAATTAATGTCTTTGCTCTGTGGTTTGCACCAGTATATCGCAAGACCACAAACTTGTAAACACTGCTGTAAAATCCCACCTATACAAAAATGTTATCATAAAAAGAGTAAGCGGAAAAAGTGTTAGAAACATGCTTTTTATCTTTACAAAGGAAAAAATAGGCACCATATTTCACATCGCTTTTTTTTTTTTTTTTTTCCATAAAACCAGTTGCATATTTTGCTGGACTTGGGAGTCGCTCCCAGCGGGCACGGTCGCCGCGGACTCCCCGACACAGCGCCTTGTCTACGGAACCATCGCATGCTAGAAAAACTTGGATTCAGGAAATGGCTCAAAACCAAGCTCCTCCAGCTTTCCCAAATATAAACAATAATCAAAGAGGTGGAAAAAAAAAAAAAAAAAAGAAAAAAAAAAAAAAAGAATAGGACAAGAATGCCACTGAGAAGGTACTCACCGAGCGGGAGTAAAATGTTGGAATAAAAATGAGATTTAGTATAAAATACAGTATGGCGGTGGAAGAAGGAATGAAGCGCGTTTTTTCTCTCAGTCTCTGCCTCAGGCACTGACACGTGACTCGGAGCCAGGCTGACTTGCAGGCAGCGGGGAAGGACCGAGGCTGCGAGGGGGGGAAGCCCCACAGAGACCAACTCTGGCTGGCGAGGCGGCGGCGGCGGCGGCGGCGCGGCGGGGAACCCGGCGCCTGCGAGCGGCAGCACCAGTGGCGGCAGCCGCGGCAGCTCACGGCGTGGCTGCCTCCGCTGTGAGCCCAGACGAGCAGGTGCCCCTCGCGCTGTAGCTGAGCACACGCACACGCACACGCAAGACAGGCAGGGCGCGGGCGAGAGGGGGAGTCTAGCTGGGTTGGGCCGGAGGCGCGCAGCTGCCGCTTTTGCTGCTGCTGCTGCTGCTGCTGCTGCTGCTACCGCCGCCCCCGCCTCGGATTGGGAGCGCAAGTGAAGGGGCAGCTCAGGGCGTGTTGATCAGACGCCACAGTGAAGGTGCACAACTTGCTGTTCACCTCAAACTTGTTGTTGATTGGCACTTCCTCGTGTATTCGTCTATTTTTCACTTCAAGGTAGTTACCTGGAGAGAGAGCCCATCCTGCTCTCTCCTGAAGTTTCACTATTAGAGCCTGGTTGACTCATTTTTTTTTTTTTTTCCTGCTTTCCCATCTCCCATTCCTCCTGAGCTGCCTTTGCCTCTGTTGTTCCCTCCCCGCCAGACCTCTGTTTCCCCTTCGTGGTTCTCGGGGAACCTGGCTCAGCGCGATGCTGGGGGCGTTGTCACCGGCAAAGCCACCGTCAATCTTTATTGCCATCAGAACGCACTAGCGTCCCTTTCGCCTTCTTCAGGGACGGGTGTTTGCAGTTTGAAAGACGTAACAAAATCTCTCTTTTAGTAAACCCCATTCCGGGTTTCTTTTTGTGGGTTGCAGAGCGGTGGGTGTGGGCGTGCGTGTCGTTAATTTATTCATTCGCGGGCCAGGCATTGTTTGTTTTGTCTGCGTGTGCGTGCAGGCGGCAGAGCTGGTCTGGAAGGCTTCTCCGGTCCGTGCTCCACGGCAAAGGCTTCTACCTGACTTGCCCAAGTTGTTGGCTGGGGCTGGAAGTCAAAGGAGAGGTGCGAGGGAAACAAGTGAGTCCATTGTGTGAGTGCTTGCCGAGAGAGAGCGAGCTCTCGGCGGTCGAGAGGGGGAGACGTGCACCAGGAGTGAGGCGGCCGCGCAGCCTGCGGGAGCGCAGGTGGCTGAGCCGTGGATTCTGAAGGTGAGGGCGAGAGAGGGATTTCTCCACCCAGCATCTGGCTTTGGATGCCTGTCGCTTGAACAAAGATGCCATCCGCCAATCGCTGGATGCCTTGGGATTCTTCTGTTGCTTCCTGTTCAATAATCAGTTTTCTGGGCTCTGGAATACATCTTTTTCCTCCTCCTCCTCCTCCGTCTCCTCCTTTCCTCGTCTACTCCTCCTCCTCCTCCTCCTCTCCCCCCCCTCCTTTATTTTTGTGCAATACTCACACCAGGACCAATTCCCTGTGCTCCTTTGGATCTGGATTGTGTGGATTTAATTAGCATCTCTGTATTTGATAATGAGCAATTAAGACAGTTCTGCATCTCACAGATTGATGCTCCTGGTATTTACCCCAATGTTTCCTGTACAAGTTTAAGATAAAATGCCTCCACCAGAGATGATGTAACCTGGACAATTCTGAAAATTAAGTCCACATCCTTTACAGAGAGCTTCAAAAACAAATCTGTTTCTCAAACATTCTGGTCAGAATTCATTGGCCAAATAAAGTATTTATCCACAACTAAAATAAAAGGGATATCAAATAACTATTAAAATATCATTAAATGTTTATTTTGTGGAATCATTAACTTATATATACTTTTGAGTTGAGGATTACTGATTTGAGATGCTGAGTGAGAAAGATGAATGCATCAAAGTGGATTCAGTAACTTCATGAACAGTGTTGAGTTCTACTTGTAAATCATAGAATTTTAAGCTGGACAATACAGCTCAAGTTGTGCTTTTGGCTCTAGAAGATGTTACATCATTAAAAAAATAAGATCCTTCAAATGTGATCTTTTTCTTCCTGATTGATGAATTGCCTCTTCTTTGAAACTTAGCTTGCTAATTTTTCCAAATTTCCCCTTTTATTGTCAAAAAAACATCCTATTCTAATCATTTAAGAAGAAAATACTATTTTAAAGCATAGTTTTCCATCACATATTTCAGAATTATTCAAATGTGAGAAACTTCACTTTAAAAATGAGTTTATTGAACCTTCAACCAGGCTGGGCAATGTCTGGGTTTTCAAGAGTTATTCAAGAAGAACTTTAAAAACAAGCTGTTTAGAATTACACTGCAGTAGTGGCTGTCAGCCAATCACAGTGATTGTCGGGCTTTTATTATTCAATAAAATGACTCCCCTTTATTTTAAATGCAGCTCTGCTGAAGAAAAGCAAAAGACATCAATATCCTCCCTGTACTTTTCCCATTTGCTACATAATTATAGTACAGTACTCAAAATATTCCATAACCATTTATTTTCAATGTGCCATTCTCATCTTTGGTTGCATTGCCACATTAAAAATAAGACAAAACAAAGTTAGATTAAGGGAACCAGTATTTACTGAGCATAGCCTTTCATTTAATCTTAACAGCTCTCTAACATTAATATTATTGTACCCATTTTACAGAGTAGGAAAATAAAGTCAGAGTTTAAGTTTGCCCATGATTCCATTGTTAGTAAGTAGAAGGGATTGAATCAAAATTATATCTGATTTTACAACGAAAATATTTATAAATATCTACATGAAAGATGCTAAATACATTCAAGTAGTGTTATTGATGCCAATTAATAATTGCATCATTTTCTCAATTTAAGTAGATCCAAAATATATTTATGGGTATTGATTTTTCTATATTACTCATCCCGAATAATAGTAGCAATGCACATATGTTCACTTACCTGTTTGATTCCATAAAACACAAAATAAAGGAAATAAACTTTCAAAATGCAGAGGAGAAGAGGTTAAACTTCCTTTGACAAAAATATGTACAGGAGATTGTTATCATGTCTTCCTGATCATGTCCTCAGGAATTCACTCTGAAAATTATATAATTTTTAACAAAATGTTTATTTTGCTCCTTTTGCTATCCACTCTGAGTTAAGGCATGGAGGTTTTGTAATTTTAAAAAAGTATACTAAATTTAAGATCAAACAAATAAATGAGGATTGAAGGAAAAATCTAATTTTAAATCTATGCTATATAGTCTCAGTGGTCTCTTTTCCATCAGAAAATATTGACATACATGAATTATGCAGATATATCAGTAAATTATTTGTATCTGAATATATACTTAGAAATTGTGTTGCAACAACCTGGTTTAAATGAACAATTTTATAACCAATGCCCTCAAATAGTATTCTCATTTTCTTGATTTTTTTTCACAATTTATTGATCTTTATGTTGATTCACTTAAATTTGTGCTTCATTATGTTTCCTATTCCTGCAAATGTACATAATTCATTTATATTTCTCTTTCAAATGTATATGTTTCATTTACTTTTTCTAATATTCCTATTTGGAGGAACTACAAATATAAAAACTCATCAAATAATTTGTACAAACTAGCAAAGAAAGTGATTAGAAGATTTAAAAATACATATTAAAGATATAATATCGCATGGGTAAAATAAACCAGGACACACTATAAAAATGTCTGTGCAATCTGTAGATGTTAATTTGTTAATATTTTTTTATTTTAGTCTTTATATAATACATTTTATGGGAATCCAAAAAATCAGATATGTAGAATAAATCATACATCCAAATTTCTTATGATTTGTGTACACGCATACACTTATTTTCATATGTAAAATTACTAATAAAACTTGTCCATTGTTAAACAAATAAATTTGAAACAAATTACTATGTCTACTAACTTTACTCTGAATATGTTTATTTTGTATTAAATATATTTAGTGTGGTACTATGACAAAGTAACCACCTACAAAAGTAACGGATTTGTACACAAGAAAATAATAATGAGTTTCCTGATAAATACACTTTAGGCACAAAGTGGAAAAGAGCAGCATATGGCATGTTCCATGTACCGCATCATTTGTTATTATTCGTTGATTACTGTTCTGACAATCATCCATTCTAAAGAGAAAATAAAATGTGTCAGTTTATATATTTATTAGCAATGAATTTATCCAAGATATTTCTTTAGATTTAAAGCGTTAAATATAAAAATGTGTTCTCACTGGACCTAGAAATAGGTCCCTATAATAGATTGAATTATGTACACCAATTTAGATATGTTTTTAATTTTAACCTGCATTCCTTTGGGTGCTAAACTATTAAAAAGACAATCTCTTGAAGATGTTATTTTTAGTGAAGGTGTGACCCAACTGAATGGGGTTGGATCTTTATTACTGGAGCCCTTTGTAAACAGAAGAAATTCAGACATGGTCAGAGATAGCCAGGGGAGGAGCCGGGAAACCGGGAGTCAAAGGAACCAGAAGAGAAAGTAGCGGATATCACTGGTGATGCCAGGCAGGGGGGCAAGTCAAAGAAACCCAAGGACCATTGATTGCCAGCATTAGAATGTTACAGACTTTGGAGAGAAAGTATAGCTTTGCTGATGCCTTCATTTCTGACTGCTCCAACATCAAAACCGTGTGTCAATAATTTCTCATTGTTTAAACTAACCCATCGAATAGCATTTGTCAGAGCAGACTGGTTAAGAGAGCCTCTGAAAATTTTTCAAAGATTAAAATATTAAGTTAATTTAAAAATACTTTATTATGTAGTAATAAAGCATATGACTGAAGAGACCACAAAGAAAGGGAATTTTGTGCAAAATCAAAAACAAAATGAAAGTGAAAAGCATCATGAAGAAAAAATTTCTGCCATTTGATAAGTACGTACTATGTTTTATATGCTTGATACATATGATGATATATAATCATCATAATCAGAAACTGAGGTTCTAAAAGACTCTCTCCAAGGCATTAAGACTAAGAAGAGGACCTCATATCTAATAAATTGGCTAAGGAAGAATTCTGCAGTGGATAAAGTGATTTTAATGCCTGCAGCTAAGAAGCTAAGAAAATAATAATAGGTAAAAGGATGGAGGGGAGGAGACTATAGAAGAGTCAGGAATGGAGGGATGAACTGAAAGAAAAGAAAAGGAGTAAGAACCAAAAGAAGGGAAGCAGGGAGGAAGAAGATTTGCAAGACCAAGAGCATCAGAGGCCTGGAAAATCTCCCTAAAAACACAAGAGAAATGTAAGACAAGTACAAAAACTGGACAGATCTGGGTCATACAGATGAGTCCTAAAAGAAAAATGACAAAAGTATATTGGAAAAATATTGCAGACTTTACAATATGTTTCCTTAGTGAAACTAAATGTTTCTTGAAAACTCCAGAAAACAATCTTGCTGAGGTTAACAAAACTCTATACCAGAAGAATGAGTGTTTTATAAAGATGGAGAGAAAAACCAAGAGCTATTGTCATTTGCGTTCACCTGAAATGTGTTCACCTGAATAACCCAACCTGATAACAGAGAACGATATGGTTTCATTGGAAAATTAATTTTGTTTAAGGAGAAGATGATCTTTGTTTAAGATCTTGAAGATGTACAAAAGAATACTGTCATCTTACTGGCCATCCTCAGGATCTTAGAATAAGAGGTATGAAGTTGTTCCTTTTTATAGAGAGATATAAGCTAGAGTTCTCCTGTTGTTTGGTTTTTATTTTCATTTTTTTCAATTAAGGAAACCTGGGGATTTGAAGTATTGATATTAATTTGAATATTCTCGGGAATTTTTTTCTCTGAGGTAAGGATTATTCATTTTTTGTTTGTGTAAACATGATAGCATTCAAGAGATGAATGCATTATACCAATTGTGCTCTTGTCAATAAGAGGCACTTCTAATTTCCGTGATATTTAATAAATTAATTATTTTTATTATCTAAAGCTTATATTTGAAGACAACATTTGTTTTAAAGGATTGAAATTAAAACTTTCAAAAGCCAAAGAAGTTAATTTTATGAAGACAAAATCATATGACAATATAGTCTGCAAGTGTCTTACTATGGAGTTGAACATTTGCCAAGTTGACTTTTACTTTTATTTAATTAATTAATATTTGCTCATGCAAATCTTTTGTACTAGTAATTGCATGAATAAATATTGACATAAAATAAGATTATAGGAAATAGTTATATCTGTCGTATGTATAGATTTGCATTTCCCACATTCCTCTTTTGGTCTCATTAAAATTAAAGATGTGATGCTTTCATATAACGTTATTATTTTATATTTTTAACTTTCTCTGATAATCTCTAGTCCCTTTTTTTCTGTCTCTCAGAATTCAGACTTCTTATATTGTTCTAAACATATTCATAGTATATATGTGTGTGTGGCTGGAATTGGGCATAATAATACATTAATTCCTTGTCTTGTTGTTTTATGTAAATATCATACATATCTTTTATACTAGCAAATATATGACTGGACTTTTGATGAAGATGAGTATAGGTAATAGTCAGCTATGGATGTGGTATATGTGTCTGTATTCCCCAGATTCTTTCTCCTCTCCCCCCAGGTGTGTCTTCCAACTCAGTAGAGAGGGGCCAAACTTGTTAAGATCTGAAAGATCACACCCCTTGGCAGTTTGGCATCAGAGTAGTGAATTATTTGTTGTTTTATTCATTTAAAGCTCCAGAGAAAACAGGAGCAAAGATCAAACACAGACTCTCAAAATAAAAGTATAATGTACTACTAGCTGGCCACTGGGAAAAATATGAATATTTCAGACTGCAAACTTATAAATTCACAAGCATTTCAGTTAAGCTTCACATTGCAGAAAAGCAGCACACCTTTCCTTACAAGTCCTAACACTTGCCTTTGCATGGGGGGCAGTTTCAGAGTAAAAGCAAATGTAGGACTTTTTCTATTGTTATAACTCTAAAAAGATTTCATTGCACTTTGATAGACATTATTAATTGTTGTTTACTTTCAAGATGAATTGGTAGCTATATATATATATATATGTATTTAATCTAAATAGTATGTTTTATTAGTAGTCCCCAAATTAACTGTCTTCAAGGCCCAGGAAATAAATTTGCTTCTTGTTCTTTCTTACAAATAAATGAAATTTGTAAATTTTTTGTCATTTATACTACAATAGAATATATATAACATATTTTAAAGCTTATAAGAAACCAACAAACATTCTCTAAACATTTACTGGAGGAAGAATTAATTTTAAGCTATTATCAAAATATTATAATAAGCTAAATTAAAGTTTACAAAGAGAAAATAAGGACAGAATATTAAAATTTAAATGATTCAAGTATATACTTCTTTTGGAGGGATATTCAATAGATAAAATTTTATCAGTCTAAAAACATGTTTCCTAATTTACTGCAAGTAACCTATTGGGAATAGACAATTTCTCTGTTACTTGATGAAAATGTTCTTGTAATAGACTATAGTTAATGATGAAGGAAGAATTTATTTTACTCAGAAAAAGACTTTTATGGAATTTAAAACAATATATACTAATTTTATCCTGATTTAAATGTTACTTATAATGTATCTTCATCAACAACAACAAAAAAATTTAATGGATAGGTTAATGAATTGCTAAGTATAGCACTCAAGAAGATAAATACTTTAGATATATAAATACTTTAGATAGATAATAATTATAAAACCATTCATTTATTTATTTTCAATTAAGTTTGTGCTGAGTTAGAGAAATGGTACTTTTGGTACCCTAAAATATGTTAATATTTACAAATTATCTATCAATATGTAGAATTACTTTTTTTAAAATAATAATTTGTTTTTTAAAAGATACTTAGAGTACATAAATGTTATACAAAAAATATAGGGATTCCCATATGCCCCACTCCCCACACCTCCCACACCCTCTCACATAAGCATCCTTCATTAGTGTGGCACATTCATTGCAATTGATAAACACATCCTGGGGCATTGCCATTGAGCATGGACCATAGTTCACATTGTAGTCTATACTCTCTCCCACACAGTTCTGCATGTTGTGACGATATAAAATGACTTATATCTGTCGTTGCAAAGTCATTCAGGATGATTCCCAAGTCCCCCAAAAGCCCCCCATATTACCACTGTTTTTCCCCTCTCCCTACCCCCAGAGCCTCCAGTGGCCACTGGCTCCACATCAATGCTGTAATTTCTTCCATTGCTAGAATCACAATATATCTATAGTAGAATACCAGTAAGTTCACTCTAGTCCATAGCTCTTCCCCCCCATTCTGAGGAGTCTGGGATGATGATGTCTACTCCACCTCTAATTGAGAGGGGACTTATATTACTTTTTAATCCATTTAGGCAGGATGTGTAAGAGTTAAAAAAAAAAAAAACTGATTAAACAATCTCTGCTCTGAAACTTTGTTAATATGACTTGGAAAAGTACTAAAAGGAACCTTGCATTTCAGTTCATTTGTCCAGGACACATTGTCAAGAAGGCTCATAAAAGACACTCAAAATTCAGGGAAGCTGATGTGGCTCAAGTGGTTGGACTCCTGTCTACCATATGGGAGGTCCTGGGTTCAGTTCCCAGGGCCTCCTCATGAAGGCAAACTGGTCCATGTCTCTGGAGAGCTGGCACAGCAAAATGACCCAACAAAGGGAGACAAGCAGACACAGAGGAAAGATGCAGCAAATGGACACAGAAAGCAGACAGAGAGTACAAGCAGCAAAGGGGGGTGGGGGCTATAAATAAATAAAAATCTTAAAAAAAAAAAAAAAACCTCAAAATTCAGACCTGAATTTATTTATTCAAATCTCAAATTTAACTACTATGGAATCAATGCATATCATATATAAACAATCTCAATATTTTAAATTCAGACTGAAATATGAACTGAACCTTTGTTTATTGTTCCTATTTCATTCTTGAAAAAAAAATTTTAATGAAAACATGCTTTTAAGACTTGTTTTTAAGAAATGAAACAAAATTTCTTTAAAGGTTGCAGAGAAATCAATGTACAAGGCAGCTGGGATGATTTAGGTTTTTTGAGAAAGGATTAAATTTACCTTTGAAACTTTGTTCTCATTCACTGATAAAGGAAACCCACAAGTTCACTAGGTAAGATTAACTTTTTCTAATGCTGAGGTCTCAACGGAATTTATTTCTTAGATCCTTACAATGTCTCTTTTGCCATAAACAGAATTTTCAAATAAATATTTTGTATCATCTTCCTATAAAAATTGAGACCATAGTATAAAATCTCAATTCAGCCTTTGTGCCAGAACCTGTTTCTTTCTTATGCTCTAACCATGCAGGGTTAGGTCTTTGAGCACCCTGAGTAATGGGTAGTTAGTGTGACCCCTGCACATTCTTAAATATCAGGTTTTCAAGCAAGCTTTCCCCAACTACTGGATCACAGTCAAGTCATGGTTGAATTCTCTGACAAATGCCTAAAGGGCTGATAGAGGGCGATACTGACTAGACATACATATGCTGTAGGCACCAAGCAGTCAGGCAGTAGAAATGACATTCCTTGTGAAAATTCAGGGCCTGATTTGTATGTCTCAGTCAGTTGGAGAGCCAGTCTACTTCCTCAAAATGCTGTGATACAGGGTGGTGCTAATAGATAGGGAAACAACTATTTTGCTCTGACAAAAGCACTGAGTAATTTGGCTATGCATGCTATGGAGACTCAGAGTCTTGCCAAGAGAAGAAAAACAGAGAAATAGGAGACCAACAAGGGCCTGAACAATTTTAAGGACAGTTATTTCAAGAAGCATCCCAAACAAAAAAACAGATCTGACTTTCAATAGAACTGCATTTTAAAGACTCTACCAGAATGTCAAGCTTCAAAACATTCCCAGAAGTATCCAAATCTATGTGCCTTTCAAATGAGATTACTTATCATTATCCTTTTAACAATGAAAGAAGCCTGCCCCAAATAGCAATTGAACAATAGTTTGAAACTGTTATTTCTGGAAATAATTACCCAAGACCGAATGTGTTTATATTTCCTCCTAATTTGTACCAATTCTGAAATGCCAAAGAGTAAAAATTTTCAGAGGCCATGGCTATCTATCATCATTTATTATTCATTTATTTCTTTGCTCATTCATGTATTTTTCTCGTTCATGGAACTGAGGTTTATTTCAGACATACAATGTTCCCAACACTTTGCTGCATGCTGTGAGGACAAAGAGAAAAATCGAGTTGCTATGCCCCGTGCATGCCTCTGGATGAACTGTCTCCACCTGCAGCTGAGTGGCCCTGCACAAGTCCTGCCCTTGCCCTCTTCTACCCATTTTCCACATAAGGAAGCTTCTTCAATCACTCAACCTTCATGCCTCCACTGCCCTCTTCCCTTTCAACGCAAGATCTTATCTCCTTAGCTAGACCCTGTAGGAGAATTTGGAGTTGTAAAAAGGAGGAGGAAGTATAAAGTAAGGCATAGGAAGAGGGAGTAGAAAGCAAAGGGAAGAAAGTGTCTATGAAAATCTCCACTGAGTAATTGGGAATACTTATCTGGAGCCCAGGAGAATGATCTAGATGGGAGGTAATAATATGGATACCATCATTTAATACTTTCAGAAACTGTATGGCACAGATACTATTTTTATCATCATTTTACAGATGAGGAAAATGATGCACGAGGAGGTGATGTAATTTGCCCATGTTTACACACCAACTGCAGAGCTGGAATTCACACTCAGGCAGTTCAAACTCTTAACAGGCTTCCAAGAAACACCGACATTTAAGACAACTATCAAGGAGCAGTCAAAATGAAATGGAAACCCGGAGAGTTTTGGGAGGCTGGAGTGGTCAAGAGAGGCAAACGCTGAGAGTTCAAGAGTAAGAAGTGATTTTACATTGAAGCAGATGACAAAGAAGAAAAGCATTAGAAAGATTTCAAGACTATCTCATTGGTGATCACTGTCTAATGTGAACACCCATACTGGCAGAGTTCTTTCTTGCTGTTCATGCTTGAGGGAAAAAAAAGTCAGTGTGGTGACTTTGGGAATAGATTTTGGAAGATTGGGAAGAAAAGCGAGATTATAACTTGAAGTTATCTGTTTCCTGGGAGAATGGAGATAGCATTGTTTTTTTTTAAAAATAATGAGAGGAACGAGTTGGTGTTGGAACTTGTCTTGGGAAAAGTTGATTAAGTTTGGGGACATATTGTGCTAGAAATGACAGCAAGGTACACAAATGGAATTACCAGTAGGTAATCAGAAAAATATACTTCTAAAAACTTAAATTTCCCAGTCATGTCTTCATGGTCTTGAAGTAGTTGGCATAGATTTTGAGAGTGGTAGCTCGAATGGATGAGCTCTCCAAATGCTATACCTGAAGAGAGATCACAGGGACTAAAGTCTCCGGAGTCTAGAGTTAAGAATGCAAGTGTGAGAATGAGATAAAGGAAAAAGCTGTTGGAAAGGTTAAGAGCTTGGATATGATATATATTTTTTTCACAATGTGATTATATGTCAGACACTGGATAAAGATATGATTACCATATTTATCTGATTATAAAAAGTGCATTTTCACGTGTTAATATATTTTAATTGGGTTACATTTCACAACATATATACATATTTAATATAGAGATTTTCCATCCTTGAACAGCTTTTATTAAATATATGCTGCATCTTTTATTTGATAATACCTGAAAATTTAAAAAATGTATTTTACTGGTACTCAGAGGCTTTCATTTATGATTTGTATATATTTTATTACTCTAAAGAAGGAAGAACTATTTCTTATCCTTTATGTTAACTCTGTTTATGTAAAGGGGGGGAGGTAATATACTTAGGAATTTAGTATGCATTAATAAAATACTTAGAACTCCAATGATGGAGCATAAGCTCACATGCTGAGGGTCGGAAGATTATGCTTATTTTTAATGTCCCTATTTACTACTATACAAATACATAGGAACATTACAAAGATGACACGCAGATACCTGCCATATACATTGATAATACTGCCGACATTTATAGTGTAGACAAGTGATGAGTAATAATTATAATGAAGCAGTTTTAAGCAAGTTCAGGAAGACTTAGCCATAAGGAAGATACTGCTGAGATGCTTATGAAAGCTATGGAGTTGTCCCTTGTGATGTGTTTTGTCAGGCAGAACTAATTATCTGTGGATGATAAGAGAAAATATGGTGAAAAACAGCAGCCATTTCCCATTGCGAGAGTATCCATTTAAAACCCAACAACTCCCTGAACCATGAGGTAATTGAAACAGTACTGAAGCTGGCATGAATAACAAGGCGTATACTGTCTTTCTTAGAAAGTGGTGGCGGCAGGCAGGAAAAGTAAGATGCTTCAAATGCATCATAGAAAAATTAAATTTCATTTCAAATGATCAATATTGTTCAATTAGAAGAAGAAGGGAATATATAAATGCACCAAAACTGAGACCTTCTAACCAGAAAATTAACCTAGCTGGCCCATGTTTGCAGATGACATAATCTCATATATCTCTAAACTATTTTGCAGTTTTAAGATAAAAGCAAACTTTAGAGATTTTTTAGTATATCTTTGCTTATATAGTCAGTAATCAAAATTAAGATAGAAAAGTCCCAGTGAACATTTATTTTAAATTAAAGGGGGTATTACCTAACAGAAGTTAAATATTCAAACCAAACTTTCAGAATCTCTATCAAAAAGGAAATTATTTTTAATTCTGGATTTGCTTGCTAGCAAGAGAAAATGATTTACAGGTTTTATTGCTGCCAATTTCCCCTCACACCATCCTGCCCCAGCATCCTGATTTTCCAGAGCTGGGACATTGTCTCCAGAAGTCTTCAAGGACCCAAGCTCCTTCTGGGGGTCTTTTCTGCTGTGCTAATACTGTGGCTTTCATAATCCTGACCTTAGAAGGCTGCTCCTCCTCCAGGCATCATGTCTCCTTTCCACTCAAAAAGAGAGAAGGTTAAAATGCAAAAATGTAAGGGAAGCCACAGAAATGACTATGTTTAACTGGCACTTTAAGAGCATTGGAGTTTTGTTGGTAAAGAAGATGGGAAAAATAGATTTTATGAAGACAGCCAGCAGAATTTGCAAATACACAAGTCCGTTCTCTTAAACAAAGAGAAATAAGGGAACAGGGGTTTTGGGTCTTTTAGAATTTTTAATTAGATTCATATTGCAAAGCACAGAGACTGCAATTATAGCACTTAATTAATACTTGTTTATTCAATGAAGGAAGTCTGAATGTTTCAGAAAATCTGGGGAGAGCAGTTTTTAAAAATTCAGCAAAATTGCTAAGAGCATTTTTTTCTTACTAGAAGACATCTCTACAGGATGAAAGAAAACAGGTGAATAAAAGTGGATATTTGAACTTTAAATCAATTTATTTTTTCTGTGCTTTATATTAATTTCCTATTACCACAGATAACCACAAGTTAATTATTAGTAGAAACAAGGTGGTAAGCTAGGTTATTTACATAAATGAAAGATGATAGAAAATTTCTATTATGATTAATTAATAGAAAAAGTAAAGGTTTAGTCCTGCAAATTTAAAACAATGGTGAGATATGAACAAAGGTGTTTTTTTTTTTTTTTTAATGCTATTTCTTTGTTCTCTCTGAATTCCTAAAGAGGGATATAAGTCATGGTGAAAGGCATTGCTATTCATGTATTCTTTTCTTTTCTACTGCCTATCTCTTCATCTCTTCAAAACTGGCAGCATATTCTTTGAGTTTATAATGGTACCGTTAGTAGGTTTGAATGCGACCTGTAGGAAGCAGTATAAAGCAATATAAAATCAATAGGTTTCAGGAATCACTTCTTTAATTGAGGATTTTTTTTTAAAGGATGCATATTCTTTGAACTTAGAATACTTGCAAATACTAATAATATCAGCATATTAAGCAGGTAGAGTATAAATTTATTGATGCTGACTAACATTATAATTAGAATATGGCTGTTCACATATTTTTCTGTAACAAGGCTGCTCTTCTTAAATGTGATGCTCATTTTTCAAAAGAGAAAAATATTTCCACCCCTATCAACAGAAAATAATTGTCAACATTGTTAAAGTAAAATATATGGCTATAAAAAGGATAAGAGTAAAATTTCCTGCACTAGGAAGAAACATTAAAAATGGCTTATTAAACACAACCCAAATTCTTAGTTAAGAGAAACAAATTTTCAAACCAACTACTCAAAAATAAAACTTTTTTATTTTTAAGAATTCAATTTTTTTACATTATAATGTCTATGTAGTAACTTCAAACAAAATGTCTATATTTACTTTAATTGAATAATATTTATAATTTTTTATATTTGCTATAGTGTTTGCATTATAATGCTGAAAAATAGTCAAATATAAAAGTGTTGGAAATATCAAGGGCATAAATTATGTTGACATGCAATTTTAAAATGTCTTTTACTCAGATTGGGTCCATAGAGAAATCACAAACAATGATTATAGGGAAAATATTTTTGGTGTTCCCCTAAACAAGTTATTGTAAAGCTACAAATAGAATTTTGGCTTTTAGATGTTTATAATACACAGTAGTCAAAGCTAATTTATACACACATATATGTAAAATAGGTTGAGCAAATTCTACACACTTACAAGGAAACCTGGGCAGAAGAATGCAGAATAATCCTCTTTTGTAAGGGAAGGCTCCCTAACTGATACAAACTGATATGAACTACTCATCTAGTAGTTGCCCAGAAAGGGAGTATGGGAGTATAGTAGAAAGGTTTAGTTTCCATGTGGTTAGGAGAGAGCCTACAGTAAGCCTGAAAATTCCTACCTGAGGGGAAGAAAAGTGACTAAAATGAGATTCCTGTTTTATTTTGTTTGTTTGAGTAGTTTTTTTTTTTTTTTTTATGAGCAGTAGGGATGGATCCAGTGTAATTTTTAAAAAGAAATGTAATTTTTGATCTTTAAATTAAATAGAAATTTAGTGAATTTTATAAGTTATACTGTGTGAAGGAATATATCCCCCCCTTTTAAGTGTAAGATTTCTTTGAGAATTAAACTCTAAGGAACTGTTTGATCGGCATTTGGAACTTTGGGAGGTGGAATGAACTGAAGTCTGGTACACAAATGCGGTAGTGTAATAATCAACAGAGTGGTCTGAAGTCAAAACAGGTTATACTGTTTTTTTCTCTTTCCTTGTTTTAAAATGCTTCACATCTTTTTTAAAAATTCCCAAATAAATTCATTTATAAAAGGTCCAATTCAATTAAAATCACATTCTAAAGCAACAAACAGTTTATTGTTACTTTGAATCCATTACACTTATAATCCAGCTGACTTTTACAATATTGCTTTGGAAATTCATAAAATGTAGTTATATAAATTCCAGTGACTATTTTCTCTGGAGCTTGTCCTACAGAGTTCTCTATTTAAGATGCAGCTTAATTACAAATCAACACCACCAAATCTAGACATCTGCCCTTGTTACTTTTTATTTGAGCATTATGTTTAGAGGCAGTGCTTCCTCTGTCCAAACTTGTCTAATCAATAAGGCAGGTCTGAGACAGTTAGCAGTTACATGGGCCTCTTGTTGTACTTCTGTTTCAACTACTCTTGACACTATTGCAATCTCTGATATGCTAGCAGGGCCCCCAAAACTATATTCCATGAATGTCACATAAGCCTATATTTTAAGTACCAAACTTTCTCTTGGAATTTTGTGAAAATCCATTTAGCCATTGAGGCTAAATAGGGATAGGCAACAAATATTCATATAAAAATGCATAAATACTTGCTGCATGAATAGTTTGGATAAGTGATATTTTAGGGGCAGATGTAAGTTTGTTTCTATGTTGGGTTGGCTGGATATTGCTGGTAGAAACCAATTTAGAATCTTGTTGCTAGTGAAAACATTTTAGAGTCTCTGTTTTGCTGGCACACAGAGGGGCAGTTGTCAACCCTTTTGTTTCCTATTAGAGAGTGCTGTTCAAATGCATGCCACACTCCTAGGGTTACCAGCCTGCTCTTCTAGTAACACCTTTACTACTCTCAAAAAAGAATATTGCCATACAAGTGAGTAAAGCAGATACTGTTTTATGCATATATTTTGAAAGCAATTTATTAAACATGTAAATCACTTACATATTTCGATTCTTTATTATTAACAGCAAATTGTCTGTAACCTCAAAAAAGGTAGTATGTTACAATAAAGCATTGCTACACAGCAACTGAGGACAAATGCATAAATAAACAACCTTGCATTTTAATCATTAGGTTTTCCTTCAATTGCTATTATATCAATTCTATGATCATTTTTCTGTCTTGGTAAACATGAGGATTTCCATGTAAGTGATTGCTTTTGGAATTCACTTTGCAGTAGTTTCCGTAGACAATGAGAGTGAGAGACCTCTTCTGAAGTCTTTTGTTGCTCAAGTGCCTGCCAAATTATACTAATAAAAACTTGGGATATTGGTGTGGTCAAGTTGTTTATCTTTATCCATTTCTATCTATACTTATATCTATTTCTCTATCTCTACCTACCTATCTACCTACCTACCTACCTACCTATCATCTGTGCTTTTATTTTCATTGGTTCAATGGTTGAATATACAAGATGATCCTGGAGCAAAATAAAAACTGAAACCCACTCTACCTTAATGAGTGGATGTCAAAAGAACAGGGCCATAGAAACAAACTGAAAGAG
Organism: Tolypeutes matacus; assembly: GCA_026826555.1. Taxonomy (NCBI): domain Eukaryota; kingdom Metazoa; phylum Chordata; class Mammalia; order Cingulata; family Chlamyphoridae; genus Tolypeutes; species Tolypeutes matacus. Next base: position 32,184,987 of record JAKSZT010054487.1, on the reverse strand, counting down.
TTCCCAATGGCCAAACTGGAACAATTTGAACAAGAAAATAAGTAAAAAGCATAAAGTAGTATGAGATTATAATCCAAAGTTGAAAATAAATATCCAGGAGTCCATATTGATATAAATATGTGATTGAATATATTCATAAGTGAGGGATGAATACCATACCGATGAATACCAAATACAGAATAAATTCCCACTTTTAAGCGTGAGCTGCACATAGTAGCTTATTTCTAAAGAGTGTAGTACAGAAAGAGAGTGGGGGGAGTACAAGTTTGCAGTGGAGAAACCTGCTTAGCACTGACTCAGCCTGGTGATTAAGGTTAATATGAGCAGAGATAAGTCAAGTTCAGAGCATGTACCTTTGATATGATGTCAGGAGCAGGGCATTTTGCATGTGGTTTCCTCCTCAAAACTTAGCTGCAGTAAAACCATGAAAACACATCAGAAAAACCCTGGTTGAGGAACATTCTACAACATACATGGCCAGTACTCTTGAAAACTGCCAAGGTCATCAAAAATAAGAAGCCATTTACAAGGAAAGGATTAATAGTGGCAACACATGTGATGTAATTTGAAGAATACCTAACACCAAGGAAGTGTGAAAAAAAATGCAACCTTCTATCCCTCCTCCTTCTCTTCCTCCTCCCTTCTTCTATTAAGATATAATGAATAGAAATCTCTCCTATCTAGTATATGCACACTTCCTTATTTGAAGACTTATGTCTGAAGCCTTACAAAAATTTCTCTTGCAGGACAACTGGAAAGTTCACCCAAAAACTTCTAGGTGGTTTTGAGTTAGAACAATTTCTCAGAACTTCCGAAGAGTAGAGACAAATCAAAGCTGTTAAGAAGCTTGCGATAGAACTGTCCTGCCCATGAGACCTGATATGTGGTAGAGATTAATTCCTAACCCTCCAGATAATGGTCCTTCCTGGACTGGATTTCTGGGGCAAAATCTTTTCAGCTATAATCTCTCCTTTAAGATAACCCTTCACTTCTAAGGAATGATTATTCCAGGAGAATAAATACAGGAAGCTGAGGTCAGCTATATCTCTTATTACATACTTGTCCCGAGCAAAGATCTTGGTATCTTGTGATGTCAAAACCCTGGGAAGTAGGCAAAATGTGACTTGTGCATCCTTTTTCCTCCTTTATTTCTCCACCTAATGCATTTGTAAATGTTACCTTTTATGCTTACCCATGTAAATAACCAGAGCCTGTCCTCGAATCTTAGCACTCAGATCTACTTTTCCTCAGCTGCCCCATATACTCTATCCCCTTTCCCTGATTCATTTTTGGTCCCATTCCTTCAGAATTTTAATTTTGCTATTGTGTTACAAGATCCTCTACCAGGAATCTTTTGCTTTAGTAAGAGAATTCTACAAATACTATTATAACTAAAAAAGGTTGAAATTTGGGGCCATTGGTCATTGGATAAGAGAGTTATATTCATGGATATGTTGAAAATTTTCAATGCCATCAGAGCAAAAAGTGGCTCCTATGTCAGCTACTGTGTGGTGCCTACACAGACTATGTACAAAAGACGTGTATCATGAAAAAGTCTTCGTGTGTGTTTATGAAAAAAATTCCTTCTTGCTAAGCAGATTTATTGAATGAATTCAAAACAATTGTTACGAATTGAAAGCAATAAGAATCAAAACTTATAATCACACAGAGATTTATTGAATTTTTTGGTAAGATTTTCTAAAAGCAATATAGATCATTTAAATAACGTGGTGCTAATTAACTCCATCGGCAAGGTTTGTTCATATTTCATATATTAAAATTATAAATCAACAAAAATAGACACAGTATCATGTTTTGGGCACAATATATAAATTGCAGATAATTTAATCAATGGAGCCCAGTCACTAAAAATAAAGTATATTCCATATTCCATTAGAGTCTCAAGAGTTCAAAGTCAATGCTAGATAAGAGGGTCACCCAGGATCAAAGACACTTGTATTAATTACTAGAGTAAAGGGTAAGTTGCTGTAACAAAGAGACTGTCTTGGATTGTCTGAGCTGCTATCCTAAATACTACAAACTGGTTTTGACTTAAATAATGGGAATCTATTGCCTCCTCGTTTTGATAGCTAGTCCAAATCTAGAAATCCACACGGCTCCCTGGAGATTGTAGCATTCTGGCACTGGCTGTAGACAGTCCACGTTCCTTGGCTTTCCTACCATATGATGATGGTCTCTCCTTACTCTCCTGAGTCCCCGCTGGCTTCTCTGACTCTGATTTCCAGTTTCTTCTCTTTAGAAGGCCTCCAATAATCCAGATTAAAGCCCATCCTGCTTCTGTTGCCACATCTTAACTAAAAATAACATCTTCAGAAGGTCTTAATTCAAATGGGTTCACATGCATAGCGATGCAGTTTAAGACTAAGAACATGTCTAAATGTGGTACCCCAGACAAAAAGCATGTTCTTATTCTCAATCCCATTCCTCTGGTTGTGAAGCCATTGTAAATAAGACCTTTTGAAAACATTAGTTTTTGATGTGGCTAACTGAATCAGGATGGCTCTTAATCCTATTACAGGAGACTTTGGAGAGAAAAAGGCATGGGAGGAGTCAGAAGCCAAAAGCCAGTGGAAACCTGGAACATAAAGGAGAGGACCTTGCCATGTGATGGGAAAGCCAAGGAACCTAGGATGGTGGCAAGCACCACAATGCTACTGATCCTGGGAGGAAGCAAACTTTCTATATTCTAAAACTGTGAACCAATAAATTCTGTGGAATTGTGATAGCAGTTCAGGGAACTAAGACAGGGTTTGCAACTTGATCTTTCAAAGACACTGAAAAACAACTTTTTGCAGTAGTTTAAATAAAATGAAAGTGTACATCTCTCTCATGTGAGAGTAAGGTTTATCTAGGCTTGTTTACTTCACAAGACCAATATGCAATGCCAGCTCTCTTTCTTCCTTTGGTCAGACCTTATGTTGGGCATCATCCTAGTCTCTTGGATCTAAGTTGTGTCTCGGTCACTTCCTTATTCCAGTTCAGAGGAAGAGGAAGAGACAAGAAGACATTTCAGGCAAGCAATTTAAGTTTAGCAAGTGAGGCAGAAATCTCACGCATTCTTTGTGCTTACTTTCCATTGGTGAGAATCTGACCATGTGGCCACAGCTACCCATAAGGGGCTGGGCAGGAACATGTTTCTAACTGGGTAGCCACATTACCAAGAAAAGTAAAGAATGAATTTTGGGGAGAACAACCAGTAGCTACCATGGCACTATTTAGTATAAATTTTAAACTTTGCTTTATAAGATGAAAAGCTGGTTTGTGACCTTCAGTTTAAGAAATCCAATGCAATGAAGATAACTGTACCTATTCCCCTGTGTTATTTTGAGAAAGAAACTTATATCCCATCTCTCATTTTCTAAAGCATATAGTGATCACTCACTAAATGTGAGGTTTCTTCCTTTTTCCAGATGATTTGTTCAGACCTAGTGATCTAGGATTTGTTTGGAAAATTGGTGATCTGAGATATCTGCTGGAGACATAGAGAATCAAAGTCCCTTTGAGCCCAAAGAGAACTATGCCTGAAAGTAAGTCAGAATTGATATGCCAGGGCTTCTGTAAGCAACACAATGATTTTATGATTTTTGGAAAATTACTATACCTTATGTGGGGTCTAGTTCTAATCTCTAAATTAAAGAGAAATTGAATTTGTTGTTGCAAGATCATGAAATGTGACAGTTTTTTGTGGGATGGTATGGTCTAGAAGGCATATATTGGCACATGATAGATTGTTTGCAAAATTTTTTAGAAAAACACATAAAACAATAGAAGGCTTTTCCACTCAGGTAGAATAGCTTGACTGATTTTTTTATGTAATATCTTGGACCATCACTTTGCTACATGTAGGTAAATGTAAATTTTAATTGAGGATCCATATAAAGTACCTGGTGATTTTATTTTAGGGATTTTTACCTACCTGTGATGAACTTTGAGATGATTATTTGTTGGGTTAATTCGTTTCCTGGGCATATTTCCCCTCCTTTATGCTAAATTGTTAATCCAGGGATTCAGAGAATGATTATTCAAAATCTGGACCTATATATATAGGAATCTGTAGTGCAGGCATTTTAGCTTTGTGCCCTAAATGTATTTCATTATTCAAACATATTCAAGGTCTAGTTCATATCGTGAAAATAAATTCTTGTTTGGAATTTGTTATCAACCACCAGAAGTTTTCTCTATTTTATTGCTCAGTGGAACCATTTTAGCACATAGCACTTCCTGTATCAAAAAGTTTATCACACACACCTTTGTCCTGTACTATTTAAACTTATATCTTGTCTCTCCACCTAAATCATGAACCAGTTTCAATCAGGGATGTGGCTTATGCTTCTTTTTCTACACAGCACACAGAGATTTTCAAGGCCTAAATACATTCTAGATCATGAAATGAAGTTATTCAAAGCGACCCTTTCAAATATGCATCTCTGATTTTTGTTTTCCTTATCATACTATTGTCTTTAGTGTCTTAGGCAAGTATATTTTACTTTATAGTTAGAAAAATAAATCACAAAACTGGCACAAAATATTAATGGAAAAAATCAACATGGCTAAGCACAAAATGATTTAAAATATCTATCAGCAAAAGCTGTCATCTTGAGATGTTCTGAAATATATTGATTATTCGACTGCAGTTTCCATAAACCTCTTCAAAGTGCCAACAATCCAAATGAAAAGCAAGGTAAAATAAGGCTTTAGGAGATAATTCCCAGGGTGAGATCAGAGATGAAGGCTAGAGCCACCATATAATTTTATTGTAAGGCTTCTATACTGAGGCACGTGGGGCTTCTGAACCCCAGACCCAGAGTCTCAGGGGAACTTTGAAGGACTCTACTCATCAGAAGTATAAAATATTATTAAGATAAAATAAAATATGCAGAATAAAACATAATTATTAACTACCCACACAACCAAGCAAATGTTGTCTTCTTTATGTGGTTTCTATTGTATATGATATGTGAAAGTCTGAATGTACCTAAATTATTTCAGCCAACTGTTCTGGATTAGACACGATAGTTCTGGATTCTGATATCTCAGGATGTCCATATGACAAAAAGTTTTTGGAAAATGTTCCATATTCACCTGAAGCTTCCCAGGCAAGTTCCTCTAATATTACTTAAATACTCCTAGATTTATCAACATTTGAATGCAAGAAAAATGCTCTATTTTTGTCATCTGGATTCAGCCTTAGATCCTGCATAGTTCACATCATTGCTTTTGTCTGATTGTGACATATTGCAAATATGGCTTGCGGCTATTGAAATTGACAAGTTTCCCACTGTGATTCTGAAAACAAGTGAAAAAGTCCCCCTGTTCAACATTAGTTTCATTGTGAGTGCTATGGAAGATGCTCATGGACATGGCTCTTGAGAGATCATGGTTAACATAAGGGATCAGATTCTAGGATTGCAGTCATTACTGTCTAAAGGATTCAAGAGAAAATATGGTTGGAAGATGTGTTCTACATTAAGTCTATAAAATTACAAACAATAAATTTGACATAATCAGAAAATGAATTATCTTTCACATTTCTTCATTGTCTGGAAAGACTTGCATTTGAGGACGTGAAACACAGGAAGAACCTTTGAGACGGTCATTGGGAGCCAGTATATGCAAGCATCATGATAGATGGTGCAGAATAATGTGTAATGATGTCATGAGCATTAAATAAATGGTATTAGGGAACTCTAGATTCATAATAGTAATAATAATACTGCTTTCTTTTTCTCATAGTGGAAAATGTGAAATTGAAGCTCGCATTGACACGTTTGATAATACAGAACAGGAAGATATGGTTTCTGGATATAAACAGATGCTTGGACACTACAGAGAATCTTCACATGTATTGAATGAACTATAAACAAATACATGATCACTATTTCTCTACTCACTAATGTAATGCTTCATTGTTACACAGTTATACCTCAGATACACCCCTGTATTATAAAATTTAATTCAAATGCTTATATAGATGGGGGACCCACAAAAATATTTTCCCAGGGCCCTGAACACCCTTGGAGGTGCACTGCACTCTGAAATATTGAGAGAGAGATAGAAAAAGTTGATTTTAAGAAGTTTGTATGGTATACTATGAAATGAGTTTTCCGTTGGTACCACTTTAAGAAACTTAAGTTATGACTTACAGACCAGCATTACTTTTAAAAGTAACATCAATTTCACAAATGAGAAAATTAAAAGAGAGGAAAAGTGATTTGCCAAAGATTACCCAGTAAGGAAGAGCAGGACTGAGATTTGAGCCAATGTGTGTCTCACTCCAAGCCATTCTTTCTATCACACCAACTATTGTGTTTTCCTCCGGTAAGGGAGCACTTCAGGCTGCCCAGTTTTGCTATAGCAGCCCTTAGAATCACACACTCCTCTTGCTTTACCCATGATATGAAAGCAGCCTTCTCACATTAATTTTGTTGCTTAATTATTTTTTGCTAGTAGAGAATGAAATCACTAGAATATCCTCAGCAGTTATCTTATAAGTCAATAAGCATTTATTTATAAATAAATCCTTAGAGGATTTATTAGTGCACATGTCCTCTACAGTCAAATCATCATTGCCTGACAATGACATAATTAAGTTTCTTTGTCAAAATAGTGAGGACTAGCTTCCAGACACATTTCTGTTCTGTCAGGTTTCTGATTCCTCAGGAAATCCTGACTATATAGGCACCTATTGACCTTCCTTTTTATCCTCTTAATTTCAACGTAAGCAGATCCTCTTGGAATCTCTTATCAATAAAGTGATTCAGGAAATCACATTATTGAATGTGATTCAGTGATAGAATATGAAGGAATGATAAATGAACGTATGAAACAGTTGAGTTACAGAACTATCTGAATGCTTTTGGATCAACTCTGACTTAGAATGTAATGAGACTTTATTGAGCAATTTTAATAACCTAAACTATGCCAGATATCATCATATAAATACTTAAATACATATTTTAAAGGTTAATATTCTGATAGAACTCTAAATAAAGATTTGGTAGAAAATAAAATTATAAGTATATTATCATAGTGTATAAAATTATAAAAATGTTATTTATGAAGAAACCACATAACAGATATATTGGGACAAAATTTTATGAAGCAGAAATAATCTAAATTCTCTGATATACTATTTCACTGCTCAAAGATGATTTAAAAATCTATCCTAAGGAGAAAATCTAAAGCAAGAAAATCATAAAGATCCATAATCATGTTTGGTTATAAAACACTTGAATGAAATTTTGCGTTCCTGGTTCTTAATAAGTACTGAATAATAGGTAAAATAAAAGAAAAATTCTCATGCAATCTAATATTAATTCTGCTACAAAAGGTATAGATTTTTCATTAAGTTGGCTTTATTCCAGACAGACTAGCTTCTGGGAGTGATGGGATCTGGTTTTCATATGTAAATGAATTCTTTTAGTTTTCAAAGATGTTCCTGGATAAACCTGGGAGCAAGGAGACTGCCTTAGTTGATCCAGAGTGTAGACTGGCCAATGAAAAAACATAGTGCACTTCCAGCAACATACACATTGTTTCTAACAGTATTTATGATCTGATATAACTTAAAAAGAATGTGTTTGCTGTTATCAAAGGCTGTATGTCTTCTAGAATGAGGAGGGGCCAGGAGTTGAGTGGAAACAGCTCTATGCAAGAGGCTTACACTTATGTTGGTGAAATAACACATGCTCCCTTCATTTCCTCTCTTTTCAGGCCAAGACAATTCCTAGCCACACTAGCATAATTGAGGCACCTGGCCAGATAATATTCTGAGGACCTTGAGAAATGTTCTGTTTTATTACAATATATCCTATATAGGGACCAGCATTGTGATTATTACCTATTAACCTTTCGGATAAAAATAAGAGAATGAATTGATTAAATGACGGAGAAAGGGTTCATTTGCAACTGGCATCCTAATTTTTACTTTATTAATTTCTTTATAGTCTGCAACCATTATAATGTTAATTATTTAGGATGCTTAGATAGACTCCTAATTTAAATGATGGAAATGTTCTATCATTTAGCTTTTCAATCCCTTGAAATTATTTTGATACCCTTGCTTCCTCTCTCTTTGTATATGTTTTCCATATTTTATAAAAGCCACCTCTCTATATAATTCCTGGTTAATAAACAGAGAGAGACTTCCTGCTATACCAAACATTGCCTGTGAATGAATTATTTACATCACCTGATTTAATGCTAGCCTGAAAACAGATAGGGGCTTTTTCTTAATGAGTCATTTATTGTTCTTTCAGAATTACCTTGCTGATGGCAGTAAGTTCAGAGCAGAATGAATTCCGTTTCTCCTTTGGAATTTCCTCATTTATTTCCTACTTAATATCATGCTGATGTTATTGAATTATAATACCTGGTAGATTTTCTACCCAATAGGCTGTTAATTTGGGAGTAATTTGATTAATTTCTCTGAATGACAGTTATTTAACTGTCAAAGTGAGAACACATCTGTTCTAATATATCTTAGTTTTAATGTTCTGAAAAATGAAGGAAACTGATCCTAGAGACCCTCACTATTTGAAGGTTTCTCATTTGAGCTGTTCTGATCACCCTGGTAAGCACCGTCTTTGCACCCACTCTCATTTGAGATCAGTGGAACTGTTTTGTAATTGAGATTGGTGGTACAATCTGGAAAATCTGGCACCATTTATGACAGAGCCAGCCTTCCTAGTCCTCAATTTACTCAGTTTTTAAAAGCCGAAATTTAAATAGCTACTATGAATAGACCACTTGCTTAGTGCCAGGTGGGGTTCTAATCACTTTACCTCTAGTAACACAAGGTAGATACTATTGTGAGCCTACCCTTTTACACAGAGGATACCAGCACAGAGCGTTTAAGCCACACTTCCAAGCTCTGATAACTAATTAGTAGCAGCACTGGGATTGGGAACCAAGCAATTTGATGCCAGGCCACAATTTTCTTTCCAATTTTATTAGTACATATTAATAAAGCATAAATCCATCCAAACAGTATGATCAGTGGTATTCGGTGTAATTATATGTTTGTGCATTCTTCACCCCAGAGAAATGCTCCCAGATCACTTCCATTATTTCATATAATAATAATAAACAAAAAACAAACAAACTCATCACTCAATTTCCCTATGCCTTGCCTGTAGTACATAGCTGCTATTCTTTTTTCCTTCTTTCTAGTATATTTGTATTTATATTTTATAAATAAGTTTTATATATGCAATATCACCAATATTCATGTTTTACATGAGGTTTTACTCTCTTATACAGTTTCATGCTACAGTTTTTAGCTTTCCTTCTAGTAATATGCATGACCTTAGACTTTCCCTTTCAACCACTGTCCTAGCCATACAGGAGCACTGCTAGTTACAAACACCATGATGTACTTTAACCATTTCTAATCATTCCCAAAGATTTACAAACAGCCTTTATAACAATTCTGCACAGATTAACCATTAGCTTTCTGTTCTCTACCCTCCTTCCATTTTCTGGTGACCTATATTCTAATTATTAACTCCATGAATTTACACAGTATATTTAGTTCATAATAGCGCAATCATACAGTATTTGTCCTTTTTGTCTGGCTTGTTTCACTTACATAATGTCCTCCAGACTCATCCATGTTGTCATATGCTTCATGACTTCATTTCTTCTTACTGCTGCATAATATTCCATTGTGTGTATATACCATAATTTGTTTATCCATTCATCAGTTGATGGACCCTTGGGTTGTTCCCAACTTTTGGCAATCATGAATAATGCCTCTATATAGGTGTACAGATATATGTTTGTGTCTCTCAGGCCCCATTTTTTTTAACAGCTCCTGCTCTATACCCCACTGTTTTAGTTTCCTAGCTGCTAAATTAAATACTGTCTAATGGATTGGCATAAACAATGGGAATTTATTGGTTCTTGGTGTTGAAGCTAGGAGAAGTCCAAAATCAAGGCATCATCAAGGCAACGCTTTCTTCCAGAAGATTGTGGGCATTCTGGGGCTGCCTGCTGGTGATCATTGATCCTGGGCTTTTCTGTCAAATGGCAGTGTACATGGTGGCCTCTCCTGGCCTCTCCCTTCCCTTCTGTGTTCTGTAGCAGTCAGCTTCTGGCTGCTCCCTCTGCTCTTCTTTGTGTAGCTTTCTCTATAAGGCCTTCGGTAATAGGATTAAGATTATCCTTGATTGGAATGGGCCAAAAGGTCCCATTTGCAGTGGGTTCACACCCACAGGAATGGAACATATTTCTCTGGAATACTCCTCCCCAAGCCAATTTACCCACCCTTATAGGATAATGGGATGAATGGGTAAATTAGGTAATCCATTTTGTGTAATGCTTAGCACATAGCGCTGCTCAATGAATACTAGCCACTATTTCTGTTCTGTGTTTTTTTACTGTTCTTGTCATTCTAAAACTGTCATCTTCAGACTTTTAGGGTAATCTTCATTCTTCTTCACTAATTTAAAAAAATCACTGCAGTATGTGCAGTGTCAAGACGAACAAAATCAACATATAAATGCAGAATTCTATGGTTGGGGAATTCTGGGGTTTTGATATTCCAATTTATTTTTCTTAAAAAATATTACTTTGCCTAAAGATTTGAATGTCAGATGTCTTCTGAATATGGAGACTCAGTGTAATGTGGGATATTCTGATCCTAATCATCTGTTCTACATTCTTTCAGTTTGCCAGTCAACAGCTATCTAGTGAATGCCTACTAAGTGCTAGGCATTGTGCAACATGCTTTTAAGAAGTCCACACTTCAAAGATTTGAGGAGAATTAATGAGTATTAGGAGTTCAAGGACCAAAGAGGCTGAAACATTTGGAGCTTAATCTTTAAACAAAATTGGCATGAACTACATAGAAGATTCAAAACCTTTTTAATCTGCTCCTGTCATCTTTTTCTAAGTGATTTATCCAGAGATCTGTTGCTATTTCCTTGAGGCAAAATGGACTTAAATGACCCAAGATTTTCATTAATGCTTTTTATTTTTTGGTTTCAGCTAATTGCTTTAGAATACCTCTCCTTCAACTGCAATATTCTTATAGTTAATATTTTAAGACTTTCTGATAGAAACTCAGATTCCCCTTAGGAAACCCAAAATCAGCAAAAGCAAAATGTTGAACTTATAAATGGTAGAAGCAAGAAGTCTGACATGGAAAAATGTAAAATATTTGAATTATTCACCATAAAGCCTGGTGATAATACACCCTGTAAGTTTCAAATTTGCATTGCTCACCTCAAGATCAGTTTTTGCCGCATTCATCCTTGGTGAGTGGTGGTGTGGGAGGGCTGCAAAGTGAATGAGTGAGTGACATCATTCAGGATTTGTGTGGTTTTGATTTTCAATGCCATCTTGGCCTCTTAGTCACTATGTGATTTCAAGCCGTTTATTAAACCTCTGTAAACCTCAGTTTCCACACTTGGAAAATGGGTTGATATTATTATCTATTTCGAATTTTAGTTGTATCAGTGAGGTAATGAATATTAAGCAATCATTAAATACTAACAATGAGTATTAAGTAATATAAAGAACTCATAAGTGTTCAGTAAATCTTGAGTTTAACACAATTCATTTGAGGGTCTCAAAGCCAAATATTCTGTCTTTTCATTCACCCGATCAGCCTATTTCATTATAGCAACCAGAATGATCCTGATGGATTAAGTGAAATCAAAACAAAAATATCTTCATGGTGATAAACAAATCCTTTCCTGATCTGCATACCATTTGTTCCCTGGCTTCTTTCCGTTCTACCATCTTCTTTGTTCTCTTTGTTCAGACCACATGAGCTCAGGAACTTTTCACTGTTCCTGGAGCCAGACATGTACACTCCAGCTCCAAATTGTGCATTTGATGTTGCCTGTCTTGGGAAACCTTTTCACATACTGCACAGCTTGCTTCTCACTTCCTTCAGGTCTTTACTCATATATTGCTCATATGTCACTTTCTTTAACCAAACCACTAAGTTAAAAAAGGTTGCTCCTTTCCAATACTGCATTTGGGAAGTAAACTTTGCAGGGTGCTTTACTCCATAACACTTATCACCATTTGATATGTGCTATAATTTGCTTGCATATATTGTTCATTATCTACCCATCCCCTACAGAATATAAACACCATGAGTGTAGGAACTTCTACCACTTTTGCTCAATGTTGTGAACCCCCTTACCAGTAAAGTCTAGAATACAGAAAACAGTCAATAAGCATATGAGATTATAAATTGTACAAGCCAAACAAACAAACAAACTCAAATAAGCATCCATAACCATTAGAGTATGGATTTTAAAAGTCGTGTGGATCAGAATATGGAGGGACGGCATTGTAATAAGGAGAGACTAGAGTTGCCTCAAGGATGTCTTTTATAATGATTTACATAAGTTGAGACAATGGGAGGAGAAACAATTTGGGACGTACATAGTTATCATTGATTATCTAAGTTGTTTACCACCTATTTGAAGTAACCAGCCCTACATATTTAACCAGCAAACTGGATATTATCACTAGTCTTAGATAGTTTAATATATCACACCTACGATCCAGGACTCATACTTTCTATCAACCAGAAATGTTCCATAATATATAAATATAATAAACTAACAGTGGTCCCTAAAGGCCAAGGGTGGCTCAGTCTGAGAAATCCTTCAAGAAATTTCCTATATATTCATAGGTAACAGATGAGTTATAATTTTTAATTAGGCAGAAGCCACAAGATTTAGGAACACGGTGGACTTTACCTACTATTATCTCTTTTTTTTTTTTTTTTACTTTATTTTGTACATATAATAATTGAAAATATAAACAATTAAAAAGTAAACACAGGTGGATAGATACATACATTTATCAATTAAATGTAATGGATACATATAAAAATTTTTTTGAATCAAGCAATATGTTACACAATATATTTGGTCAATATATTTGTCAATATATTTGGTTCATAGTAACGCATTCTTACAGTATTTGTCCTTTTGTGTCTGGCTTGCTTCGTTCAACATAATGTCCTCCAGGTTCATCCGAGTTATCATATGCTTTATGACTTCATTTCTTCTTATAGCTGCATAATATTCCATCGTGTGAATAGACCGCAGTTTGTTTATCCATTCATCTGTTGATGGACACCTGGGTTGTTTCCAACTTTTGGCAATGGTGAATAATGTTGCTATGAATATCGGTGTGCAGATGTCTGTTCGTGTCACTGCTCTCAGTTCTTCTGGGTATATCACCCAGTAGTGATATTGCAGGGTCACGTGGCAAGTCTATATTCATCTTCTTTAGGAACTGCCAAACAGTCCTCCATAGTGGTTGTACCATTCTGCATTCCCACCAACAGTGAAGTAGTGTTCCTATCTCTCCACATTCTCTCCAACACTTGTAGTTCTCTGTCTTTTTAATAGTGGCCATTCTGATAGGTGTGAAATGATATCACATTGTAGTTTTGATTTGCATTTCCCTAATCATGAATGATGTTGAGCATTTCTTCATGTGCTTTTTTGCCATTTGTATTTCTTCTTTGGAGAAATGTCTATTCAAGTCTTTTGCCTATTTTTTAATTGGGTCTTTTATCTTTTTATTGTTGAGTGGTAACATCTCTTTATATATCCTGGATTATTAAACCTTTATCAGATGTGATTTCCAAATATTTTTTCCCTTTGAGTTGGCTCCCTTTTCACCCTTCTGAAAAAGTCCTGTGAGGTGCAAAAGTGTTTAATTTTGAGGAGGTCCCAATTATTTATTTTTTTCTTTTGTTACACATGCTTTGGGTGTAAGGTCCAAGAAACCACCACCTACTACAAGGTCTTGAAGATGTTTCCCTACATTTTCTTCTAGTAGTTTTATGGTCTTGGCTTTTATATTTAGATCTTTGATCCACTTTGAGTTGATTCTTGTATTGGGGGTGAGATAGGGGTCCTCTTTCATTCTTTTGGTTATAGATATCCAGTTCTCCCAAAACCATTTGTTGAAGAGACTGTTTTTTCCCATTAGCGTGGGTTTGGTAGGTTTGTCAAAAACCAGTTGACTGTATAGGTGAGGGTATATTTCTGGGTTCTCAATTCTATTCCACTGATTGATGTGTCTATCTTTATACCAATACCATGCTGTTTTGACCCCTGTAGCGTTGTAATAGTTTCAAGATCAGGCAGTGAAATTCCTCCCAAGTTGTTTTTCTTTTTTAGAATTGCTTTTGGCTATTCAGGTGCACTTACCCTTCCAGATGAATTTGGTAATTGCCTTCTCTAATTCTGTAAAGTAAGCTGTTGGGATTTTGATTGGTATTGCATTGAATCTATAAATCAGTTTGGGCAAGATTGACATCTTCACGATATTTATTTTTCCAATCCAAGAACACAGAATGTTTTCCATTTGTTTATGTCTTTTAAAATTTCTTTTAGCATTGTTTTGTAGTTTTTTTGCATATAGATCCTGTACTTCTTTGGTTAAATAAACTCCTAGTTATTTGAGTCTTTTGGTTGCTATTGAAAATGGAATTTTCCCCCTGATTTCCTCCTCAGGTTGTTCAGTACTAGTGTACAAAAACATTACTGATTTTTGTGTGTTGATTTTGTATCCTGTCACTTTGCTGAACTCATTTATTAGTTCAAGTAGCTTTGTCATGGATACTTCAGGATTTTCTAAGTACAGGATCATGTCATCCGGAAACAGTAGAGTTTTACTTTCTCTTTTCCTATTTGGATGCCTTTAATTTTTTTTTCTTGTCTAATTGCCCTAGCCAGAACTTCTAATACAATGTTGAATAACAGTGGTGACAGTGAGCATCTTGTCTTGTTCCTGATCTTAGAGGGAAAGCTTTCAACCTTTCCCCATTGAGAATGATGGCTGTGGGTTTTTCATATATGCCTTTTATCATATTGAGGAATTTTCCTTTTATTCCTATCTTTTGTTTTTATCAAAAAAGGATGCTAGATTTTGTTGAATGCCTTTTCTGCATCGATTGAGATGATCATGTGTTTTTTTTCCTTCAATTTGTTAATGTGGTGTATTACATTGATTGATTTTCTTATGTTGAACCAACCTTGCATACCAGGAATAAATTCCACTTGGTCTTTTCATATGCTGTTGGATTCGATTTGCAAGTATTTTGTTGAGAATTTTTGCATCTATGTTCATTAGAGAGATTGGTCTGTAATTTTCTTTTCTTGTGGAATCTTTATCTGGCTTTGTTATTAGGGTGATGTTGGCTTCATATAATCTCTTGGGTAATTTTCCCTCCTCTTCAATTTTTTGGAAGAGTTTAAACAGGATTTGTGTTAATTCTTTTTGAAATGCTTGGTAGAATTCACCTGTGAAGCCATCTGGTCCTGGACTTTTCTTTGCTGGGAGATTTTTGATGAATGATTCAATCTCCTTAATTGTGATTGGTTTGTTAAATTCTTGTATTTCTTGTAGTGTTGTTGTAGATTGATTGTGTGTTTCTAGAAATTTGTCCATTTCATCTAGGTTGTCTAGTTTGTTGGCATATAGTTTCTCATAATATCCTCTTATGATTCTTTTTATTTCTGTGAGGTAACTCCCCTCCCCTTTCATTTCTGATTGTATTTATTTGCATCTTCTCTCTTTTTTTCTTTGTTAGTCTAGTGAGGGGTTTGTCAATTTTATTGATTTTCTCAAAGAACCAGCTTTTGGTTTTGTTGATTTTCTCTATTGTTGTTCTATTTTCATTTTCATTTATTTCTGCTCTAATCTTCATTATTTCTTTCCTTCTGCTTGCTTTGGAATTGGTTTACTGTTCTTTTTCTAGTTTCTCTAGTTGTTCAGTGAAATCTTTGAGTTTAGCACTTTCTTGTTTTTTTAATATAGGCATTTAAGGCTATAAATTTCCCTCTCAAGACTGCCTTCGCTGTATCCCATAAGTTTTGATATGTTGTGTTCTCATTTTCATTTGTCTCAATATATTTACTGATTTCACTTGCAATTTCTTCTTTGACCCACCGATTATTTAGGAGTGTGTTGTTCAGTCTCCACACATTTGCAAATTTACTTTTTTCCTGTCTATTATTGATTTCTAGTTTCATTCCATTATGATCTGAGTAGGTGCTTTGTATAATTTCAATCTTTTTATATTTATTGAGAGCTGAATTGTGACCTAACATGTGGTCTATCCTGGAGAAAGATCCATGCGCACTTGAGGATAATGTATAATCCACTGAGTTTGGATGCAGTGTTCTGTATATGTCTGTTAGGTCTAACTTGTTTATCATATTGTTCAAGTTCACTGTTTCCTTGTTGATCTTCTGTCTAGTTGTTTTATTGAATGATGTGAGTGGGGTGTTGAAGTCTCCAACGATTAATGTAGAAATGTCTATTTCTCCCTTCAGTTTTGCCAGTGTTTGTATCATATATTTTGGGGCATCCTGGTTAGGTGCATAGATATTTATGACTGTTATATCTTCCTGGTGGATCGTCCCTTTTATTAATATATAATGGCCTTCTGTATCTCTTATAATTTTTTTGCATTTAAAGTTTGTTTTGTCTGATATTAGTATAGCTATCCCTGTTCTTTTCTGGTTACTATTCACATGGAGCATCTTTTTCCAACCTTTCACTTTCAGCCGGTTTGTATCCCTGGGTCTAAGGTGACTTTCTTGTAAGCAGCATATGGATGGCTCATGTTTCTTTATCCACTCTATCAGCCTGTATCTTTTGATTGGGGAGTTTATTCCATTCACATTCAAAGATAATACTGTAAATGCACTATTTACTTCCTCCATTTTATTCTTTGGTTTTCATATATCATCTTGCTTTTGTCTCTCTTTTTTCTCTTTTGGTTATCCTTTCTGCTATTCTTTCTTCTATACTCTCCTCCAAGCCTCTCTCTCCTGTCTCTTTCTTTCAAGTTCTAAGGCTTCCTTTAATATTTCCTGCAAAGGTGGATTCTTTTTTGTAAACTCTCTTAGTTTCTGTTTGTTTGTGAATATTTTATACTCACCTTCATATTTGAAGAACAGTTTTGCTGGATAAAGAATTCTCAGCTGGCAGCTTTTCTCTTTTAATTTCCTAATTGTATCATACCACTGTCTTCTCACTTCCATGGTTTCTGAAGAGAAATCTGCACCAAGTCTTACGGGCCGTACCTTGTATGTGATTGTTTGCTTCTCTGAGAATTTTCTCTTTATCTTTGACATTTGACATTCTGAGTAGTATGTGTCTTGGCATAGGTCTATTTGGATTTATTCTGATTGGGATAGAGTGTGTTTCTTGGACATGTAAGTTCATTTCTTTTGTGAGAGTTGGGAAATTTTCAGCTATTACTTCCTCAAATACTCTTTCTGCCCCTTTTCCCTTCTCTTCCCCTTCTGGAACTCCCATGACACCTATGTTGTTGTGTTTTGTGTTGTCATTCAACTCTCTGAGCCCCTGCTCAGTTTTTTCCATTCTTTTTTCTCTCTGTTCTTCTCTCTCTTCGATTTTAACTGCTCTGTCTTTGGTATCACTTATTGTTTCTTCTATCATTTCGAGTCTGCTGTTGTATGCCTCAAATGTGTTTTTGACCTCACCTATTGTGTCTTTCATTCCCATGAACTCCGTTACTTTTCTGTTCAGGATTTCAAATTCTTCTTTGCGTTCGCTCAATGTCTTCTTGATGTCATTTATCTCTTTAACTATATTGTCTTTCATCTCATTAATTTGATTTTGGAAATTTGTGCTCATCTTGCTGATTAGTTCTCTCAAATTCTGCGTCTCTTCTAGGACTTTGGTGTATTCCTTTTCTTGGGCCATGTCTTCTATTTTCCTAGTATGGCTCGTAATTTTTTGCTGGTGTTTAGGCATCTGGTTAGGATGTAGATTACTCAGATGCTCAATCTCTTTCTCTTTTTTAGAGATTCAGTGGCAGGAAGCTGTGAGTTACCACAGCTCTTTGATTTTTGGCTCTACCTGGATTGTTAGGATTGTCCTGCTGGTTGCTCAAAACTGGGCACTGGACCCAGTAAGTGGTTGTAGAGTCACTTCCTAGGGCCTTGGGCAGGGAGACTATAGAGGCCAGGAAAAGCCTCTCCTATATTTTTTTATTTTCTTATTTGCACTTCCTTGGTCTGCCAGGAGATGGCACTCATTGGCAGCTCCCAATTCAATGCCTGGTCAGAGTGTATTTGTTGTGACACAGACCAGATCAATGTGATAGAGCTTCCTGTCTGGGGACTAAGAGCTTTGTAATTCAAACTTTCTGAGACAGTTCTCCAGTCTTCTCTGGCAGCCCCCTCCCTTTTCCCAGCTAGGAAATATTTCTACTCCCCTCTGAGTCCTCAACAATCAGTCCCTGTTAGTAGAGGAGGAGATTGGGAGGTTTGTATATCTTTAGCTCCTTGCAGGCTCCAAGGCAAACAATGGCACAGCCTCACCTGGCCTTGAAGGGCTCTGGGATATGGCAGACCAAGCCTGCGAGTCAAAAGCTGAGTCAGCCCCAGCCTCTCTCTCCCCTCTTCTGTGGAGTCCTCAACAATTAGTCCAGGCTAGAAGAGAGGGAGATTGTGGGGGTGGGATTTCTCCAGGGCAATCCACCATGTGGAAGTGTCCATGGGGCTCCGCAGCCCATATTTGCTGTTCAGAACCTGAATCAGCCTTAGGCTGTGTCCTTCTCTCTCCCCTGTCCTGGAGTGGTAGATCCCTGGATCCCCCTTTGTCTGTAGTCGCAGGCCCAGAAGCCTGAGAATTCTAAAGAGTGTGGGGGAGGGTGCCGGCAGCAGCAGCCACCGCTGGTTCCAACTCATGGTTCTGTCGTCGCGATTTCCCTCTTTTGTCCCTCTCTCCTCTGGGTGGTGTGCAGCCTTCACCTGCTTTGCTAAACCCTAGAAGATCTTTTCTGGGGTTGTTTCAGCCTGTCCTTTAGCTATTCTTCTGGAGAACAGATTCCCGTGTCTTACTAGTCCCCCATCTTCCCGGAAGTCAGTGTCTCTTATCTCTTAACAATTAAATTGTTTTTAAACTGCAGGAATGATCTTTTGGCATTTGTTAAATGAAATGTGGGTCTTTTTCAAGTAATAGAAGAATACCCTTATTTTGTGGGGTTCTGATATCTACAGAAATTACTTGGGTGTTGTTCTGCACTGTGTTCTCCTATGAAACACAGTTAGTTTAGGACATCCACACATCACTCTCAGAAGTATTTATGTCCAAAGGAAAATCATGACCCAAAAAATGATCTCTACTAAACAAATATATGGTGTAAAATAGGAAAAAAACAAAACAAAAACCTGTGCTTTTAAATTCATTTAACTTTTTTCTTTGCTTACATCTTAGGAACTAGATGCATCAAATGAAACACTTCTTGACCTTAGTTTCATTGCTGTTAGATATACTCTGCATATTATCCAGTGGCTCACATTTTCTGCAGCACTGCCAACTCATCTCTACATTTGATAAAATATATTAAATATTATATTCTCACTGAATTAGACTAATTGTGCCTTTTTCAATTACTGAAAGCACATCTTGAAGTAGGGCATGAATTTGTATCTTTGTTATTATTGTTGTTTTAAACTCAAGGTTTTCTCTAAATAAATTAGGAATAAATCAAGACATGTTTATGAAGATTTTACATCATTAAGTAGTTGAGGGAATTTAGCAAATTATTTTCAATCTTAATTCTTTTCAATGCTTTACTATTAATATGCAAGCTGAAAAGTTTTGTCATTTGGTGAATTAATCAGCTTTATTGAGTGCCCAAAAAATTGCTTATGCTTAATCTACAATGTGTTAAATTTTTTTTCTATTATAGAATGAAACACACTCCTTTACCCTTGCCTCTGAAAGCAGGAATTAAATCAACTTCATTTCCTATCACCAAGTATTTAACAATGCTAAGCCCAGAGTAGGTGCTTGGTAAAGATTTAATTAGATAATTAAAAAGCACACATTGGGTAATCTAAGCACCTCTTAAAATATATGTATATATATAACATTTTTTGTAAGCAAATACACATATATGCATATATATTTATATATCATTTTGTAAATGTTTGTATGTATTGTGAGAATTTTGATTTTTACCCACAATAAAAATAAATAAAAAATTAAAAAAAAAGCACACAACCAATTTTTTCTCTAATTGTATGCTTTTTCTGAAAAGTATCACAGTATTTTTAAAAAATCAGATAAATTCTTATACTCAAGAAATTTATAGCTTGAAAATAATTTCAAAAATTTTAAACTTTTGATTTTCCATTAGAGATCCTGAAATGTTTTCCTCTTTCATTTCCATAAGTTCTGATAGTCATTTCAACTCAACACAGGCAAACCAACATGTGGAGTAGACTGGAAGCAGAGAAGGCAAGGAAGGATCCAGAGGAGTGTGGCCTCTTTAGTGATTCACATTACTTGGAGGAGCTAGTTTGAAATTACACATTGGTTTGACTTAGACAATCCCACTTTAGACCTACTGTGTGGGTGTGCATACATTTTAGCCTTTTCATTCTAAATTTTGACAATAATTCATATGGTCTACCTACCTATGGCCCTCTCTTGTCATGATCTCTAGTTAGTCATATATGTTTTCAAAGTTCCCACCCCATGACTACCTAAAAAATTGGTAAGGACATCTAGAAAACTGTCCTTAATTTGAGAAATTCTAAAATTAAATATAAATAGCCACAAAAGTTATGCAAATTACTATTTCTTAATTCATTCAATAAACATGCTCAAATAGCAGTGCCTGAGATCTAATTCATGTATTAGGGAAAATTCAGAACCCTCAGTCCAAATGTACCAGGTACTTCACGTCAAGCACCAGCAGCAGCCATGCTATTAGCATCATAATGAAGGACATGATGATACATTAGATATCAAAAGAATGACATATTTTTCCTCTTACTAAATTAGAGAAATTGCTAATATCTAAAATTGCATTGAAAACTTTGCTGCTTTTAGTGGATGCTAACTATTGCTCTTCTCTGCTTTTCCTTAATGAAAACAAATGAACCTGTGCACACATTTTAAATACTATATTCAAATGCTTAAAATAATTTACCTTTTTTTGTCTATTACAATTTCTATTCATGCATAATATAAGTGATGTTAATTATGGGTTTTGGATAGCCAAAACCTTATTTGGGCCAAGAAATCAGAATAACAAATATGGTTATTCTAACCAACAAATCCCATTTGGGCAGAAAAGAAATTTATAAGCTGTGAAATCTGATTGCCTAGTTTTCAAATTGCTATTTGATCATCATGAGAACATAAGTATCATTTAAGATTAGGTGTTGTTTTTCTTTATATGTATGGAAAAAGGACAAGTTTTAGATTCAAACAGATCTAGACTTGAATCCCCAGGCAGACAATTACTAACTTTGTGAGTTGGGTAAGTTATTTGTTCTTTTCCGGCCACATCAGCCTCTTTTGTAAAATGGGAATAACAGTGCTCCCGTTCAGGCAGTTACAAGATCATGAGAGATGACGCATTTAATGTGTCTAGCACAGTGCCAGGCACCTAATAAGGACTCATCCTTCATTTTGCCCCCCACCCTCAACAAAATTGCCAGTGGCTTAAAGGAAAGAAATGTACTTCCTATTCATTGTCACACCCTTTTCCTATTCCCTATCCTAGTCTCTGAAAGATGCCTCATATATAATACTCAATAAATATTTGTTACCTACTTTTAACACTTTCCAGAACTTGACTCTAAACCTGACATTTCCTAAGCCTTGTTTGAGTGCATGATTTCTCTTTTTAGTCATTGTATTATCACTTTCCCATATCTGAGAGTTTCTGAATTTTGGAGGAATTTTGTGCAGCTCTATTTTTTTTTCCAACTGAATGCAGTTAGTCTTCATCAAACTCCATGTAACACTTTACTTATAGAATTACACTAGTGGAATTATTAAAACAAACAAACAAACAAACAAAAAATCAGATGGCGAGGAGAAAAGTGAGGTAGGAAACACATGAAACTGGACACAAAGGGCATTTCAAACTTTCTCTGAGGAATATTCTTCCACTAACCTCTCTTATATTTGACTAATAGAAGGGTATGAGAGAGGCTGAAAAGACAATCAGTAACCTTGTGAAGGTTATTTGTAACTTTCAGGGGCTGTACTATTTTGTTCTACTGCATGGCCAAGGTAAAAATCTATCTTACTATGCTGCGTTTCCCTCCTTTTAAAAGAAAGATCTATCACAGTGGATATAATGTGCTGAAGAAATGCCCTTGATATATATTTAAGTAAATTTCTTATTCTCTTCTGTTAGATTTTGTTAAGTGAACAAAACTGATCACTTAAGAGGAAGAAACTATATAGTGTTAAAGCTGTATGTTAAATTCGTGGTAGCATCAAATAATATTCATGCATAATTTCAGATAATCTTTTAAAATGTTAATTTTGCATATTTGTGGAGGTAATTAATTTTAAATAATCGATGTCAATAGAAAAACATGTGAAAAGCCCTGCACAGTTGCAAATAGTTTAATTGACAATGTTAATTTAAGCATATATACAATTATAACAGATGATAGTACAACAGTGGAGCAAATTAGATATTTCTTCCTCAGTAAGTTCTTGTCTTAACCAACAATTGGAGGATTGAATTTCACTTCTGACTCTAGTTTACATTCAGCATTAGACTCTGAGAAAATCAGTCAGTAGAGAAGTCAAGTAAACAGACAAATTGGGGTGAGGACTGAAAAATATCCTTGTATTTGGCAAAGCAGAGGCCACTGATGCTCTTGGGTTAACAAAAACACTAAACAGTGAGATAAAGGCCAGATTGCTAAGGGTTGAAGAAAAACGGCCAAAAAAGTGAGGATAGGAACGAAAACTGTAGTTGCAAAGAGCTTGGTTCTGTAGGGAAGAAGTGAGAATACTATTAGGTTGGTGGAAAAGTAATTGCAGTTTCGGACTGTGAATTTTAAATCACTATAACTAGGCTCAAACGCATCTTTATTAATCAAAATTGGAACCATTATAGTTAACACATTTTTGCAAACGAGAAATAAGTTTGTTTATTCCGGTAGCCTAAAAATCCATGCTTCGGGATCTGATGAACTCTTGGAAAGCATTTTCTGCATCTTGCTAGTTGTGAAAGCGTTTTCCCTGCAAAAAGTTGTCAAGATGCTTGAAGAAGTGGTAGTCGGTTGGCGAGAGGTCAGGTGAATATGGCACATGAGGCCCAATTTGTTCAACTTTTGAAGCTTTGGTTTTGTGATGTGTGGTCGGGGGTTGCCATGGAGAAGAACTGGGCCCTTTCTGTTGACCAATGAGAATCGACTATATATGCTTTATATGTAAATTTTTAGTAATTTTTTTTTGGTTTTACAAAGCAAAATATAATTTAACTAAATATATTCCTTTACCCCTAGCATGTCTGAGGTTCTTGTTTTCATGGACTCTAGTTACATTGATGACATTTGTTATCATTAAACAGTAAATTATCAAAAAATCCTTATAAATCTTATAAAACTTTTATAATTAATTGGAGTTGGATACCCAAACAGCCATCATCAGGGGAAGGGAAAACAATCCTTGCAATAGAATCCATAAGGTAGAGTCTGATGGCCTAAGGACATAGGATTCAACATTGTGATAATTTTATCACTATGGTTTACCTTGAACTTGACTTATCAGCAATTGAGGCAGATCTATTGCTTTGTGTTAGACTAAAAATAAACAAGATCCCTAAAATAAGAATGTCAAAGCATTAATTTAAAGTGAAAAATACAATTTAACCAGGAATTGGAAACATTATTTAAGAATTCATTCATGTGCATATTGATTCATTTAGCAAATGTTTGTTACAGTTCTAACGATATGTCAAACACTATTTTAGTAGTGGGGACCTAGCAATGCTGTGTAAAAAATAAAAGACACTGCCTTTATGTTCTTTACATTCTTAATAGAGGGAGGAAAATGATACAGTTTTGTGGTTTCAGTTTTATTAACACCTTGAGTGTGCTGGCAATACAAAAAATAAAATAAAATAAGGCAGTCTAAGGGGTTGGAGAGTGACAAGAAGAGAGTAATATTTTAGAGAATGAATAAGGGAATTCTCTGAGCAGTAAAGTGAGGAAAGAGTCATATAAATATCTCAGGGAAAAATATTCCAGGCCGAGGAAATATAAAGTCTGAAGGATTTGAAGAAGAGAAAACCATTGCAGAACAAGACAGAGAGAAAGTAGGAGATGAAGTCAGACAGATGGGGAGTGTGCCAATCATATGTTTGAAGGCTCTGGTGGGGATATTGAATTTTATTCTGAGTGAGCAGGAAATCTACTGAGTTTAAGAGGATCGATGTTGTGATCTGACATTTTAAAAGGGTCATTCTTGCCTTTGTATAGCAGAAAGAGTATAGTTTGATATTAAAGTGAACATGTCAAATATTTGAATGTTTTTCTACAATTGAGGGGAAGTTGGGGATTATAGTTGTAAATTTGGAAATTGTCATCAGTGTGTAGGTGCTATTTTAAATCACAAAACTGGATGAACTACATTGGGATGTGAATAGAGTTGGGGAAAAGAAGATGTTCAACGACTGAGCCCTGTGTCTAGCCAACTTTTCGAGTTTTAGAAGAGGATAATAATTTTATATAGGAAGGAATCAAAGATGGCCAATGAAGGAGGAGAGAAACCAGTTGAATGGGTATCCTTGGAAGTCAAGGGAAGACAGTATTTCTTCAAAGAGATAGTGGTCAAATGTTTTAAAAACTTCTGGCATATAAGGTAGTTCACAAAATAAGAACTAAAATGGCCTTTAGACATCTGAAAATAGGTTAATTATACTTATATAAAAGAAATTCAGGGAAGTGGCTGTGAATCAGTAGGGCTCCCGTTTACCATGTGGGAGGCCCTGGGTTCGGTTCCTGGGGCCTCCTGGTGAAGGCAAGCCCGCCCGCATGGCGTGGTTAGCTGACCCAGCGAGTACAAGCAGCAAGGGGGGGGGGGGATAAATGAATAAATAAATAAAATCTTAAAAAAAAAAAAAAAAAAAAAGAAATTCAAACTGCACTGAGATACTACTTATTGTTTTTCAGATGGTAAAATATACAAAATTTTGACAATAGTCCCTGATGTGAAAGCTATGGGGGAAGCAAACACTCACATATCACTTGTGGGAATTAAAAATGGTATAACTCTATGGAGGGAAATTGGGCAATAGTCAGAAAAATAATATATTCATTTATCCCTGACCCTGTCACTTCTAGGAATCCATTCCAAAACTATTTTGGGAAAAATACATAAACTACATGATAACTGACTCATTTCCAATGCTATAAAAAAAATCTTGAAAAGCCAAACTAAAACGAAATTAAACAAGCAAAATAAAGACCATGTCCCCCACCCCACCCACCAAAATAGGTAGGGAGCTATTTTAGTTAAATGTGATGTGAAAAAAAATACTCTAACAATTAAATATAATGTGTTGACCTTGTCTGGATCCTCATTAAAATAAACACATGTTTCAGACACATGTTTGAGATAATTGGGGTCATTGGTTATGGCTTGAATATCATTTTATTTCATTGTTATTTTGGTTACTGTTTAGGTCTTGTGGTTTGAAACTGTGTGTACCCCAGCAAAGCATGTTCTTAAATTTAATCCATTCCAGTGGGTATGGATCCATTGTAAGTAGGTGTAGCAGTTTGGCATTGTTTATGAATTCCAAAAATAGTTATTGGATTATGTTTGTAAAATGCTCTGTCAGAGGTATCACTTTTAGTTGATTAAATTATGATTAGGACTTTGCGCCATGTCAGTAAGGCATTGAGTACCCGCCCACAGAGAAAAGACATGGCAAAGGACAGAGTTGGGAGTTTTGAGCTGGAACCCAGGAAGTGAACACACAGGAGAAGAACACAGAGGAACAGAGAAGGCTCCTTAGACACAGCAGAAGCCTGAAGAGAGGGACAGAGCTGTTCACCTGATGGTCTACAGCTGGCCTTGTGGATAGAGCACAGCAGCTGAGCCCAGAGAGAATTGGAGCCCTGGGAAGAGAGGAACCCCAAGAAGCTTGAACTCTTGGTAGATGTTGGCAGCCATCTTGCCCCAACATGTGGCAATCGACTTTGGCGAGGGATGTAACTTATGCTTTATGGCCTGGTAACTGTAAGCTTCTACCCCAAATAAATAGCCATTATAAAAACCAAGAGATTTCTGATATTTTGCATCAGTACCCCTTTGGCTGACTGATAAAGTAGGATCTTGTGATGAGGCTACTTTGGTGAAGGTGTGACCCACCTCATTCAGGATGGGTCTTAATCCTCTTACTGGATTTATATGCAGAATAAAATTCTGACAAAGAGGGAGAAAGCCATGGAAACAAGGAGCTGGAAGCAATGAAACCTGGAAGAAATGGGAGAGACCTGCAGAGGCTGCCACATGCCTTGCCATGTAACAGAGGAGTCCAAGATAGCTGGCAACCAGTCTTCAGGAAGAAAGCATTGTCTTGGATGATGCCTTGATTTGGACATTTTCTTGGTTTCAAAACTATAACTTTGTCACTTAATAAATTCCCACTGTTAAAAGCAGCTTAGCAAACTAAAACAGGTATGATAATGTCTTTTTGAGTTATGGCAAGAAAATGTTTATATATTTTAGAAATGCATTTTGAAGTACATAGTGATGAAGTGACATATCTTAGATTTGCTTTAAAATACTTCAGCCTCATGAGCTTTAAAATACTTCAGCAAAGAATAAAGGGGAAATGTGCCAAAATCTTGATAATATTTGAATGTGAGTGATAGCTGAGGGGTATGGTTTGGGAATATATGTGTTATATGGGGTTTCAGTATACCATTTTTTTGCCTTTGCATATCTTTGAAAAATTAATACTAATTTTAAAGCTGCTAATATCAAATAGTAAGAAGGCAAATTGGTCATTGGCCTTGACCTTACATTGGTAACATCAGCAAGACCTGTTTGTCTGGCCAAACATAAAAGTCTGGTTTGAGTAGGTTCAAAAGAACAGGAATTGGATAGGCTATGTATACATATTTAGAAGAATGATATGGAGCAAAGAAATGGGATATGATGTAGAGAAATATGTGAGATCAACTTCTGCTTTTTTTTTTTTTTTTTTTACATTGTGAGTTGAGATAGTTCAACATATTTTGATGGAATCATCTGATTCTCTCTCTCATAGAACAGCAGAAGCAGAAGCTCTCTTGAAAAGCATGTAATTAGGAAGAATGTAGTTAGATAGTTGAAAAAGACAATTCTTTGCTTTTATCTCATAATGGGAATGTTTTTACCAATGGGATTAGAGTACCTGAAGCCCTTTAGGTAAAATTCCCTCATCTCTGGACAAATGGATGCCAGTTTCTCTACTGGTAATCCATTTCTAATTTTCCATGGGTTACCAACCCCTTTCTGGTAAACACATTCTTTCTTTAGGTATTGTAATACATTCAATTTTGTCACAGAATGTCATCTCGTGGAGAGCACTGTTTTCTAGGGAGACTTTGCATAACTCTTCTCTGAGCCATTATAAATTAATTTCCAGTTTAACTCTCTAATAATGCCATAAGTTTCTTTACAAATTATGTTTCAATAATGACTTCTATATTCTGGAAGAAGACCTTATTTTGCCCCCTGTATACAGACAAAATGTGGAATTTGTGAACAAACTATATGCAACAATTCCCTCAAAATGTAAATAAGCAGAAATAGAAAGCTATCAGACTATTACTCTTTATTACCTTATGGAATGCATTGGATATTTAAATTTGTATTAAATATTGCAGTATAGAATGGTTTTTGATGAAGCTATCTTATCAAGAAATTGTTAACTATAAAAGGTTTGGTAATTTTAAGTTTCTTCTCTTGATGGTTATAAAGATACAACTTAAATATAGTAATTTCCCTGAAATTTCAGAGTTTAATAAAAATATTCAAATATTGGATTGACAAATGAGTAAAGGAATAATGAGTTTGCACAGATCAAACACTATAGAGAGTTAATGTAAAGATTTAAAAAAAGCTAGGTCAAGGGAATAACTGTTTATTCCTGAATGTATTTTACTTGTTCATTTTAGTTTTCTTCTCTTGCCTAAAATTTATTATTCTAAAAATAATGCATGTCTTCTTATGCTTGTTCTTGCAGTGCCTCAAATATTAAAAGGTACTCTTACAATTACTTTTTGTTAAACAAGAACATGCTGTTTGGGTAAGACACAGTCTTCTAAAATGACCTCAATTAAAACCAATGTTCATTTTGAATGTGATCACTGGATGTAATTTGATAAAAAGTCAAAGGAAGGCAACAATTTTGAGTATTATTTTCCTAATGAATCAATCTTGTCATTGTAAATGTATCATGTTAAAGAACATTTTATATAACTGTATTAGGAATTTATTACAGTGCAATGTGTTGTATACATTTTGAGATCACATAGTCACACTTACAAGACCTTTTTTGAAAGAATGTCTTAATATTATACATATACATGCGGGATAAAATTTTAGGTTCAATATCACACCTAAATTGAACAGTGCTATTTCTCACAACTAAGCTTGAAACAAAGATGATACACTACAAAAGTGTGTTAGATGGCCCTTATGTTGACAAAGTCTCTAACATTAAATATACATTTTCCAATAGTGACTACAGTTTTTTATGAAATCTAATATTAGGAACAAAGAGCAATATTTTAAAATGAGTATATTTTAGGCAATTTTAATAATATTAATAGTGTAGAATTAGCATAAAATTTAACACTTGATTTCCCTCTCTAAACCTGTACCTCTCAGACTCTTCATCATTGCAGGTACTGCCAGTTCCATTCTTATAACTGCTCAGGTCAGCAGCATGAAATCATTTTTTTAACTTTTTTTTTTACTTTTCTATTTCACAGTTGTATTATATCCAATATCCGAGCATAAGCCAATACATAGTATACTCTCTTCCTTACATCCTTCCTTTAGTCTTAGTCTTTCAAGTAAATCACCCTACCTGTAATGCTTACCACCAGTCTTTCTCCAAAGTCTCTCTAGTATGTTGGTTGTCTGAAATTCATTCTCTAGTAGATTCTAAGGAGAGGCCATGGGAACAATATTCTCTAAGTTCTTGCATGATGCTAACAAATTTTCTGCCACCTTTATACTAGAAAAGAATTTTGATTGGATGTAAAATCCTTACCCTATTTTCCTCATTATTTCTTTGTCCTCTGCCTCCACCTTTTTCTCTGCCTCCTCCTCCTCCTCCTTCTTTGGTCTTCCACTCATTTTGTGCTTTCTCGAATTTAAGTGAACATTTTATATGATTCCATTTTCTGTCCCCTCTTAGCATGTCAATTATACTTCTTTCTAAAATTTTTTTAGTGGTTTCCCTAGAGTTTGCAGTATACATTTACAATGAGTGTAAATCAGTTTCCAAACAACACTACACCTTTTCACAGGAAATGCAGGTACCTTGTAATAGAACATTCCAATTCCTGCCTCCCCTCCCTTACAATATTGCTATCATACATTCCACTTATTTATGTGCCATAGTCATCAGATACATTATTGCTATTATTTTGGACAAACTTAGCTGTTAGATCGGTTAATATTAAGAAATATAACATATTTATTTTACCTTCATTTATTACTTCTTGAGTGCTCTTCCTTTCTTTATGTAGATCTGACTTTCTAATCTTAATTATTTCTTTCTCTCTAAAGAACTTCTTTTAACATTTCTTGTCACAGCAGGTCTACAGGCAATAAATTTCCTCAATTTTTGTTTGAGAAAGTCATTTTTGAAGGATAATTTTGCTGGATTCAGAATTCCTTATTTATTTATTTATTTACTTACTTACTTACTTACTTCAACATTTTAAATATTTTACCCCACTCTCTTCTTGCTTGTGCGGTTTCTGAAGAGAAGCCAATCATTATCCTTGTTCCTTTATAGGTAAAGGTTATTTTCCCTCTCTGGCTTCTTTCAAGATATTTTCTCTGTCTTTGATTTTCTGAAGTTTGAATATGATATGTAGATTTTTTAATATTTACTCTACTTGATATTCTCTGAGCTTTCTTGATTTGTGGTTTGGTGTCTGTCAGTTTTGGAAATTTCTCAGCCATTATTACTTCACACATTTCTTCTGTTCTTTCTTTTCTTGTCCTTTTTTCATCTTCTAGTTCCATGTTTATTTCCTTGTTAATTGCTCTCCTTTTGTCTTTATTTCAGAAACAAATATTTTTTAAAATTTCTGATCTTTTGCTTATCTCCATTATTTCATTTCTGAGTTATATAATGTTCTTTCACAATGTCTTTTTACCTACTTTGTTGTATTGAATTGAGTTTTCATCTGTTTTGTTGATATTTTTTCCTGGCCGACTTTCATTGTCAGTGTGGATGTCATTCTGTTTCTTAGTTTCTCTCTCTCATAATAATTTTTGTTGTTCATTTTTGTGTGAAATTAATTTTAAGGATAACATTACTAGCTTCATGGTTCTAAATTGCCTCTTGTCTGTTGTTTTTATGAAGAGATTAAGAATTTAGCAATTAACTTTCTGATAATCCTTTCTTTTGCTTTTAATTTTATTCAAAGTTTTTTGTTCTGCTTTGTCTTTTATGCTTCTATTTGATTTGAGTTCTATTCACAGCAGTTTCTCCTCCGCATGGGGTTTTGTCCTTGGGAAAGAGATTTGACTAGTTCCAGGACACTGCTCCTTTAGACCTTCCCATAAAGCCCTCTTCTCACCCACTATGGGAGTGTACAAACCTTCCCAGTTTCATCTGTTGCCTTTAAAGCAGGTTCTGGGCTTGCTGGGCTTTCAAGAAAGTATCTGAGGAGCAGATGTGGCTCAAGCGGTTGAGTGCCTGCTTCCCACATAGGAGGACCTAGGTTCAGTTCCCAGGTTCCCAGTGCTTCCTTAAAAAAAAAAAAAAAAAAAAAAGGAAACAGCAAGCAAAACAAATGAAAAAGCTAACACCAGCTTCCCTTATATGAGGTCCTGGGTTCAATCCCTGGTCCTGGTACTCACCCCTCCCCCCCTAAAAAAAAAGAGTATTTGTTGGTTATTGTGGACTTTTAGGTTCATCAGCTGTCCCTTTGTTTCCATCTATTCTCATGCGAAGATGCTGTCAGTGGGTGTCCCTACCTGCTTGCATTTTGGTAATTGTGAGGATACCTTTGTTTTGTTTTTGTATTTTTTTTCCCTGTGGGTAGTGCCCATGTTGCTTTGTTTTACTATCCTAGTTGCTCTGTATGTTTTGTTTGTATGTTTCCTATTTCCAGAAACCCCATCTCACTTTAATAAGTTTAATCAGCTTTAGTTGATGCCAAAAATCTGTGGGAAAACAAACAAGACAAAACTAGAAATCTAGAAAAAAGCATGTTGCTTTGCTTAAAAGTTGGCAAATTCTGGGTATTTGTGAGGATCTTGCTTATTGATTGATATTGTTAAGTCATAAAACTTCACTGGTTAAAAAACTTGAAAAAAATTGCTCCCACTATCTGGAAAAAAAAAAAAAGTCAAACAATCTAGATATCTCCACTAGTGTTCAATTACTGGCTTCATTCTACCCTGACTTACACCTCCTCTGAGGTGGGAGACAGCCTTCTTAGTGGAGTTTGAGAGAGAAATTGAACCCATGTACAGTGCTTTTGTGTCCTTCCTCTTGCCTGTGGGAAGACCTTTTGCTCTCAGCTTCCATACTTTAAGTTTTACAATATAATATACGTGTGGGGGTGGGGTGGGGTGGGAAGCAGGTACATGGAGGGGGAGGATTGACACTCAATTGATGTTGGGGGGAATTATTTGGTGGTTGAGTTCTGCTGTGACTAGGTGGGCAAATTTTTCTAATTCTAGGGATCAGTATTAGGAAGCCCATTTACTTGCATATATACTATATTTCCCATAATCTCAGCATATCTTACTTATCATTCTGTTTGGTTTAGAACTTAAGTGAGGAAAAAGGAATGCTATATATTGACCTTCTCAAAACCTTAGCTTTGACCACAGGAACGGGGCTAGGTTGAATTGACTTTAAGCAAGAGCATGCTGGCATCTGCAAAACTGTGGTATACTGGGACTTTATGAAAAGAGTGGAGGAACAGAGGGAAAATAAGTCTCTATTCCTACCACTTTAAAAAAAGCTGTGGAAGATAGAAATGGTACTGAATGCCTGGGACATAAAAAAGTTGAGGAAAAGCAAGGTTTTAAGCAAAGTATCCATCACTGAGACTACTAGATACATTGGATACTGATGCACCAAAGCAACTTAAGTTCAGGACTCTGCTGAGAGTGATTCTCTAGTGAAAAGAATTGGGAAAAGGACAATCACCTCTAGGGTTGCACAGGTTGAAGGCATTCCATAGGAAGAGGAAGTTATTTAAATTTCTGTGGCACAAGAATAAAAATACTCACAAAGATGGTCAAGGTTCTGTCACTCCTCACCACTTTTCATGCTCCTGGGATCCATGAACACAGGGCTCAAAGAGCAAATGGAAATTAGTAAGTTTTTATTTATAAGAGACTGCCCTTCAAATAAGACCTGGCCATTGGGTGCCATTTGCTGCAAATTTCAGAAGTGTCAGAAGGTGGAATTATATCACATGGCACTGGCCCATAGACCGCACAGGACAGCTTCTCTATTCCCTACTGGCTTCTTCACTTTTTTCTCTCATGGCAAAGATGGGTGACTTGTTTAGATAAAAAGTATGGGAGGGAAGCTTATATGTCTACTCGGCACTTTCTCTTCTTCAATACTGGGAGCTAAATGTCTGCAGGAAGTTTGCGTTTTGCTGTTTTTCCAGGTTTGATGTTCTATATGGTCTCAGGCTCCTGCTAGGCGTGGCCACCCAGATCCTGTGCTGCTTAAGGCTGGGTGAGTCAGTGTTAAGAAACTCACTTATCTAAAGATATGAGTCACATAACCTATTACCAGCTTTACCAATAATAATGATACTATTTTGTCCTTTAGCTGCCTTATCTTTTTATTTTATTTTTGTATTGATTCTAAATTGGCAGGGGAAAAAAAGCAGTTATGTATTCACTACTCAAATTTCCAACACTTATCTCTATGAGTTCATTTTATGTTATACACTCCTCCATTATTTCTACTCTTAATTTCCTCTCCCCGTTATTCATATACCCTACAATGCAGTCACCACAAGCAATCCATAATTCTCTGAAAAATATCCCTTGCTTTCAAAACTCCATGCCTTTGTTCAATCTAAAGTGATTGGAGCATTCTTCTTTGCCATCTGAGTTTATTTTAAAATTGTTAATTTTTTACGACTCACAGTAAAGGCATCTTCTTTTTCTTCCCAAAGGCCCCATGTATCCCAAAGTTAGAATTAATGTCTTCCCATGGGTTTCTAGTTCTCATTTAGGACATAAATTATAGCCTCCCTGAATTGTAGTTGGCTGTAAGTCTGCCTTTGATGAAAAGCAGATTATAAATTACACAAGAGCAGGGATTTCCTTAATTAACGTTGTTTATCTTGTTGCCACCAGCAGAGACCTCTGCATATTGAGGGACATGGTTGTAGATACCTACCACCTTCAACCCAATTTCAATTATATGTGTTAAAGCTATATATGTTACCTTCTGTCCTAAGTCTTTCTTTTTTGTCCTGTGACTTACATACATGCAGAAATATGTTGAGACTTCTCTGTTTAAAAGTTATGGGTGGTTTGTAATTCCTTAGGAAAAAACTTCATCAAAATAGAACAATAGCCAAATAAAACTAAAATTGTAAATATGAAGATTAAACCACAAAAACAAACATAAGAAAAAAAGCAAAGTGCTTAATTTAATATGTAGCAGTAAGAAACATCAAAAAAGTAAGTAAATAAACATGGTGCAATTTAATAGAGAACACCACAAGAGTACATTTTTAGATTCCAAGTCTACTCAAAACAAATGCCTTGAAATGGGTTAGGTTTAAACAATGGGATTTTATTTGCTCCCAGTTTTGATGCTGGAAAATTGTCCAAATCAATGTATCATCAAGGCATCATCAAATGATTTCTTCCTGAAGACTGGCTGCTGGCAATCCTTGGCTCTTCTGTCACATAGCAAGACACATGGTGACATCTGCTGGTCTCTCACTTCTCTTCTGGGTTTAGTTGATTTCAGCTTCTTGCTTCCATGACTTTTTTCTCTCTCATGTCTGAATTCATTCCATTTATATAGGATTCCAGTAATAGGATTAATACTCATCCTGATTGAGGTGGGCCACACCGGAACTGAAATCTCATCTAAAGGTCCTACTTACAATGGGTTTACACCCACAGGAATGGATTAGATTTAAGTATATGATTTTCTGAAGTTTGAACTGCTTCAAATCACCACACTCCACTCTGTAGACTCCAGAATGACATGTTCATTCCACATGCAAAATGTGTTTATTCCATTACCATATCCCAAAGTCTTAAATTATTTCGGTAACAAAGCTAAGTACAAAGTCTCATCAAAATTGATTATGGGTGTGATTTGTCCTGGGACACAATTCTCCTCCATCTGAGGACCTGTGAAACCTAGAGAACAAGTTATCTGCTTCCAATATACAATGGAGGGACAGGCATAAGATAAAATTTCCATTCCCATAGGAAGAAATTAGAAGGAAAATAGGGATCACAGGCCCCAAATAATCCTGAAACCCTGCAGGACATTCTCCATTAGATTTCAATGTCTAAAAGTCATCTATGGAACAATGTTCTGCCCTCTGGGCCTGATAGAGCAGCAGCCTCACCCAGTCCAAGTGCTTGTGCAGTGGACATGCTCTCACTGAATATTGGAGTGAAGGTTCCACCCTCTTTAAGCATTGGGAGGAATGACTGGATTCTCTGTGATCCCTGGGGCATATAGTCTATCCTCATCAAGCATTAGGGTGGCAGCCAGATGCTCTGCACTCCCAGGGACATCTGAGAAAACTGGGGTGGTAACATTCTTTCTGAATAATGGGGTGGAAGGCTCACTCTCTCCAAGTGCCAGGGCACACTTAACCTTTTGAAACACATGGGTGGGCTTGCTCTCTTTGCCAAAGACCTCTGTTGTCCAGACTTCAGCTTCACGGTTCTGTCCTGGAATAATTTTTCTTTCAATCTGCCCCTTTTCTGTCCCTTTTAGTCCAAGCGGTAGTTGTTCCGTTCATACAGATCTCATAAAAAACCTGTTGATTTGGCAGGTAATACACAGGGGACCGAACCAGTTTACTATAGTAGTAGGACTTATACTAGTAGGACTTTTTACAGATCCTTCCTGGATAACTGCACCTCCAATCCTGACTTGTACTGAAATGCCTGACTGGTTCCATGTTCAGTTAAACCCTCACATGGAACACTATTCTCTGGGGACATGCTTTCTGGAAGCTCAGAATTTTCAATATCAGCAATATCTGGAGACTAATGTCTCAATTCTAAGCTGCAGAAATGTGAGGCCACTGTGGTGAGAAGATTCTGGAACAACTTGACATGTACCCCTAGTGTCTGGGGGAACAGGGTAAACATTGAAATCACTATCCCTGTTTTAGATTCCTAGGATGCTCCAGCAAATGACTGCTCCTGTTTTAGATTCCCGGGATGAAATGATTTGGCTTGAACAACTGCAGTTTATTTGCTTACAGTTTTGAGATTGAGAAAAATGTCTAAATCAAGGCATCATCAAGGCGATGCCTTCTTCCAAAGACCAGCTGCCAGTGATCCATGGCTCCTCTGCGACATAGCAAGTCCCATGGAAGTGCTGCAGTTTTCTTCCTTCTCTTCCAGGTTTCATTGCATCAGCTTCTTGCTTTCATGGCTCTCTCTCTCTCTCTCTCTCTCTCTCTCTTTCTCTCTCTCTCTCCATATTCACTAGTTTATAAAGGACTCCAGTAATAAGATTAAGACACTTTCTGAATGAGATGGGCCACATTTTAACTGAAGTAACCTCATGAAAAGGTACTACTTACAGAAATGGATTAGATTTCAGAACATGGTTTTTAGGGGTTACATACAGCTTCAGACTTCCACTAAGTACCTTGTCAACAGAGACCATTAACCAAAGTGTCCCTTGCAATGTTAAACAACTTTTGGCCTAATTCTCTTGGTGCAAATAATTTATAGTATTTTGTTAAATGATGATCAAAGTGTTCTTAAATTTCCAGAACACGACAGAAAATCTGATTTACTTATATCATATTAGTCAATATGGAAATAAAATATAAATGAAAAGATTGAAATACATAGAAAAGCATAAACATTTACTTAGATCTTTGTTGGTATTAAAAAATAATAAAGAATATTTTACTTTAGTTAGAAAAGAAGAATGGTAACATGTTTTCTTGAGAAGAGAGTACTTATGTTTCTTAGTCAAGGCTATAAAATGATTTCAGTATTTTAGGTTGATTTTCTAAAATATTGACATTTCAAAATTATCTAATTTCCGTGAAAATTCTCCTCTGAATATTTAGTACTATCGAAAGTTCAGTTTGTGGTAATTTTAATACTTCAAGCCATTTTAAAGCTATGCCAGATTAAAGAACATAATGAAATGTGATGTGAAAATATATGAGTGGTTTCCTTGTATTAACAACAACATAAATTTGCCAAATATCTTTTTTGTATTAAGCTATTAGTAGCTTCTATTCATTTAGCATCCATTAATTATTTAGATTATTTTTATTTCTCATATACTCAGAGTATAATTTATCTCTTCCTCCAGCTTCTGTCCTCTAAAACTGCTTCTTCTGTAGTGTTTTTATACCGAATGTTACCACCTTATAACATTTAAAAGTTACTTAAAATTTTTGATGTACAAATTCTGTCCCAAAATTTTCTAGGAACAAGTTAATGGCTATTCTATACTAATAGGAGTCCTTGCTCTCAGAGAATATTTCCTGTAAGTTACGTTACATCCTGCCTTATTAAAATTACTTGCAAAGGAGACTGAAGTATATACAATACACAATCTTAATGCATTTATACAAACATCTTTTCTTCAGTTTGGATTGTGGTTTCTTCATTCCATATACACACAGATATATGTTTTATTCTGACATTTCACCTAACACCAGTAAATGATGCCATACTCTTACTTTTGAGTGGTAATCAACAAGATTTTCAGTTTTCTTTATTTGATTCAATCTGAAATTCATTATGCATTAAAGGATAGAGTGTTCTCTCTCTCAGAACTCAAGGCATTGAATGGTTAAAGGTTTTGATTTAAAGGGACTTTCTTTTAGCATAAAAGTAAAAGCTGTACTGTGAATAAAATGATCCCTATTTCTTTGGTTGGGTGTTGACAGTATCATAAACAGTTCTACCTGAGATGTATATTTAGGGTCCATACTCCATTGTATTTTTGATAAAAATGCCAGAAAATTGCCTTAATTGAAACAAGGTCAACAAGGTCAAATTTCCCTTGCATAAAAGGCAATGTGCTTAGAGAAGACTGTGGGAAAATGGCGGAGTAGAAAACTCCAGAAATCTCTTCATCAAAACAACTATTGGACTCACAGAAAATGTCAGAATCATCTATTTTGAAACTCTGGAATCTAATAGAACACTATGCAGCATACCAGTGAAGAGCGGAGAAAGAAGCTGCTAAATTGTGGTAAATACTAGTGAATTTCACCCTGTGTGCAGCAGTTACCATCTCCCAACCTTGTGGAAGGCAACAGTAAGGTTCTCGGCCCTAGCTCCTGGTGCAGCTTGCTTGTGCCAGAGTGAGATATAAAGACGTAGTTCCCCAGAATCTAGGGGTGAGGGTGGAGTACATTCTGATAGCTGATGACTGCTTTCTTTCTTTCTTTTTTAAAGATAATTAGATTACATAAATTTTACATAAAAAATACAGAGATTCCCATATGCCCCAGTCCCCACACCTCCCACACTGTCCCACATAAACATTCTTCATTAGTGTGGCATATTCACTGCAGTTGATAAACACATTCTGGGGCTTTGCCATTCAGCATGGACCATAGTTCACATTGTAGTCTACACTCTTTCCCACACAGTTCTGCATGCTATGTGATGATATAAAATGGCCTATATCTGTCATTGCAATGGCACTCAGGGTGATTCCCAAGTCCCAAAAAAGCCCCTGTATTACACCTCTTTTTTCCTCTCCCTGCAGTGGCCCCTGGCTCCACATCAATGTTGTAATTTCTTCCATTGCTAAAATCACAATATGTTTATAGTAGAATACCAGTAAGTCCATTCATCTACTCCATAGCTCTTCCCCCAATCTCAAGGATTCTGGATAGTGACATCCACTCCACTTCCAATTGAAGGGGAGTTTATATGCCATGGGGAAGATGGATGGGACCATCCTGCCTGCAACTGTAGACTCTCTCCGTTCCCTGGGATGGCCATTGTCCATCATCATCTCCTTGCCAGTTGTCCTAGGTGAGTCCAATGAGCTGTAGAGAAGGTGTTGCAACTCCGTCAAGGTTCTGGGCCCAGCTGGCACATGGACAGCCCAAAGACTCGAGTCCCTGGACATATACCTATAAACTCCAGCACCAAGTATAGGTTTAAATAGAAAGGACAGAAGAGCCATGTGCAGGGAAGACATAACTGAGTCCAACTCCTTCACTCTCAGGAGCACAAACTCCAAAGTAGGGCCCACTGGCAAGGCACCAAACCCTGGAGCTATCCACATGAACTCAGGACCTGGGTGTCTCCAGAGCCCTCAGGAGCCCTACTTTTTTGGGGCAGTATCCACTTTGGAAGTCTATGAGATCCTGCTGAGATGTGCGTAAGCGTTACCCCTAGGATGACCTCCCGACTCACTTTGAAGTCTCTTAGCCATGTAAACTCATTTGTCTTTACCTTTCCCCCCTTTTATTCGAGGTCTTTTTCCAGTTGCATTGCTAGTTGGTACTTGGTAGCAATCTCTTGGTGCCAGGGAGCCTCATCCCCTGGAGTCATGTCCCATGGCTGGGGGGAAGGTAATACATTTATATGCTGAGTTTGGCTTAGAGAGAGGCCACATTTGAGCAGCAAGGAGGCTCTTAGGAGGCAACCCTTAGGCACTCCATAACAATAGGCTAAGTTTCAATATCAAGAGCAAAGGCTCATAAGCCTAGTCGTCAATATCAAGGGCCCATCAGTGGATCATTCTCCTTTGCCAGTCACTGCCCTTGCACTTGGGGGACTGTTGCTGCTCCCTTAAATAATGTGGCAGAGCTCTCCAGGATGGGAATTCAGTATTCTCTCAGTTATTGTGTGAGTCTGCACCCACTGTGACAATACTCCATGAACATTTGAACATTTTTACATACCTTATATGTATGCACTGGTGAAGTTCCTCCCATGCATCCCCCATCACTGACAACCCACACCAAGTATTCTCGCCTGCCCCAATTGTAGCCCTACTGTGATCCAAACCCTCTTCAAAAATGAAGTCATTACAATAGCCAAATACAACTAATTGGAAAATGAAACAATAATGATAAGTTTAAATATAAGAAATAAAATACACAAAAATTAAAAAAAAAACTAAAAAGAAAATAAAGTTAAAAGAGTGGGATATTAGAAAAAATGAAAAATGTCAAAAAAAATTTTTTTTTGACATTTTTCCTTTCATCACCAGAATATCTGGTGTCCTGTCTGTACCATGGAACATTCTCCAGTGTCTCACTATTTTTCATTTTGTTTTCAAAGAAGTTTTAGGTCACAGCAAAGTCACACACAGAATACAGGAGACTCTCATATATCCAACATCCTCCCCCTTTACTCCCCCCCATATTAATAATTTTTTATATGTGGATTGTGCCTTTGTTATAACTGATATACAAATAGTGAAACATAGCTACTAAACATTGTCGGTGGTTTACATTAAGGTTTACATTTTGTAGTTAGTTTTTCCAGTTCCTTAAAAAATACAGTGTTGATTTTTATTGGGATTGCTTTAAATCTGTAGATTAGTTTGGGTAGGATAGACATCTTGATGATGTTTAGTCTTCCTATCCATGAACAGGAAATATTCTTCCATTTATTTAAGTCTTCTTTGATTTCCTTTAACAGTGTTGTGTAATTTTCTGTATATAAGTCCTTTACATCTTTAGTTAAATTTATTCTTAAGTATTTGATTCTTTTAGTTACTACTGTAAATGGTATTTTTTTCTTGATTTCCTCCTCAGATTGCTTGTTATTGGTGTACAGAAATGCGACTGATTTTTGAGCATTGATCTTATAGCCTGTGACTTTACTGAACTCCTTTATAAGTTCTAGAAGCTTTGTTAAGATTTCTATGTATAGGATCATGTCGTCTGCAAATAGTGAAATTTTTACTTCTTCTTTTCCAATTTGGATGCCTTTTATATCTTTTTTCTTGTTTCAGAGCTCAAGCAAGTACTTCTAAGACAATGTTAAATAAGAGTGGAGATAGTGGACATCCTTGCATTGTTCCTGATCTTAGATGGAACTCTTTTAGGATGTCACCATTGTATATGATGTTAGCTGTGGGTTTTTCATATATACCCTTTATGTTCAGAAAGTTTCCTTCTATTCCTATCTTTTGCAGTGTTTTTATCAGGAAAGTGTGCTGTATTTTGTCAAATGGTTTTTCTGCATCCATAGAGATGATCATGTGATTTTTTTCTTTCAATCTGTTTCTGTGGTGTATTACATTGATTGAGAGAACAGGATAGATAGGTAGAAATAGAAACCAGAAAAATTGGGAACTAAACAAAGAGAGGTCGAATGTAAGATCAACAACAGAAAGCAGAATATAGACTGATGAAGGAAGGAAAAGAGATAGCCTTGGTAAACAAAGTTGCTATAAACAGAAAAGGGGAAATCAAGGAAGAGGAAACATAGTAACCAAGAATCAAGCCATCAGCACCGTGAGGAATTTATCTCTTCATCCAGCTCCCTCCAGATCAATGTCCTGAGGCCTTCTACTCTGTGAGTTCCCCAAACAGCTTACTCAGGCAGGATCTTGCCCCAACTCAGCTGTTTTTTTTGTGAGGGAGATCTGCCTATGTTCCTCTGAAAGAAAAAAAAAATGGGACCAGATAAAAAGAAAGAGATAGGAAGACAAAAGGAATAATAATGGTATTAGTAAAAGGCAGGAGAACAAACATACAAGATCTTGGAAATTGAAAAATTAACATGAGTAAGAAGCACAGAGAAATAAGATTAGGAAAGTGGATTTGAAACAATGAAACAAGAAACAGAATTGAAAAACAAATATATAGAATGAATTAAAATGCTGGAATGGTGAGAAGAGGGGAAAAGAAAACAGAGAAGAAAGAAAGAAAAAAGTAACAAAGAGAGTATTACAGAGAAAAAATGGAGAGAGGAATAAATACGAACAAGAAAGACTGGAGACCAAATAAGGAGGTGGAATGAAAGAATACCTATAGAAAACAAAAGGTATAAAGATGAAAGAGTGAAAAGAAGTAGCACAGGTAAAATAGATCAGTAACCAAAAGAATAAAAGAAAGAAAAAGGAAAAATAAACAAACAGAGAGAGAAAGGGAGGGATATAAAACAAGCAAGAAACAAGACAGACGCACCTCGTTTTTCCGTTTTTTTTTTTTTTTTTTTTAAAGGAGATAGAAGAAAATAATAAACATGGAAAAACAGTCTTCTTTCTTGGACCCCTAAGGATCTTCTTAGGCTGCTGGTGTTCCTCAATCACCCACCCTGCAGCCTGCCTTCTGCAGGTTTTGAACTGGGCTTTAGTGGGTAAAGTAAAGGAAATGAAAGAAAATGAACTTTTTAAAAATTTTAAATAAGAGATCCAATTAAAGCTAATACAAAGAAAATGTCTGTATGTTCCCTGTCATAGTGTTTCAGCTGGATGCCTGATAACCTGGTGGATCCCTTCTCAAGGAATAGCCAGAAATCAATCCTGCCTATCACCTAATATGTGATAGGCAGGAATTCTCCCACTGAGCTATTCTGCCTCCTTGGGTTAATTAGCCTTTCAGAAGGCTATCAGCCCCTTTTCCCTAGGTCATGTTAGCTTCCCTGCAGTCAGCTGGAGTGGTGCTGATCACTGCCTGCCTCCTCTCTGGTGTAATTCCTCTCTTTACCTAGGGCGTGACCACCAGCCTGGGATGATCCTCCTCCCCACTCCGTGTGGAGTCAGGGTCCCTTCAGATATTCAATGGGGGCTCAGCTGGCTAGACTAGTTGCAAAAAATATTGCTCTCTTTCAAATGGATACAAAATAGCAAAAACAAAAAACAAAAAAACACGGGGGTGGGGGTGGGGGTGGGGTTAAAATGGATTAAAAAGTAAATAAAATAAATAAATCTTTGAAAAAAAACTGTACTGTTCCTCCAAAATATGGAATAGAGTTATAGGGATCATTAAGTGTGCAAATGTAAAACCAATAAAACACAGCTTAAAAAGCCATAGGAGAATCTCCTAGAGATCTGGCTGGCCCATCTCATCTCCTTCAGTTAGCATGGAGTTAGCATGGAGCTAAACTGCAATCCCATTGTACGTCCCTGGCGTTGTTCTGGCTGGGGAAGACTGACTTAAGAAACTCTTCCAGAGTTCTCCACCACCAACCCCCCCCTACCAGAGTTTGTCCTCTAGACAAAAGCAGCTTAGGACAACTAGAGCAGTGTAAGAAACTATTAAGTCAAATAGCCTGGGTAAAGACTTATCTGCTTTAAGTCATACAATAGAGCACCCAGGAAAGGGGAATCTCTATATCATAGGGAGTAAAGGGGGCATTTATGTGCTTATAAACAGGGGAACTCCTAAGACTATTAGCAAGCACACCCCAGGACAAAAGATAGACACAGAAAATACCCTGCACTTTTGTTTCACTTTGGGCTGAACTTTTTGATAGGAGGGCTGAACTCTCCAGGACAGCGCCTGCTGATGCAAAGCCACTTTACAAAGACAGCAAAAGGTCTTTTATTGCATTGGTTTGTACATTTATTTTAGTTTCTGCAGTCAAGAAAATTTCTGTTATGACACCAGCTGGATACAAACTCAAGAAACAGACAGCTCAAGGATTGGATCCCAGAATTAATGCTTAAAATATTAAAATTTACAGTGTGCAACTAAAGATTATAAGACAGATGCAGAAAAAGGAAATGATGGTGCATCAAAAGGAAGGGGGAAATCTAGAATTAGCCTGGCTCCAATACTTAATTGGGTGATCTTGGCCACATTTCCTGTTCTTTCTGTGCCTTAGTGGCCTCATCTGTGAAATGGTGATAATAGAGTGTTTGTGAGGGTAAATGAGAAAATTCACCTAAGGCAGCACTGTCCATAGAAATAGGTGGCAAGCCACATGCATAAATCCAAATTTTCTAGTAGTAACATTCCAAACAGTCAAAAGAAATAAGTAAAATTAATTTTAATAATGTATTTTATTTAACCCAATTGTTATGGATTGAATTTTGTCCCCCTAAAAGATATGTTCATGTCCTAAAAAAGCCCCAGTCTCATGAATATGATCCTATTGGAAATAGGAT
This sequence comes from Tolypeutes matacus, assembly GCA_026826555.1. Classification (NCBI taxonomy): domain Eukaryota; kingdom Metazoa; phylum Chordata; class Mammalia; order Cingulata; family Chlamyphoridae; genus Tolypeutes; species Tolypeutes matacus. Next base: position 32,141,672 of record JAKSZT010054487.1, on the reverse strand, counting down.
CCTTTGAAGATTTATTAGTTAAGATGAAGCCAAATTAGATTAGGGTGGGCCATAATCTAATACGACCAGTGTCCTTAGTAGGAAAGGAAATTTAGACAGACATATAACCTAACAAACAGAGAAGATAGCCATGTGAAAGAGGCAGAGATTGAATTATCCCACAAGCCAAAGAATGCCATGGATTGCCAGCCACAACCAGAACCATCCAGAAATCAGAGGAATTTGAACTTCTAGCCTCCAAACCTGACACAATTTCTGTTATTTAAGCCACCCAGTTTGTGGTGTTTTGTTATTGTCTCTGGAAACTAACACACCAATATACCCAAAATATTTCAACATGTAATCAACATAAAATTATTAATAAGGAAAAAAAAAAAAAAAAAAAACAAGAAAAGGGATAAAAATCCAGAGAACATCATTTAAGAAGACAGATTGTGGAGATATTGGACAAAAAACTGAAAACAATTATCTTCAATATGCTCAAGTAGATGAAAGAAAACATAGATAAAGAACTATAAGATATAGTAAAATAATGAATGAACAATATGAGAATCTAAAGCAAGAGAAAGAAATTTTAAAAAGGAATCAAACAGAATTATTGAATATGAAGACAACAGTAACACGAATGAAAAATTCCTCACATGGTTGCAATAGCAGATTGGAGTAGGCAGAAGAAAAAAATCAGTGAACTTCAAGACAAGACAATTGAAATGAGTCAGTCTGAATACCAGAAAATAAAAGAATTAGAAAAAAGTGAAAATAGCCTAAGGGACCTGTGGAACACCTTCAAGTATATCAATGGACACATTTTTTTTTGAGTCCCAGAAGGAGAAGAATGAGAGAAAGAGGAAGATGGAATATTTAAAGAAATAATGACAGAAAACATGCAAAGTTTAGCAAAAGATGTGAATATGCACATCCAAGAATCCAAATCAACTCCAAAAAGAATAAATATGAATAGAAATATGTCTTGACACACAGCAGTTAAATTGTCAAATGCAAAGGACAAGCAGGAAGTTCTGAAATCTGCAATAGAAAAGCAGTGCTATGTCCAAGGGAATCCAAATAATATAATGTACTGATTTCTTCACTGAAATCATGGAGGCAAGAAGGCTGTGCAATGAAATAGTTAAAGTGCTGAGAGAAAACAATTGCCAACTAAGAATTTTCAATACAGTAAGACTGTCTTTCAAAAATGTGGGTGAGATTAAGGCATTCCCAGATAAACATTAGCATCATTGTATTGGCCTCATGGTAACCACAAAGAAATTATATGAAAACTATAAACAGAAATAAATAAGAATGGGACATAAAATGGTACAATATAAAAAGTCAAACAATAAGGTAGTGACTAATGAAAGAATTGAGGGACAAAAAAGGTATGCCTTACAAAGATGCTATAACAAAAAGAAGAAAGTCCTGCATTATCAGTAGTTACTTTAGATGTAAATGGGTTATATTCTTCATTCTAAAGGCAGAGATTGGCAAAACACTTACAAGAGACTTAACTTAGAGTCAAAGATACAGGTAGAAAAAGTGAAAGGACGGAAAAATATACCATGCATATAGTGAGCAAAAGAGAGCTGGGGTAGCTACACTAATACCAGATAAAATAGACTTTAAGTCAAAAAGAATTACAAGGGACAAAAAAGGTCACTATATGTGCTAAAGGGGTCAATTCAACAAGGAAGACATAAAAATTATAAATATATGTACACCTAATAGTAGAAGCCCCCAAATATGTGAAGAAAATATTGACAGATTTGAAGGGAGAAATAAGTCATTTTATATTTATAGTTGGAGTCTCAAAAGCCACTTTGAATAATGGATAGAATATCCAGAGTGAAGATCAATAAGGAAATGGAAAACTAGAATGATACTATAAACCAGTATATCTAACAGGCAGCAAAATGCACATTCTTATCTAGCACACATGAATCACCCTCCAGGATAGCACATCTGTTAAGTTATAAAACAAGTTTCAATAAATATAAAAATATTTAATGATACATTTATCTTCTCTAACCACAATGGAATGAAGCTAATAATCAATAACAGAGGGAAAAATGGAAAGTTCACAAATATGTGAAAATTAATCTACACACTCTTACATAACCAATGGATCAAAAAAGAAATTGCAAGGGAAATTAGGAAATTTCCCAAAATATTAAGAAAATTCCAACAAAGAAAAGCCCAGGACCAATGGCTTTACTCATGAATAATACAAAATATTACAAGAAGAATTAACACCAATATTACTCAAATTTCTAAAAAATTGAAGAAAAGGGAACACTTCCAAACTCATTCTATGAGGCAAGCATCACCCTAATGCCAAAACCAGATAAAGATACCAAAAGGAAAGAAAAATACAGACTAATATCCCTTATGAATATAGATGCAAAAATCCCTAGTGAAATACTAGCAAACTGAATCCAACAGCACATTAAAAGAATAATACACCATGATTAAGTGAGATGAAGTACAAGGATGGCTCAACATAAGAAAATCAATTAATATACCACATTAATAAAAAGAAGGAAAAACCACATGATCATTCCAAGAGATGCCAAAAAGGTGTTTGACATTTTTTTTTTTTTTTAAATTTCCCCGGTAAAATTTACTTTTTATTTTTTGTTGTTGCCAATCTTTTTTCTTTTTTTTTATTATGGGTAAAAATCAAAATTTTCACAATACATACCAATATTTGTAAAATGATATATAAATATATATGCATATATGTGCATTTACTTACATAAATTTTATATATATATATATTTAAAGGTGCTTAGAGTACCTAAATATTACACAGAAATGACAAGGATTCCCATGTTCCCCACCTCCCACACCTACCACAACATCCCACACAAACATCCTTCATCAATGTGGCACATCACCTGTAATGGATATACACATCCTGGGGCCTTGCCACCAAGCATAGACCACAGTTCACATCGTAGACCACACTCTCTCCCATACGATTCTGCATGGTATATGCTGATGTAAAATAGTCTACATCTGTCACCGCAACGCCACTCAGGACAACCCCCAAGTCCCGAAAAAGCCCCTGTTTTTCAACTGCCCTTCCCCTCCCTGCCCTGAAAGCATCCAGTGGCCACTGGCTCCCCCTCACTATTATAATTTCTTCCATTGCTTGAATCACAATATGTCTACGACAGAATACCATTAAGTCCACTCTAGTCCATAGCTTTCCCCCCAATCCTGAGGGGACTGGGAAGGTGACGTCCACTCCACCTCCAAGTGAGAGAGGGCTTATATTCCATGGATACGGTGGATGGGATTATCCTGCCTGCAGCTGCAGGCCCTCTCCATTTCCTGGGATGGCCGTTGCCCATCGTTGTCTCCTTGCCAGGTGACTTGGATGAGTCCATTGAGCTGTAGGGTAGGAGTTGCAGCTCCACTGAGATTCCAGGCACATAGGTAGGCCAGAGATTCCAGGCACATAGGTAGGCCAGAGGCTCCAGTCTCTGGAAGTACACCTAAAAACTCCAGCATCACATATAGGTTTGAATAGAAGGGACTGCCGGACCATGTGCAGGGAGGACTTACTTGAGTCCAACTCTGTCACTCTCAGGAGCACAGATTCCAAAGTAGAGTTCACTAATAAGGCATCAATCTCTGGGGCTATCCCCCTTTATATAGGACCTGGGTGTCTCCAGAGCCCTCAGGAGCCCCTCTGTGTGGGGTGATATCCACTTTGCTGTTCTATGAGATCCTATTGAGATATGCGTAAGCGTTACTTCTGGGATGTCCTCCCGACTCTCTTTGAAGTCTCTTAGCCACATGAACTCATTTCTCTTTACCTTTTCCCCCTTTTATTCAAGGTCTTTTTCCAATCATGTTGCGAGTTGGCACTTGGTATTAATCCCTCATTGCCAGGGAGGCTCATCCCCAGGAGTCATGTCCCACATTGGGGGGAAGGTAATGCATTCACATGCTGAGTTTGGCTTAGAGAGAGGCCACATTTGAGCAACAAGGAGGCTCTCAGGTGGCAAAACTTAGGCACCCCATAACAGTAGGCTAAGTTTCAATTACAAGAGCAAAGACTCATAAAGCTAGTCATCAATAACAAGAACCCATCAGTGGGCCATCCTCTTTTGCCAGACACTGCCCCTGCACTCAGGGGACTGTTGCTGCTCCCTTGGAGAATGTGGCAGAGCTCTCCAGGCTGGTAATTAAGATTCCCTCATTTATTGAGTGATTGTCTACCCACCGTGACCATGCCCCATCCCTTGATCATTTGAACAATTTTATATATCTTTCATGTATATTCAGATGAACTTACTCCCATGAATCCCCCATCCCAGACACCCCCCACCAATGCTTCTCTGCAGCCCCCATTGTAACCTTTCTGTGATCCAAACCTTCCATGAACATGAAGCCCATATAATAACCAAATAAAATTAATAGGAAAAAGAAATAATAATGATAAGCTTAAATGCAAGAGATAAGTACAAGGAAACTCAGAAAAAAAAAAAAAACTAAACTAAAAATAAAATATAATTAGAGGATTGGGACATTCAAAAAAATAGGAAAAAAAAACAAAAAAAAATTCCTTTTTTAAAAAAATTATTCTTTTTTCCTTTTATCACTGTATTATTGGATGTTCAGTGTACCATGACACCTTCCTCCTCTCATTCCCCAGTGTCTCCCATATTTTCATTTAATTTTCAAAGAAGTTTTAGGTCACAACAAAGTCACACATGGAATACTAGAGACTCCCACATACCCAACCTCCCTCCCCCTTCCCCACCCCGTATTAAAACCTTTTTTTTTTTAATGGATGTTAACATTGTTATAACTTTTATACAGATAGTAAAATATAGCAACTAAACATTGTCCATGGTTTACAGTATAGTTTACAATTTAGATAATACAATTTAATAACTTTTGATGATATTTACCATGTCCTGTGTCCATTACTGTAAGGTAATGAAAAATCTTTCCCATGACCACTAATTACCCCTTTAATCTTAACTTTTCCTTCCTCCCATCCCCCTGGGGCATATGACGCTCCCCTGTGTTTGACAAATTTAAGCACCGCTACTTGATAAAGAACACTTAGAAAATTAGGAATAGAATGTATTTTTCTCACCAAATAGAGGGCATATATGAAAATCCTGCAGCTAACATCATCTTCAATGGTGAATAACTGAAAGCTTTCCCACTAATATCAGGAACAAGACAAGGGTTTCCACCATCATCTCTGTTATTCAATATTGCCCTAGAAGTTGTAGCTAGAACAATTAGGCAAGAAAAAGAAATAAAGGCAACACAATTCAAAATGAAGAAGTAAAAATTTCTGTAGTGTCATGTAGGTGACATGATCCTATATGTAGAAAATCCTGAAAAATCTACAATGAAGCTACAATATCTAAGAAATGAATTTAGCCACATGGAAAAGTATAAGATAAACATACAAAAATCAGTAGTGTTTCTACACACTATTAATGAAACAATCTGAAGGGGAAATTAAGAAAAAAATTCCATTTACAATAGCAACCAAAAGAATCAAATATTTAGGAAGAAATTTAACTAAGGATGTAAAGAACTTATACACAGAAAACTTAGAAAACATTGCTAAAGAAATCAAAGAAGACATAAACAAATGGAAAGGCATAGCATGCTCATGGATTGGAAGACTAAATATTGTTAAGATGTAAATTCTACCCAAAGTGATTTACAGATTCAATGCAATCCCAATCAAAATTCCAAAAGCCTACTTTACAGAAATAGAAAAGATAATCCTCACATTTATGTAGAAAAGTAAGAGGCCCCAAACAGTCAAAAAATATCTTATAAAGGTAGAACAAAGTTGGAGGAATCTCTTACTGATTGCAAAACTCACTGCAAAGCTGCAATTAAAAGGACAGACTTATAGAACAACTGGCTAGAATTTAGAGTTCAGAAATAGACTCTCACATTGATTTTTTTTTAGCTTACATTTGGTGTATGTTTCCCATAAACCACTCTATCCTTAACACCATGTACCAGTATTGTATATTTGTTATAGTTCATAAGAGATTGTTCTCATTTTTGTACTGTTAACCACAGTCCATCATCCACCCCTTGGTTCACTGTGTTATATGGTTCCATGTCCTGTACAGTCCATCCAAAGTGTATACTCACTGGCTTTCCGTTTCATTAAGCATTGTGCTATCATCACCTCAGTCAATGCTAGACCATTTTTCTTACTCCAAAAGGAAACATCCCTCTTTATATCTCTCCATTGTTGACCCTTATCATTGACTTAGTATCTTCTTTGACACTGATATAAAAAATTACATTACTATTAAGTATAGTCCGTAAATTACATTAGTTGTATTTTTCCTCATTATTGCCATATTTTTAGCACTTTGTAATAGTGGAGTACATTTGTTCTATTTCATATAAGAACATTCTTGTATTTGTACTGTTAACAACAGTCCTCATCCACCACTGAGTTCACTGTTACACAGTCCCTACATAATCCTTTAGCTTTCTTTTAATTGATGTTTATGTCCTTTCTACCTCTTTCAGTCACAATCACATTTATAAATCAGCAGTGTTAGTTATACTCACTAGAAGGTGTTACTATCAACTCTATCCATTTCCACACTTGTAATATCAACCTTATTAAAACTTCTACATACATTAAGCATCAGCTCTCCCTCCTCAGCCCTCATTCTATCTCCTAGTAACCTATACTCTAGAGTTTAACTCCCTGAGTTTACTCATAGTATTTAATTCATATTAAGACCATACAATATTTGTCCTTTTGTGTCTGGAATATTTCACTAAGCATAATGTCCTCAAGTTTCATCCATGTTGGCCATATGTATCCTGACTTCATTTCTTTGTACAGATGAATGGTATTTATATTTATATACTACATTTTGTTCATTCATTCTTCAGTTGGCCAACCCTTGGGTTGTTTCCATCTTTTAGCAATTGTGAATAATGCTGCTATGACCATCGGTGTGCAAATATCTGTTCATATCCTTGATTTCAGTTCTGAGTATATTCCTAGTAGCAGGATTACTGGTTCGTATGGCAGACCTATATTTAGCTTTCTGAGGAAATGCTAAACTGTCTCCCACAGAAATTGCACCATTCTATTTTCTAACCAACAGTGAAGGAGTGTTCCTATTTCTCCACATCTTCCCCAGCACTTGTAGTTCTCTATTTTTTTAAATAATGCCATTCTATAAGGTATGAAATGATAGCTCATTGTAGTTTTGAATATGCATTTCCTTAATAGCTATTGATGTTGAACATCATTTCATGTGTTTTTTGGTCATTTATTTTTCCATGTTGAAAATTTTTCTATTCATGTCTTTTGCCCATTTTTTGATTGGGCTGTTTGTCTTTTATTGAATTATATGATCTTTTTATATAACATGGAAATCAAGCCCTTACCAGATATGTGGTTTCCAAATATTTTCTCCCATTAAGTAGGCTGCCTTTTCACTTTCTTGACAGTCATTTGAAGCACAAATGTGTTTAATTTTGAGGAGGTTCCATTTATCTATTTTTTGTTTCATTACTTGTATTTTGGGTGTAAGATTTAAGAAACCGCCACCTACCACAAGATATTGGAGATGTTTTCTTACATTTTCTTCTAGGAGTTTTATTCTTATGGCCTTTATGTTGAGGTTTTTGACCCATTTTGAGTTAATTCTTGTATGAGATAGGGATCCTCTTTATTTCTTTTGGCTATGAATATCTACCTCTCCCAGTACCATTTGTTAATAGATGATTCTGACCCAGCCAGGTGGGTTTGACAGCCTTGTCAAAAATCACTTGACCACGGATGTGGGAATCTGTTTCTGAGCTCTCAATTCAATTCCATTGATCAATATATCTATCTTTATGCCAGTACCATGGTGTTTTTCTACTGTAGCTAAGTAATATGCTTTAAAGCCAGGAAGTTAAAGTCCTCCATCTTTGCTATTTTTTAAGACATTTTTGACTAAAAAATTACCCTTCCCTTCCAAGTAAATTTGATAATTGGCTTTTCCATTTCTGGAAAAAGCGTGTTTATTGTTTTATTGGGATTGCATTGAACCTTTAAATCAGTTAGGGAAGAAGTGACATCTTAAAGATATTTAGTCTTCCAATCCACGAATACGGAATGTCCTTCCATTTATTTAAGTCCTGTTTGGTTTCTTTTAGCAATATTTTGTAGTTTCCTGAATACAGGTCCTTGGCTAAGTTTATTCCTAAATATTTTATTCTTTTAGTTTCTATTGTAAATGGAATTGTTTCCTCACTTCTTTTTCAGATTGCTCATTAGTAGTGTATAAATACACTACTGATTTTTGCATATTAATCTTGTATCCTGTCACTTTGCTGAACTCATTTATTAGTTCTAGTAGCTTTGTTGTTGATGTTTTGGGATTTTCTAAGTATAGGATCATGTCATTAGCGAATAGGGAATGGTTTACTTCTTCTTTCCTATTTGGGTGACTTTTATTTATTTTTGTTTCCTAATTGCTGTAGTTAGAATTTTAGCACAATATTCAGTAACAGTGGTGACAGTGTACAACTTTGTTTTGTTCCTGATCTCAACAGAAAAGCTTTCAGTCTTTCACCATTGAGTACTATGTTGGCTGTGGGTTTTTCCTATATGCCCTTTATCATGTTGAAGAAAGTTTCCTTCTATTTCTATCTGTGTGTTCTTATCAAGAAAAGATGTTGTATTTTGTCAAATGCTTTTTCTGTATCTATTGAGATGATTATGTGATTTTTCTTCTTTGATTTGTTAATGTGGTATATTACACTAATTGATTTTCTTGTGTTGAACCACCCTTGCATACCTTTGATAAAAAACACTTGATCATGATGTGTAAATCTTTTAATATGCTTTTGGATTAGATTAGCAAGTATTTTATTGAGGATTTTTGAATATATATTCTTACACTTATGTATAAATATATATTTATTCATTTTATAGTAATTTTTATTGAAATAAGTTTTGTATGTATAGTATAGGTAGTTAATGAAACTCAAAAAGTGAATACGCACTTGTTACCGACATCCAAATCAATAATCAGAACATAACTCGCACCTTCAAAACACCTCTTCTTTTCCCTTTCAGTCACTACCAGTTCACAACCAGCCCACTGCTAGGCTAGCTTAGAATACAATACATTACTTTTTCTTGTTTTTGAATATTATATAAATTGAATAATAGAATATGCATTCTTTTTTTTTTTTTTTTTTTTTAACAAGTAACTTTTATTGATACATATTAATAAAGCACAAGCCTTCCAAAGTGTACAATCAATGGTATTGGGTATAATCACATATTTGTGCATACATCACCTCAATCACCCTTAAAGCATTTTAATCATTCAAATAAGAATGAACAAAAAACAAACAAAACTCATCACCTCTCATTCTCACTGTGTTTCCCCTGCTGTACATAGATGCTATTCTTTTTCCTCCTCTCTAGTATATTTGTGTTTATATTTTGTAGAAACAGTCATATATGAAATCTCACCCATATTTGTATTTTACATGAATTTTGCTAACTTATACAGTATCATGTTACAGTTGAAAGGGAAATTATAAGGTCATGTGTATTACGAGAAGGAAAACTAAAAACTGCATTCTTTTTAAAATTAATTTTGGTTAACATTATGTTTGTGAAAGTCATTCTTTGATTTTCCTTTCATTATAGGAATATTATGAAATTATATGTCTTTTCTACTGATGATCATATGATCATATTGGATTGTTTACAGTTTGTGACCATTAAAAATGCTACTATGTATATTTTTGTTCATCTTTGGTGAATATATTAACACACTTCTGTTAATATATTAGGTATGGAATTAACAGGTCATAGTGAGTTGATTTTTATGTGTGGTTTGGGGCAGAGGTAAGATTCATTGTTTTCCACATGGATATGCAACTGAGTCAGCATCAATAATGAAAGTATTATGCTTTACCAGATGTACTTCATTCTACCTTTGTCACAAATTGAATGGCCTTATGTGTGTGGGTCTTTCTTACTGTATATATATTTAAATTTCTTATACAAATATGTTTCCTCCTTGCTTGTTGATTCATATTTTCATTAGCCAATTTGTTAGATTCACTGATAAGTGTTAATACAACTTTTCAGCAAATTTATCAGGAGCACATGTCAAAATTTTATTTCAAATCAGGGGAGAATGTCATACAGATGGGTGGGTTTTTCAAAGTGACTCTAAGTCTCCTTGATATCACTTAGAACATTGTTTTTAAATGCTAATTACTTCTCAGAGAGAATAATAGATTATATAAACTCAAAAATTCTGTTCCAGACTAGGTTCAGAATTATTTTCTTTCTTAGAGGTGTTGTAGCATTTTGATATTACTTACAAATTCCAAAAAAAAAAAAAAAAAAAAAAAAAATGAGGTATTGATTATGTTTGCAAACTCTGAACGTGATAACCTTTGGTTGTGTTAAATTCAAAGGTTTTACATTTATTTGATTAAATTAAGATCAGGGCTTTGTTTTGGCCACGTCAGTAGGTGATTCCCTGGCCCTTTGGTGGGCTATATAAACTGGCACTCATTCAAGAAGCAGACACACGAAAAAAGAGAGAAAGCTTTATAGACACAGAACGGGACTCTGATCCTGTGGGCCCTGGGAAGAGAGACAAGCCATTTGCCTGATAGTTTGCAGCTAAAGGGAACAGAACAGCTGAGGCCTATGCCTGCCTACATCTGAGATCGGAAGAAGCTGGGCCCATGCAACCTTAAGAGCAAAGAGGAAGACTGAACCCTCACAGATATCACCCGCCATTTTGCTTCAACACGTGGCAACAGATTTCGGGTGAGGAAGTACCTCTTAAGATACCTTCAGTTAGACTCTTAGGCCCTTGTAACTGTAAGCTTCTACCCCAAATAAATACCTTTTATAAAAGCCAACAGATTTCTGGTATTTAGTATCAGCACCCCTTTTGGCTACCTAATACAGGTGTTTTCCAACAAACGCCCCAAAATTCTCAGTGTTATTATTCTAGACCTTTACATAGAAATGCTCTCCTAGGTTTGATCTTGAAGTTAAAGATAGGCTATCCTCTTTAGTTTATTCTAGTTTTAACTCTCAATCAAGAAATATAAAGCAATATGTAACATATTAAAATTTCTCTTCTTCTTCCTTTCTTTAATATGGCAAAAAACTCACTATTCAAACCAGTTAGAATGTTATTGAGGAATTTTGAATTATCTATAAGGTGAAAATTTTGACTATTTCTTCTAGCATTAAATTAGAATGTTTGGATTTGAATTATCTGGAAAATTAAATAAAAATAATTCATAAAGCTAAATAAATATCAGTAGGTAAATATTGTTTGATATAACTTTTTAAGTGTATAGCTCTGGCAGTAAAAAATATTATAATGTGAAATTAAAATAAGCCAAAGTGAGTGGGAGGAATGTGATTCCCTGGACATGTTTTCATTTTCCTACACTTATCAGTAATATTTCTTCCATGACTAATGACATTTTTTTTAATCTGTGAAAGAATGTTTTGAGGTGTTATTAGAAAACATCTGTTCATATATTCATTTTTTAAAAAGCCACATTTTATGGAGTAGTGGTTGGATCCTAACTAGTTATCCCCTTATCGCAATCAAATTAAAAGAACAGTATAAATAAAGACATTAATTAGCTTTAAAATCTCTTTAAATTTTCTGGTGATAATCTAAAGCCAAATTTAAATATCTTTCAAAACAATTAATATAGCAGTGCATTTACATCTACAACACAGCATTCTTGATATGCATGCTATTAGTATGATTTTCCCAATTGAACTGGTACAGTTAGTAAATCAGTCCTATAATCTCCAAACATGCTCCCTGGGCCTTGCATCTAAAACCATCTGGACACCATGACAACGTTCTATTTATTACATACAAAAGCCTGGATCCTGCTGATGCATAAACAGTAATTAAACACACAAGTCAACCATGCATGCCAGATCGGCTAGAACTATCCTTTGAATATTTTAGAGTTTCCATGACAATGAGCTTATTGAAAAATTGGCTGGTGATTAAAGATTAATGATTTATGGTTGTAAGTGAGGTTCATCTGCTGCTTACTGAAATATGCTTGACAGCATCTTTGTGATATTTCTGGAGAATCCATAATTGTGAAGGTAATTATTCTTAAGAAAATATATCTCAATTAATTTCAAACATGAGTTTATGGTGCCAACATATAAAATTATCAATATTTTAATATCTAGTTTGCCTAGAGTATGGCCTTTTAACTGTATCCCTTTCGATTCCCATATACCCTGTATGCTTATGAGTATTACTTTTACATTTCACACATTGTAAAAAAGGGTTATTAGGAAGTTTTTCTACCTTTGCTTCTGTAATTCATATCTTTGTGCCCAGGCACAGTCTGTCCTTAAAGCAACAGGACACGATGGATGAGAAAGAAAAATAATGGAGACACAAAGAATCCTAGTTTTACCTTTGGTTAATCAGCATTTTACTTTTTTGGGTTGTTTACATTTTTTTCAGAGTGTGTTGATTCTCATGAGAAAGCAAGTACTGGTGAGAATTCTGTAGGTAAGTATAGAAAGAAACTAGTAAATATAGCTGAGGGTGGAGGGTGAACATAAATTACATTTCAGAATGTACTAGCTTCTTGAGTACTACATCCCTAAAGCTTTTGGAATCAGTTAATTCTTTCATATCAACATAACATATAATTTCCTTCATAGATGCAGTAAAGTATAACTGAAAATATGCCTGACCCTTTTATAACCTTAATGGTTCTATAAATACAGAACCAAAGTAATTTATAAAGCTGTTAAAATTAATTCTTCCATTAAAATAAACTCCACAGTACATTACATTATTACTGTAGTAACCTAACTATGAACTTCTCTGAGTCAGCAAAGTGAATCAATGGTGATGAATGATGATTGCTGCTGAGCAGTGCATGGATTGAATGGCTGCCTGCTCAGGAAGGCATTTTCTTCTAATACAAACAGGCTTGTCTTCATTGACTATTTTTTCCTGGCCTGTGGACCTTCTCTTCTATGAAGTTGTTTGGCTTGGAATTCTAAACCTTGGCAGGCACATCCTTGGCTAAAGCTGCCTCTCCTGTTAAATGCTTAAAATTTTCACACTGACTTTTATTCATGGTAATTTTTTGTTCAGAAGCTTTGTAGGAATGTTTATACAGTTTCCTGGGTTTTCACCTGAATTGCATTTTCTTCAAGAGACAGGCATTTGCAGTGACTATCCTGGAATTTGTTTCCTACTGCTGTGGTAACAAAATACCACAAACTTTGTGGCTTAAAACAACAGAAATTTATTGTCTCACAGTTCTGGAGGCTAGAATCCCAAAATCAAGGTGTCAGCAGGCAGGGCCCGTGCTTCCTCTGAAACCTTCTGGTGGTTTGCAATCACTGATCTTCCTGTGCTTGCAGATGCAGCACGACAATGTTTGCCTCCATTCTCAGATGGATTCTCCCTCGTGTGTCGCTTCTTTTCCTATAAAGTCACAGCCTTATTAGGTTAAGGGTCCACCCTAGTCCAGTATGTCCTCATCTTAATCTAACCAATTCCATCTGCGATGACCCAGTTTTTAAATACAGTCAAATTCTGAGGTACTTGGGATTAGGACTTCAGCATATCTTGGGGGAGGGGGGAGACGGGCACAGTTCAACCCATAACAATCCTCAAACAACAAGTTAGTCCATTTTTAAAGTCTGAGGCTTTCCTTCTCTTTGATGTTGAGGCTCCTTGCTGATAAGTGACAAGAACGTGCCTTGGATTCTCTACTAAGCATAGGGTGAATGTAAAAATCGTTTAGCTTATAGCCACAACTAAATTAAAATTTCTACCACTTTGTTTAACCAAGACTTCTATTTTCTTTATAATATCCATTACCTTTTTAAACTCCGTTGTTTTGCCTATTGTTTCCATTCCAATTATCAGATGAATTTTTTCTGGGCCCTATCTCTCACAATAAAAAGAATTAGTGCTTCCCTAGAGACACTGGAGAAGAGTCTGCCAGTAAATAAAATGTGCAGAGGGATGCAGATACATTAACTAAATGCCTCACTTGAAACCCTAATTCTCTTTGTCAATATTCAAATCTGTGCTTTGGCAAAATAATAACTATATGACCTGAAACTTAATGGTTATTTTCCAGTTGTTGAAAGCAAAAGTTCTAATTTTCTAAATTGTAGGATCTACTGTGCACTATGAAATAGTAGTTGAAAGATACTCCAGAAAAAAAGAACTATATAAAAAAAGCAGTGAGAAATACTAAAGAGCATGAACGTTCTCCACAACTGTTGAAACTGCTTAACCTGCCAAACCTAACTAATTTAAATATGTTTATATTTAGGACCAGTAAAATAAAAAGTGAAAAAAAGACAATTATTACCTATAATCTACATTGTTTACTGACTAAATACAACCTGCTATAAACTCTAAAGTGAACTAAACTGAAGCAAAATCAAACCAATTATTTGGGTAAATTAGATTTGAGAAATAATAAAGGTGGCAGTTTTGTGGCTTGAGGAAAAAGGGAGAAGAAAATTAAGCAGACGGAAACTTTTTTTATTATAATCAATTTTATTGACACATTCATAAACCTTACAATCCATCTAAATTGTGCAATCAATGACCTTTGGTGTAATCCCAGAATTGTGCATCCATCACATAAATCAATATTAGAGCATTATCATAACTCAAAAGAAAAATAAACAAATAACCCCTTCTCCTTAGTAGTCACCTCTCAATCTTTCTATCCTTCTCCTGCCATACATAACTGCTAATCTATTTTTGTGTCTATAATTTATTTGTAATTATATTTTGTATCGATAGCGTCAAATAATATGTAGTACTTTTTGTCTGGTTTCTTTCACTTAGCATACTTTCTTTTTTATTTTTATTTTTTTACCACTGATGGAAGGTTATTAATTTATTACTATACACTACTGTCCATAGTTTGCTTTTGCATTTTTGTCCAAATATCACCCTGATATTAACATCTTATAACATTAATGCACATTTGTTCTGTTTCAGAGAAAAACAAGAATGAAATTTTTTGATGAGAAGAGATGACTAAAGAGGCTTGTAGTTAAGGGTAATAGTCCTGGCCAAGGTTATTCAGAGTTGGGCTGTCTTTTGTGTAGTGTAGCCAAGTATTGAACTTGATCTTGAGTTGACCCAGTTTTATTTAAACCAATCCACTATCTATATAACTTATATACCTTGTGAATGCTGTTGATTCCAGGGTGACTTTTTATCTATTTTTGTTGCTGTTTATTTTTTTAACTCAAAAGAATTATACAACTAAACGTTTGTTTGAAACTTTTAATTCATTTTGTCTTTAAAATATGCCCAAAGAAAGTGATGTTGATTGGTTGAAAAATGATAAGCTGAATGCTAAATGTAAAATGGACATTCTAAAAACTTCAGTTCCCTCTCTTTATTAGCTTTTTATGTATGAACTAAATGTATTCGTTATTTTTATAGTAATTTGTGTACTTGTTGATGTATAACAGAATAGTGGCCTAATTGTACATACTAAGTAAATCATGTTCTTTTCGATATTTTTATTTTGAAAACCTGATACAAATGTTAACATCCTTCTTTAAGTGGCTGGAATATTTTGAGAGCAATCTATTCTAATCCAGCCACTTAATTTAATAGATGAGATAATTAAGGAACAGAAAGTTAAATTTGTAGCATGCTTTAGACAGCCTTTCCATATTATTGTTCCAACACCTGGTCCATGTTTGCTTTTACTGGATGGCCTTTCCTAAAAGTCTTAGGACAACTTAATTTATCCAGAATGTTAAATAGAGAATTAGTTCAGAAGCATTTCCAACTATATTTTCTTACTTCTTCTTACTTTATTTTCTTAATCTATGAACTATTGTAGAAAACACATAATTGAGCACATATTTTTTGAATTGAGGTACATATTTATTTGGATTTAATGAAGAAATTCTTCTTTAGAGAAACTATCATGCTCATCTGAGCTCTGGATGTCCCAAGCAAATCATCAGGGGTGGATGCAGAGGTCAGATGTTTAAAAAATTGAAGTTCTTATTTCCATACTCAGCCTTAAGGAAAGCTTTTCCTTTAGCTGTTGTATATATTTCTCTTCCTAATATATCATTTGCACAAATGATTTAATACTTAAGTTTAAAACAAACAAACAAAAACACTGATCCAGTACTAATCACAGTATGAGAAGGATTTTAATCCAGACTTATTCTTGGATTAGGAACTCTTGGAGATGAATAATTTTTATTTTTTTGCCCACTCTGTTTTGTTTTTATCCATTATTCCATAATAAGAATCTATTATTTTTGTAATTAGAAAAATAGAGTTTAAAAACTTTCTCTCAACTAGGGTAGCATGAATCCCTTTCCCCACAGGCAGGGAAACCTTACAAAGGAGAAAACAATGACCTTCTCTTCTCAGTTGCCCAGTTTTTCTTCTCTCTCTCCTATATTGACATAACACAGACTCCCTTCTACCCTAGTTCTCTTTCTTTTTTTCTCCCTGTGTCTAGATTGATTAATAGTTTTGACAGCAGGTATAGTCTTTCTTTACATATATTGAAATATATTCAGGACAAAACCATTTTCTACTTCTTCCATCACTACCACACTGGTCCAGGTCCTGCCATCTCTCACCTGCACTCTTGCAATAGTCTTCTAGCAAATTCTGCTCCTTCTAACCTTTGACCCTAAAACTAGTTTTAATAGACTAACTAGAATGACTCTCTTAAAATAGAAATCGGATTATGCCAGCTAATGCTCAGACATTCCAAGAGTTTTCCATTGTAATTAGAGCAGACCTAACATCTCCACCATTCTTCCCCTCTGTCCCCATAAATTTCTGATCTCCTACCTTGTTTTCATCATACTGAGAATGCTTCTACTGCAGGGCTTTTGAGCACTCTATTTTTTCCCTAGATACTCTTTCTCTGGAAATCTTCCTGACTTGCTCCCTCACTTCCTTCAAATATTTATCCAGATAGCCCTTTCACAGTGGGACATTGAAGGGGAATCTCGTGTGCTGTCTGGGTGCAGAATATTGAATTCTACACCACGACTGATCACACAAAAGAAAAGTTTATTAAGAAGCTGGTGGAGACAAAATCTCAAATCTGCCTCCTTGAACAAAGGAGGCAAGGGTTTTTAATCGCTTTAGACAAAGAGAGGTGAGGCTAGGGATGCCACTGAATGAGTCCACCTGCAAATTGGGGTCTGCAAAGTGGGCATCAGAGGAGGGGGAGAGGAGTGAGCTCATAGCTGCTGTTTTTGCCCCCTTTAATTGCCCTAATTGGAGTGTCCTTGGTGCTTCTCTGCCAATCAGATGAATGGTTTATGAGGTTTCAAATAAGGAGAAGAAATAAAAATAGGAGCTCATTAAGGAGTGGAAAAAATTGAGAAACCTGCTAGGGAGTGAAAAACGGGAATTTGCTTTGCTGACTAAAGAGAGCTGTTTTTTTTTTAAACAATTTATTGAAGTATATCATTCATGCATGAACATAGATAAACTATAAGTGTTTAGTAAACATCGTGAACTTACAAAACAAACATGCATAACATCATACAGGGCTCCCACTCATTACCCCCCCCCCCAAAAAAAAAACACCCTGCATTATTGTGAAACATTTAACAAATCATGAAAGAGCATCATAGTATTACTACTAACTATATCCGTATCTTCCTCCCCTATACATTTTTTAAAGGTTTTATTGATATATTTATTACCTTTTATCCACTTTTACCCCTCCCTCACCCCGCCCCCCCGTTTTTTGCTGTTTCTTTGTTCATTCACTGGGCAACTTTCTGTGTCAGTTTCCTGCCCTCTCTTCTCTTCTTTTTCCTCCTGTCTTCATTGGGATTTGATCCTCAGAATCTCTGAATGTGGGAGAGAGGTCCTACCGCCTGTGCCACCTTAGTTCTTGGTTTTTCGGTGCATCTCGTCTTGGCTCTCTCTTGTGTCAGTCTCCTGTTATGTCATCATCTTGCTGCGTGGCTCGTGGGGCCTGGTGGTGCACCCGCGGAACGGGACCTGGTGGCTCAGTTGCTTGCGGGGCCTGGAGGCGCACCTGTGTTCAGGGCCTGGTGGCCCATGTGCCTTCTACATGTGCCTTCTATATTTTTCTTTTTTTAATTTTTACTGGGAGGTCCAGGGGATTGAACCCAGGTCCCTCCATATGGGAGACAGATGCCCAACCACCTGAACCACATGTGTCCCCCTGCTATATCTTTTAAGGTTGACCAAAGATACCCAAAGTTACAGTCTTTTCCCATACAGGATGGTTATATAATAAATCAGGCTTAGTTTATCACCAGCATTCTAAAAACCAGACCTAAAGGAGAAAAACTAGGTCTGGGGACACATGCATGGTTTCTAATATAGCGAATGTTTAGCCCACCCTGCTTATCACAAAATCAGGACAGCGAGAATATTCACAATAAAGATAGTTTTTATTAAAAGGCAACAGTGTACAGTTACATGCTGTGGATTACATGAGCGAGGTTACAAAGTTAAAACTAAAATATTCATTAGTTAAATTTTTAATTAAGGCTACAGTGTAACATATACCATATGATTGCTTTCATATCCGATATAGCTACATTAATATATAATATGCCTGTATTTGGTTTCTCTCTCTCAACATGGCCTGACCACCTATTTAAAATTACAACTCTTATTCTTGAATTTCTTATCCCAGTTTATTACTTTATTTCCCTACAAAATAAAGATCACTTTTAGCATAATATATACCTTATTTTTTGTATTGTTTGTTTCTAACCATAGTATAGTCTACAAGATGGCAAGGATTTTTTTTTTTTCTGTTTTTTTGGTCACTAATGCATTCCATTTCAAAGTAAAATGATGCTCATACAATATAAAGTAAGCTCGTGTTAAAAATTTATTTAATGAATTAATGAGATAACTAGCAAGATGGTAAAACTGTAAACAGACTGTGTTAGTCAGGGTTCTCCTGGGAAACAGAATCAACAGGAGATATCTGTCAGTAATATGAGATTTTTAAGAGTCTCTCACACCACCGTGGGGACGCACAAGTCCAGGTTCCGCAGGCAGGCTGCAAACCAGGGGCTCTGATGAAAGTCCGATGAAAGGTCCTTGATGAGTTTCTGGGAGAAGCTGGCTGTCCAAAGATGAGCTGGGAAATTCTCTCTGAATGTTGAAATCACTTCCCCTTTTAAGGCATTCAACTGATTGGATAAAAGTGTCACCCATTGCTGATGCAATCTCCCTGACAAATGCAGATGTAATCAGCCATCCATGCAGTAAATTCACTGGTGATCGAAGTTCATAAATGTTCTTGTATTACAATTAGCCTAGTGCTTGCTAACCAAACACCTGGACACAATTAACCTGGCTGAGTTGATACATTAGCCTAATCATCACACAGACATTTAAGGAACTGTGTAAATTAGGCACTTAAGAAGGAATATTATTTAAAGCTCAGAAACAAAGCTGGTTAATGTCCTACAAGCAATACAACCATAACTTTGGGGTTACCGTTCTACCAGAAAAAATCATTTGCATCTCTACTGGATACAAATATACAAGTAACATGTATCTTCACAGCATCTGAACTCTACTCAACAGTAAATAGCAAGTCAAACAAAGGCACATTCATATAGATAATGAAATAGTCCTGGAGTGTACCTTTAAATAGTGCTACAATCTTATCTTGAAAGGGCAGGCACTTTTTGTTAAAACTCAAATACCCAGAAGAGTGACTGTCATGTAATAAGTACTCAATAAATCAATAAATATTGATTGTATAAGTGAATGTTATCATTTTCAATAAAATAGTAGACAAATTTTATTCTGTACTGAACATTATCCTGTGTTGTTAAGGTGTTCTATTAAGTTACATTTTAATAGTATATTTTACAGTTAGCTATCGTACCTCCACATTCTTTATATTGTCCTCTATGTGCTGCTAATCACATAGTCCAACTGAAGGATCAAGGATAATGGGAAAAATTATTGTGGCAAATGGCACTTCTATGCCAAATATATATAGCATTGTTTCTTTAAGTGTAAGCTTGAGGATTTCCCTCCAATTATTTATGACAACTTGGCCTATGGTTTGGAGAAATATAATGATTTTTACACTACCTATAGAAGAAAAGGGCACTTACTGTATTGCAAGAGGGAATGTAAATTAGGTCAACCTTTCTGAAAAGCCATTTGAAGAGAAAGATTTATAAATACACATAGTTGATGACCACGCAATTCTAATTCTGTGAATTTGTTCTAGGAAAATAATCATATATAAATGCAAACACAGGTGCCTACAAGATGTTTATCACATCGTTATTAATAAGAGGAAGCATGGAAATAGTCTTAGTGTCTTGTTAACAGAGGAAGATACATTTAATAAATTATTGGGCATATAAGTTTTCTAATACTATATGCTCACTAAGAATACTTTTATAAATATATTTGTACAGGCAAGATTTTCTAAGAAAACATTGATTGGTTAAAAAAGCAAGTTAAACATAGAGCATAGAATATAAGCCCATTTTTAATTCTGCCTGGAAGTTTATATTACAAAAATTAAGAGTGATATTTGCATTGTTGAGATCATGGGCAATTTAAATTTCCTCCATATTTTTTTTATTTTCCATTGTTTTGATACAAAGAACAGACTTTAACAAACAGCACACAATGCAATTGAAAATAAAGGCTTATTCTTCATATGGAGATAAATTATTTGTAAGTACATGCAGCTCTTAAGAGCATTGGTAAACTGTCAACTTACTGTCATATCTTAGGTATTATGCATTTATAAATGCCCTCTGTTTCTTTAAATATTAAAAAATTGTATTTGAAATATTTGCTTCAGTTACATATGTGCATGTCCACACACACATACATATACACAGAGCTATAACCAGTGAAAAGGCAAAAATCTCTGCATTGGAACGGAATGGATATCTGTATAGAATTGCTGTTTTCTTTTCAAAATAACATGGCCATAAACTTATGTGTTTTGTGCTCAGTGGAAGAATCAGAATTAAGATTAGTGTGTTATTAAGAACGATTATGCCCTTTATAATATGTTTTGCGCTCCCTTCCTTGCTTCTGAGTGTGGGCTGTGCTTAGTGACTTGCTTTTAGAGACCAGAGTATGGAAAGGGGAAAAATAACTTCACAGTGATAAACCTGGCAACACTATGTTGGCCAAGTAATCAAGGTTAACATTCTCAATGTTAACTCATATTGATTACATGCATTTCTGTAATGATGCAAGAAGGGCAGTTTTTCTGTATGGCTCTTCTTCCCCAAACCCATAATCCTATACTTATAATGAGAAAAACATTAGACAAATCTCAATAGGGGACATCGAACAAAATAGTTGACCAGTACTCCTCAAAACTGACAAGGTCATTAAAAACCAGCAAAGAAACTGTCACAGTCATGAGGTACCTAAGGAGATGTGCCAACTATATATAAATGTGATATCCTGGATAGAAACCTGCAACAGAAAGAGAATATTGGAAAAAGTAGTAAAATCCAAGTGTAGTTAATAGTAATGTACCAATGTTAGTTTCTTAGTTGTTTCAAATGTACCTTGCTAATGGAAGATGTTACAATAGAGGAAATTGGATGAAGAGAATATGGGAACAAGCTTTTCAACTTTTCTGAAAATCAAAAATTACTTGTAAAAGTTTTGTTAAAATATGTTCTGACATTTTACAAGAAAACAAAGGAAAGAAAGAGGGAGGAAGGAAGGGAGAAAGAAAGGAAGGAAGAAAGGAAAGAAAGGGGAGGAACAAATAAAAAGGGAGAAATGAATAAAGGAAAGAAGGAAAGACAACAGTAAAGAAGAAATAGAGTAATCAAGATCTGAAAGGAAAAGTGTCACAAAATTACATACACACATACCTACATATATATATATATACATGCATATAAACATACATGTATGCATACATATATACATACATGCAAACAAACAATTGGTGGATCAATGGTATGACCTGTATCTTTAGATACTTCCACCAGATTTCATATCTTTTAGCATTCACTCACTAGCGTTTCTTCCTGAAGGAAGAGACTTGCCTTATGAAACCACACGTAAACAGAAAATAAAAAGACTTTGCGTCCCCTCACCCCCCACCCCCAACAAGAACATTTCATTGCAAACAGTGGAGTACTGTTTTGAGATGACTCCTCTCTCCATGCTTTACAGTCACAGGCTGTAATTGTTATTATCTGGGTATTTCAGGGATTATTTCAGCAAATTAGGCATGAATGCTCAAGATAATTGTTTCAATTATACACTTCAATTTTGTTTCTATACATATATCGTGTTTGGTTTTGTTTTACTCTGGTACCTAAAAATCAGAGTCATTATGCAAACCTTTAGAAACACTGGGAATTTTTATATGCTCTGATCCATTTCCCAGTTATAAGGAGCAACTATCAGTTTAATCAGTGTAGTGTGTATGTGGGTGTGGGTGTATTTGGGGATGTGGAGAATATTATAATTTAATTTCGGGGAGATGGTTGCTTGATTAATTTAATTGTGGTCCTTTAGTCTTTATTGTTTTATTTTATTATTTTTAATACATGTTTGACAACAGACTAATTTTCTCAGGATCAAGTGTACATTATTCCTGGATATTATGAAGGGACTAATCAAAGTTAGAAGTTTTGCTCTCCTTTGTTTTCATTTCGGATTTTCGTTTTTCTTGAGCCAATGAGAAAGCTGTATTTCATGTGCACAGAAACGAAATTATCCTTGCCATATTAGTTAATATCATAGGATGTTAAAATGGTACTATTTTTTGTCTCACTTTTAGTTGAAGCTCAAAGTCCAAATAATAAACTTCACATGATAAGTACTCCAAATTCCAAATAAGATGGTGAGGTTTGCAAAGGAGACATTTGAAGACTGGTTTTACAGACACTCATCCACTTGAGGTGTTAAAGGACTGAAGTTGAAGTGGCCTGAGGATTAGAAAGGAGATTTCTTTAGATAAATTGTTGGAGTGCTGTGATCTATCTTCCTACCACTCCTGTGGGGAAGAGCAGAGCTTGCTTACTAAGTACCCCAAACTTGGGAAGAGGGCCTCTAGGAGGACTTTGACTTGAATCTCTTGGAGTGTAAAGGCACAGTAAACAAATTCTGGCTCATGCCTATGAAGAAAAAACTGAACACTAGATGAGAGTGTAGGAAACCAGCTCAGTAGGTAGTTACCATCCTCCTGCTGATGGTGGGTCCAAGGTGCAGGATTCCTGGAAACCAGGTGTGCATTGAGGTTATGGTCAGATGTAGTGACTGATGTAGACACTGAAGAGGATTTTAAACAGCAAACCAAAGAAGAAGTCCTATCCTCCCATGGAAGCTGTAATCACCAAGCAAAGCTACTGAGAGCAAAAACGAGTCTGTTTTACACTGCTCATGCCGCAAGTGGTGGAGGTCAGAATAGATTGGTACCTGTCAAGGAAGGCTGTTTCTTGGGGAAGACAAGGCAGCCTGAAGAGCAGGAGTGAGGAGCTGGCCATCATGAAGTAGAGATGCAGCTGAGAATTCCCCACTTTCAACCTGCCCTTCTGAAGAAGGACCAAGGTGCGGGGAGCTTTAGCTTGAAATGAAGATTGGAGATGTTTCTTTTGTCTTCCTTTTTCCCTTTCTTTCTTTTAGTGAAACAAGGGACCAGAGATAGATAATTGAACCTAAAGTGGAGATTTACCTTTGAATAATGGTTGGAATTTATTCCAATTTATTTCAGTCGGACTGGATTTACTGATGATAGAACCTAGAGGACTTTTTAATTATCTGACAATGAGTGGAAAAGCTATTGGGCTTTTGTTACATCTCATTCAGGGGAAGAAGCTACCCCACAAAATGAGTTTGAATGGGCAAAGGGACTACACTTGATCTTAGCCAAAAGGCCGGGAGGTGGGCAACATGGGAATCCCAGCGGGTTCCGTGTAATATTTTAGGTAATCTAAGCACCTCTTAAAATATATGTATATATATATAACATTTTTGTAAGCAAATACACATATATGCATATATATTTATATATCATTTTACAAATGTTAAAAAAAAAAAAAAAAAAAGAATGAGCAAAGGGAGAAAAATTAAGTTTTCAGAATTCTCCTCTCAATCCTGCTCATTCAACATACTAATTACAACTGTGTTGCATATTCTACTTGGCTTATATTATATGGAATGGGTTTTGTTCCTCTTCAGTCCAGCATTCTTCTATAGAAATGTTACATTTAATTTTGCTCTTGTGTTACAATTGCCTATATATTTGGTTAGGTCGTATATTATGTACATAATTCAATTTCCAATGAACAAACTGATTTTTAAAGACTTATAAATCTTGTTTTACTCTTCTTGTGCCTTGCACATACCACAGTCACATTATATACAGCTATTTTCTTTGGAATTTTTTTTTTTTTTTAAATCTCAGGGTTTTCACTTTAAGGAAGTGATTATGAAAATGTGTTCTTTTTTGCTTTCTTGCAACAGAGCATTGTTAAGTCTTTTCATTAACTGCTGCCAACATAAATCTCTGCCCTTTAGCCAGAGTAAGCTTCAGGGCTTTGGATACTTTCTTTTGATTTTTTGCTTTCTTTTCTGTCATTGTTCACTGATTCATCTCAAAGATTTTGGATATTTTAGTAACCATGGAATTAAATGAACGTGTATACACTAGGGCCTGCTTGTTATTAATATTCTCAGTTCTAATTTTATTGATCTTTTTTATTCTTTAGAAAAGTGATTTTTAGACCAAGCCTTTAGGATATCACAGAAGGAGCTGTAGGCAAGGGTCACCCTTTTTTATTTCAACAATGGCAATCCCCTTTTATCTGTTTTATATTTTTGGAATCCAGGTGTGATTACTTTCAAGGAACAGGATCTCAACTAAATAGGTTTTGAAAACCATTATTTTAGAAGAGCATTCTGCACACTTAATTGAGTAACCTTTCCTTTTGCCTCTTGAAATTTGTTAATTTAAAAATAACATTTTATAGTTTCCCTTAACTTCAAGGTGATTTATATAAAAACTTTTTATATCCTTTAAAATTTCTCATGTGGTTTTTAATGGCTAAGTCAGCCCTTTCATTTAATGGAAGAAGAAATCTATTTTATTCATTTTAAAGATAATGTACCAGTGAATTCTTCATCTACTTTAATTGTATTTAAAAGAAATAACTAAAGTGACTTCATTATATTCTTTTAAAAATGTAATTTCTGGACATATCATTTAAAATGTTTTTCTCATTATAAGAGTATTCATACTCATTATGGGAAAAGCAGGCAATACAAATATATAAAAAATTACACACAATCTCATAACTTTAAGAAAAAGCACCATTAACATTTAAAAATTTTTTATTAGAAAAGTTGTAGGTTTACAGAAAAATCATACAGAAAGTACAGAATTCCTATATAACCCCCCTCATGCATGCAGTTTTTCCATATTATTAATACTTTGCATTAGTATGGTACTATTGTTACAACTGATGAAGCAGTATTATTATAATTATATTATTAACTATAGGTCATAGTTTACAAATTTCACTGCTTGTAATGTAAAGATCTATGTTATTTTTAAAAATTTATTCATGTGACATATATAACCTACAATTTCCCCCTTTTAACCATGTTCAAAAATATAATTAAATGGTGTTAATAAAAATAAATAAATGGTGTTAATGTCATTCATAATGTTGTACTACTATCAGCAACATACATTACCAAAAGTTTTCCATCATTCCAAACAGGAACTCTGTACCATTTAAGCATTAATTCCTTACCCCAATCTGGCTACTGGTAAGTGGTATTCTATTTTCAAACTCTGTGAATTGGCATATTGTAATTGTTTCCTGTCAGTAAAATTATACAATATTTGTCCTATTTTGTCTGGCTTAGACACAGCAGAAGCCTGAGAGAGAGAGTCATTCACTTGATAGTCTACAGCTGACCTTGTGGAGAAACCAGAGGAGCGAGCCCGGAGAGAAATGAACCCTGGGAAGACAGGAAACCAGGAAGCCTGAACCCTGGCAGATGTCAGCAGCCCTCTTGCTCCAACACACGGAAATATCTTTGGTGAGGGAAATAATTTATGCATAAAGCTTCTAACCCAGATAAATACCCATTATAAGAGCCAACAGATTTCTGTATTTTGCATCCAGCACCCCTTTGGCTGACTAATAAATATGTATATACCACATTTTGTTTATCCAATCATTGGTTGATGGACACTTGGGTTGCTTCCATCTTTTGACAGTAGTGAGTAATGGTTCTATGAACAAATATCCGTTAAAAGTCCCTGCTTTTAATTCTTTTGGATATATACCTAGTATTGCTGGTTCATATGGTAATTATATATACTTAACTTTCTGAGGAAGCACCAAACTGTTTTCCACAGAGGCTGTAATATTTTACATTGCTACCAGCAATGAATGAGTGTTTCTATTCTTCCATATCTTCTCCAAAACTTGTTCTTTTTCATTTTTTAAATAGGAGCCATTCTAATGGATATGAAATGATATTTCATTGTGGTTTTGATTTGCATTTCCCTGATGACTAATGATGATACTCATCTGTTCATATGCTTTCTGGTCATAGAAATACATATATTTTTGGAGTGATGTCTATTCAATTCTTTTGCCAATTTTTAATTTTTTTGTCATTTTGTTGGTAAGTTGAAGGATTTCTTTAAGTATTTTGAATATTAAACCTTTATCAGGTATGTGGTTTCCAAATATTTTCTTCCATGTATAGGTTGTCATTTTACTTTAAGAGTAATGTCCTTTGAGGCACAAAAAATTGTAATTTTGTTGTAGTTCCATTGATCTAATTTTTTCTTTTGTTGCATGTGTTTGGGTGTAAAATCTATGAAACCATTGCCTAACACAAGGTCCTGAAAATGTTTCCCCTAGGTTTTCTTCTAGAAGTTTGATAGTTCTGGCTCTTATATTGTACTTGGCTCTTTGATCCATTTTGAATTGATTTTTGAACATGGTGTAACGTTAGGGGCATTGTTTTCTTATTTTGCAAATTGAGATCCAGTTTTCCCAGCACCATTTGATGAAGACACTATTCTTTTCCAATTGAGTGATCTTTGGCCCTTTGTCCAAAATCAATTGGCCATAAATGTAAAGGTTAATTTTTGAGCTCTCAATTTGATTCCATTGGTCTATATGTCTTTGTGTCAGTACCATGCTGTTTTGTTTACTATGGCTTTGTAATAAGTTTTAAGACCAGGAAGTGTGAGTCCTCCAACTTCATTCTTATTTTTCAAGATGACTTTAGCTATTTGAGTCTCTTTACTTTTCCATAATTTTATGATTGACTTTCCATATTCACAAAGAATGTTGTGGGAAATTTGATAGGGACTTCATTGAATCCATAAATTGCTTTGGGTAGGATTGACATCTTAACAATATTTGGTTTTCCAATCAATTAAGATGGAATTTCCTTCATTTATTTAAGTGTTCTTTGATTTCTTTTAGCAATATTTTATAGTTTTCTGTGTAAAATTCCTTTCCATGCTTGGTTAGATTTATTCCAAGGTATTTGGTTATTTCGGTTGCTGTTATAAATGGACTTTTTTTCTTGATTTCTAGTTCAGATTGTTCATTGCTTGTGTATAGAAACACTACTAATTTTTGACTCTTGATCTTGTACCCAGCCACTTTGCTGAATTCATTTATTAGTTCTAGGAACTTTGTTGTGGATTTATCCTGATTTTCTTGTATATATGATTATTTTATCTGCAAATATGGAAAGTTTTACTTCTTCCTTTCCAAGTTGGATGCCTTTTATTTATTTTTATCTTTCTTAATTTCTATATCAAGAACTTCCAGTACAGTGTTGAATAACAGTGGTGACAGGGGGCATTCTTATCATTTTTTTTTATTTAGAGGGAAAGTTTTCAACCTTTCACCATTAAATAGATTGTTAGCTGTGGGTTTTTCATATATGTCCTTTTTCCTGTTGGAGAATTTTCCTTCTATTCCTCAGATTAACTTTGTTTTTTCAAGAATAGGTGATGGATTTTTTCAAATGCATGTTCTTCATCAATTGATATGATCCTGATTTTATATTCCTTCTTTCTGTTGATTTGTTATAATTACACTAATCGATTTTCTTATGTTGAACCACTCTTTCTTACCAGGATAAATCTCACTTGATCATGGTGTATAATTCTTTTAAATAGCTTTCAGACTTCGTTTTCTAGTATTTTGCTGGGGATTTTTGCTTCTATATTCATATGAGATATTGTTCGGTAGTTTTCTTTTATTTTGCAGCATCTATCTGGCTCTTGTATGAAGGTGACATTAGAATTATAGAATGAATTAGGGAGTGTTCCCTCCTCTTCAATTTTTTTGGTAAGAATTTGAGCAGAATTGGAGTTAAGGTTTCTTGGAATGTTTGGTAAAATTCCCCTTTGTTCCAGGACTTTTCTTTGTTGGGAAGATTTTGAGTGCTGATTCAATGTCCTTACTAGTAATTGGTTTGGTGAGATCTTCTCTTTCTTCTTAAGCTGGTGAAGGTAGTTTGTGTGTTTTAAAGAATTTATCCATTATATCTGGGTTATCTAATTTATTGGCATATGTTTTTTCAGTATCCTTTTATAGTCCTTTTCTTTCAGCAGGGTCGGTAGTAATGTCTCCCCTTTCATTTTTGATTTTCATTATTTACATCCTCTCTTTTTTTTATTTGTCATTCTAGATAAAGGTTTACCAATTATATTGATCACTTTAAAGAATCAACTTTTGGTTCTGTTGATTCTCTGTATTTTTTTTTTTTTTTTTGGTCTCTATACCTTTTATCTCTGCTCTAATCTTTGTTATTGCCTTCCTTCTACTAGCTTTGGATTTAGTTTACTCTTCTTTTTCTGGTTCTCCAGTTTTGAGTTTAGGTCACTGATTTGAAATCTTTCTTCTTTTTTAAGCATTTAGAGATATAAATTTGCCTCTCAGCACTGTTTTTGCTGCATCCCATAAATTTTGGTATGTTGTGTTTTCATTTTCATTTGCCTCAAGATTTTTCCTAATTTCTCTTGTGATTTCCTCTTTAAACCATTGTTTGTTTTTGGTTGTTTAATTTCCATATATTTGTGAATTTTCCACTTCTTCTGTATTAATTTATTGCTTCATTCCATTATGGTTGGAGAAGATATGTTGTTTGATTTCAATATTTTTGAATTTATTAGAGACTTGTTTTCTGTCCTAATATATGGTCTATGCTGGAGAATGATCCAGGTGTACTAGAAAGAATGCATATTCTGTTGCTGTTGGGTGACATGTTCTATATGTTCTATATATGTGTGTTAGGTCTAGTTGGTTTAGAGTATTGTTCAAGTCTGGTATTTCCTCATTGATCATCTGTCTAGGTATTGTATTCATTATTGATAGTGGTATATTAAATCTCCTACAATTAATGTAGAAACATCAATTTCTCCCTTCAAATCTGTCAGCATTCATTACATATTTTTGGGTTTTTATTGTCAGGTGCATATATATTTATAAGTGTTACATCTTTCTGTTGAATTTCATTCCTTTCTCAGTAAATATTAGCCATCTTTGTCCCTTGTAACTGTTTTTTACTTAAAATTTATTTTTTTTCTGATTTTGTATAGCTACATCAGCTCTCTTTTTGTAACTACTTGCATGCTCTATTTTTTCCATCCTTTCACTTTCAACCTACTTGTATATTTGAATTTAAGGAAAGTCTCTTAAAGACAGCCTATAGATGGGTCATGCTTTTTTAAAAATCCTCTGTGCAAATCTCTGCCTTTTTGACTACTGTGTTTAATCCATTTACATTTAAAGTTACTACTGATAATGCTGGGCTTTCTTCTGACATTTTGATATTTAGCCTTTGTAAGTCTTATACTTTTTAAGCTCTCAATTCTTCCATTAATGCCTACTTTTATATTTATGTATTTTTTATTGTGTTGTACCACATTAAGTGACTTTTCTTTTCTATCTGGATATATTTTTCATGTTTTCCTTGTGTTTATCATGGGGTTAAAGTTTAACTACCTAAATATATAGCAACAGTATTTGGTTTGATACCAACTTAACTTCAATATAAAATACATATATTTTTCCTAGACCTCTCTATCTTCCCTCCTTTTTTTTTACTTGTTACCACATATCTTTGTACATTGTGTGTCCAAAACCATGGATTTATCATTACTTTCCATGCATTTGCATTTTCACACCTCTTGTAAGTAAGAAGCAGAGTTATATACCAAACAATACATTGCAATAATACTGGCTTTTAAATTACCCAGATGCTTACCTTTACCAGAAATATTCAATTCTTTATGGACTTTGAACTACTGTCTAGTGCACTTTCCTTTCAGTATGAAGAACTCCCTTTCACATTGCTTGTAGGGGTGTCTAGTGGTGATGAACTTCCTCAGCCCTTGTTTATCTGGGATTGTCTTAACTTCTCCCTCATTTTTGAATGAAAGTATCTCTGGACATAAAATTTTTGATTGGTAGTTGCTTTCTTTCAGTACATTAAATATTTCAACCATCTGCTTTCTTGCCTCTGTAGTTTCTGATGCAAAATTGGCACTCAGTATAATTGGGGGTCCTTTGTAAAAAACACTTTGCTTTTCTCTTGCAGCTTTCAGAGCTTTCTCTTCATCCTTTTCTGTTTGATAATATGATCAGCATATGACAGGATGTAATTTTCTTCATGTTTACCCTGTTTGGTTTTCTCTGGACTTCTTGAATATGCATATTCACATCTTTTACTAAGTTTAGGACATTCTCCATCATTTTTTTCTTTGAGTATTCCTTCTGCTTCTTTCTCTCTTTCTTCTCTTTCTGTGACACTCATAATGCACATATTGGTAAGCTTGATGGTATCCCAAAGCTGTCTTAGGCTATTTTCACTTATTGTCATTCTTTTTTTTCTTTCTGGTCCTCAATTTGACTCATTGGAACCATGTTGCTTTCAAGTTTGCTGATTCCTGCTTCTGCCAGCTTCAGTCTACTGTTGAAACCCTCCTGGGAATTTTTCATTTCAGTTATTGTGCTTTTCAACTCCAGTAGTTCTGTTTGGCTCCTTTTTAAAATTCTGTCTCTAAACTTCTCATATTCTTCTTTCATTGTTTAAATGATATCATTTAGTTCTTTCTCTGTATTTTCCTTTATCCTCTTCAGCATTTTTAAGATCATTTTAAAAATAGTCTTTGTTTGGTTTGTCCACATTTTGTCTTCTTCATTGGTGATTTCTGGATTCTTTGGATGGCCATCATTTCCTGTTTCTTTGCTTGTTTTATACCTTTTGCACACATTATATATATATTACATTACATATTATATATATGTATTTTAAGATTTTATTTATTTATTTATCCCCCCCTTGCTGATTGTGCTCTCTGTATCCATTTGCTGTGCATTTTTCTGTGTCTGCTTGTCTCCCTTTGTTGGGTCGCCTGCTGCGTCAACTCATCATGCTACGCAGGCTGGCTTGCCTTCACCAGGAGGCCCCAGGAATCGAACCTGGGGCCTCCCATATGGTAAACGGGAGCCCTATTGATTGAGCCACATCTGCTTCCCCACAGTATATTTTAATATTTTTAAATGTTGACTCTGGGTTTTATTCCCTGAGATGTCTGTTTCTTGATTTTTTTAAACAAATAAGTTTTATTGATAGATGTTAATAAAGCATACAATTCATCCAAAGTGTGCAATCAATGGTATTTGGTATAATAATATAGTTATGTGTTCATCACTTCAATCATTATTAGAGCATTTTCATTATTTTAATAATAATAATAATAATAAACAGACAAACAAAAAACAAGAAAATTCCTTACCTCTCAGTCTCTGTATGTATCCCCCATTGTATATAGCTGGTGTTTCTGGCTATTCAATCCAAAGTATATAATCAATGGCTTTTAGTATAATCACAATGTTGTACATTCATCATCTCAAAAATTTTAGAACAATTTCGTTACTCCAAAAAGAAAGCTTCCACACCCCTTAGCATTCCTTCCTGAGATCTACATAACCATTAATCTCATTTCATCTTTATAAAGTGATTTATATTTACATTTCATATAAATGGAATCATGCAATATGTAGTACTTGGCGTCTGGTCTCCTTCATTTAGTATAATGTTTTATTTTTGTCTGATATTAACATTTTGTAGTATTAACTTACATTTATTCAGCTTCAAAGAAAAAGTCTTATATATGCAATTCTACCCATATTCATATTTCCCATAATATATTTATATTTCACATAATGTATTTAGTTCATAATAAGGCAATCATACAGTATTTGTCATTTTGTATCAGGCTTGCTTCACTCAACATTAATGTCCTCCAGGTTCATACATATTGTTGTATGTTTCATCACTTCATTTCTTCTTACCACTGCATATTATTCCTTTGTGTGTATACTCCACAATTTGTTTATCCATTCATCAGTTAATGGACACCTGGGTTGTTTCCACTTTTGACTATCATGATTAATGCTGCTATGAACATGGGTGTGCACATATCTATTCATGTCACTACTCTCAGTTCTCCTGGGTATATGCCTATCAATGGTATTGCCGGGTCCCATGGCAAGTCTATATTCAACTTTCTTAGGAACTGCCAAACCATCCTACATAGTGGCTGTGCCAGTCTACATTCCCATCAACAGTGAATAAGCATTCTTATCTCTCCACATCCTCTCCAACATTTACAGTTTTCTGACTTTTTAATAGCAGCCAGTCTAATAGGTGAGAAATTATATCTCACTGTAGTTTTGATCTACATTTCTCTAATCACTACAGATGTTGAACATTTTTTCATATGTTTCTTCATCATTTGTATTTCTTCTTTGGACAGTTGTCTTTTCAAATCTTTTGTCCATTTTTTAATCGGATACATTGTCTTTTTATTGTTGAGTTGTATGATCTCCACATATATCCTGGATATTAAACCCTTATCAGATATGTGGTTGCCAAATATTTTCTCCCATTGAGTTGGCTGCCTTTTCACCCTTTAGACAAGGTCCTTTGAGATGCAAAAGTGTTGAATTTTGAGGAAGTCTCATTTATCTATTTTTTCTTTTGTTGCTCTTAAGAAACCACCGCCTACCACATGAACTTGAAGATGTTTTTTTACATTTTCTTCTAGGACTTTTATGGTGGTTGTTTTTATATTAAGTCCTTGATCCATTTTGAGTTAATTTTTGTATAAGGTGTGAGATGGGGGTCTTCTTTCTTTCTTTTGGATATGGCTATCCACTTCTCCCAGCACCATTTGTTGAATGGACTGTTCTGGCCCAGCTGGGTGGGCTCAACAGCCTTGTCAAAAACCACTTGACTTTAGATGTGAGTGTCAATTTCTGAGTTCTCGATTTGTTTCCATTGGTCAATCTGTCTGTCCTTATGCCAGTACCATGCTGTTTTTTGTATTTTTTTAAAAACCACTGTAGCTAAGTAATATGCTTCATACTCAGGAAGTGAGAGTCCTCCAACTTTGTTCTTTTTAAAGACATTTTTGGCTATTCGGGACCCCTTACCCTTCCAAATTAATTTGATTATTGGCTTTTTGATTTCTGCAAAAAAGGCTGTTGAGATTTTATTGGTATTTGTAAATCAGTTTGGGTAGAATTGATATCTTAATAATATTTAGTCTTCCAATCCATGAACATGAAATGTCCTTCCATTTATTTAAGTCTTCTTTGGTTTCTTTTTGCAATGTTTTGTAGTTTTCTGAATACAGAAAACTTTATGTCCTTGATTAAATTTATTCCTAAATATTTGATTGTTTTAGTTGCTATTATAAATGGATTTTTTTTTCTGATTTCCTTCTCAAATTGCACATCAGTAGTATATAGAAATGCTATTGATTTTTGCGTATTAAATTTATATCTTGCCCTTTTGCTGAACTCATCTATTAATTCTAGTCACTTTGTGGTGGATTTTCCTGGATTTTCTAGTTATAGGATCATGTCATCAGGAAATAGTGAAAGTTTTACCTTTTCCTTTCCTATTTGGATGACATTTATTTCTTTATCTAGACAAATTGCTCTGGCTAGCTCTTCTAGGACAATATTGAATAATAATGGTAACAGTGGGCTTCCTTTTCTTGTTCCTGATCTCAGCAGGAAAGCTTTCAGCCTTTCACCATTGAGTACAATGCTAGCTTAGCTTTTTCATATATGCACTTTACAATATTGAGAAAGCTTCCATCTATTTCTATCTTTTGGAGTGTTTTTTTTTTTTTTAATTTTTATCAAGAAATGGTGCTGTATTTTGTCAAATGATTTTTCTGCATCAATCGAGAGGATCGTGCAATTTTTCTTTTCCAATTTATCAATGTAGTCTATTACACTAAATAATTTTCTTGTGTTGTACCACCCTTGCATACCTGGGATAAAACTCACTTGATAGTGGTGCTTTTGGATTCTGTTTGCAAGTATTTTATTGAGGATATTCGCATCTATATTCATTAGAGATATTGGTCTGTAATTTTCTTTTTTCATAGTATCTTTATCTGGTTTTGGTATTAGGGTGATGTTGGCTTCATAGAATGAGTTTGGTAGCATTCTTTTCTGTTCAATTTTTTGGAAGTGCTTGAGCACTATCAGTATTAATTCATCTTTGAATGATTGGTAGAATTCACCTGTGAAGCCATCTGTCCTAGGCTTTTCATCTTTGGGAGGTTTTTGATGACTGTTTCAATCTCTTCACTTGTGATTGGTTTGTTGAGGTCTTCTAGTTCTTTAAAGTCAGTGTATCACTCAACATAATGTCCTCCAGATTCATCCATGTTGCCATATGCTTTATGACTTCATTTCTTCTTAC
Source organism: Tolypeutes matacus (assembly GCA_026826555.1). Taxonomy (NCBI): domain Eukaryota; kingdom Metazoa; phylum Chordata; class Mammalia; order Cingulata; family Chlamyphoridae; genus Tolypeutes; species Tolypeutes matacus. Next base: position 32,106,819 of record JAKSZT010054487.1, on the reverse strand, counting down.
AACTGCATAATATTCCATCGTGTGAATAGGCCACAGTTTGTTTATCCATTCATCTGTTGATGGACACCTGATATGGCTTCCAATTAAACCTTATGAATAGCCCTTATTAGTAGAATGAAAGATATTTATTAAAATTTTAAGTTAATCTTAATCTTTTCTTTTTTATTTGGTAAACATAAAAATGATGCAATACATTCTTTCTTAGTGGTGAATAATAAATTACCTTTTTGTTAAAAAAAATAAAAAAAATAAAAAAAATAAAGTCAGTGTAGGTGGTTCATGTGTTTCTTGGAATTTGTCCATCTCATCTGTATTTTCTATTTTTTTTGGCATACAGTTGTTCATAGTATCCTGTTATGATCTGTGTTATTTCTATGGGATCAGTGGTAATGTCCCCCTTCTCATTTCTGGTTTTATTTATTTGTGTCTTCTCTCTTTTTTACTTTGTCAGTCTTGCTAAGGGTTTGTCAATTTTGTTGACCTTCTCAAAGAACCAACTTTTAGTTTTGTTGATTCTTGCTATTATTTTTTTGTTCTCAACTTAATTTATTTCTGCTCTGATTTTTACTATTTCTTTCCTTCAGCTTGGTTTGGGATTAGTTTGCTCTTCTTTTTTTTTTAGTTCTTCCAGGTGTACAGTTAGATCATCAATTTTAGCTCTTCTTTTGTAATATAAGCATTGAGGGCTATATATTTCCCTCTCAGCACTGCCTTTGCAGTGTCTTATAGGTTTTGATATGTTGTATTCTCATTATCATTAGTTTCAAGATATTTGCTGAATTCTCTTATAATTTCTTCTTTGACCCACTGATTGTTTAAGAGTGTGTTGTTTAATCTCCTTATATTTATGAATATTCCCATTTTCCATCTATTACTGACTTCCAGTTTTATGCTTTTATGATCAGAAAAAGTATTTTGTATAATTTCAATCTTTTTAAATTTATTGAGACTTGTCTTGTGACCCAACATATGGTATATCTTGAAGAAGGATCCATGAGCACTTGAAAAGAATGTATATCCTGCTGTTTTGGGGTACAATGGTCTGTTATGTCTAGTTCACTTACCATATTACTCAAGCTCTCTGTTTCTTTATTTAGCCTCTCTCCAGATGTTTTATCCAATACTGAGAGTGGTATATTGAAGTCTCCAACTACATTGTAGAGACATCTATTTCTCCCTGCAGCTTTGTCAGTGTGTACCTCTTGTATCTTGGGGCACTGAGGTTAAGTGCATAAATATTTAGAATAGTTATATCTTCTTGTTGAATTGCCCCTTTTATTAATATATAATGACCTTCTTCATCCCTTGTAAGTTTTGCATTTAAATCTATTTTGTCTGATATTAGTATCACTACTCCAGCTCTTTTTTAGTTACTGTTTGTGTGGAATATCTTTTTCCAACCTTTCACTTTTAACCTGATTGTAACCTTATATCTGAGGTGATTCTTTTGTAGACAACATATAGAAGACTCATTTTTTTATCCATTCTATCAGTCTGTGTCTTTTGATTGTAGAGTTCAAGCTATTAACATTCAATGTTATAATTGTAAAGGCATCACTTACTTCATCCATTTTATCTTTTGGCTTTCTATTGTCATATCATACTATAGTTAATCATTTTTACCCTTTCTAATAATCTTCATTTCTACTCTTTTCTCCAAGTCTCTCACCTTTGTTTTTTCCTTTCAGGCTGCACCACTCCCTTTAGTATCTCTTGTAATTCTGGTCTTTTGATAAAATATCATCAAGTTTTTTGTGTCTGTGAAGACTTTGAACTCCCCTTCATTTTTGAAAGACAGCTTTGCCAGACACAGAATTCTTGGCTGGCAGTTTTTCTCTTCCAATATGTTAAATACATCATACCACTTTCTTCTCTACTCCATGGTTTCTGATGAAAGGTTAGCACTTAATCTTATCAAAGTTCTCTTATATGTGATGCTTTGCTTTTCTCTTACTGCTTTCAAAATCTTCTCTTTATCTCTGATATTTGTCATTTGGTAAAGTAGGTGTCTCAGGGTAAGTCTATTCATGTTTATTCTGTTTGGGGTATGTTGTCCTTCTTGGAGATTGATATTTATGACTTTCATAAAGGTATGGAAGTTTTCAGTCATTATTTCCTCAAATATTCTTTCTGCCCCTTTTCCATTTTCTTCTCCTTCTAGGACACCAATAATGCATATATTTTTATGTTTCACATTGTCATTCAATTCATAGAGAACCTGTTCCATTTTTTTTCATTCTTTTCTCTTTCTGTTCTCCTGTCTTTTCCAGTTCAGATGTTCTGTCTTAAAAATAACTAATTCTGTCTTCAAGCAATTCAAATCTGCTCTTAAGTACCTCTAATGTATTTTTAATCTCATTCATCATGTCTTTCATTCCCATAAAGACCTTTCTTTGCAGACTTCCAAATTGTTCTTTATGCTCACCCAGTGTCTTCTTACTATCCTTTATCTCTTTAGTCATATTTTCTTTGAATTCTTTAAATGATTTAGGATAGTTGTGTGATTCTTATTGATTAATTTTCTTAAATCCTGAATCTCTTCAGGATATTTGGTTTGTTTCTTTGGTTGGGCCATCTTTTCCCATTTCCCAGTATGGCTTGTACTTTTTTGCTGATGTCTAGGCATCTGAATATGTTGATGAATTTACTCTGATGACCGATTTTTCTCTCTTGCCTATTGCTATTATTTTTTCACAGCCCTTCTTTGATATTTGGTTCAACTTATCCAGAGTCTTTAAAATTTCCTAGCTTAAGTTATCAAAGTCATTTCAGGGACTCACCAATTGGGTGCAGACTGTCTTCCAGGGGTGGGGTAAAGAGAGCTCTGAAAGCATTTTTTTTGTCCATGTAATTTCCAGACTCACCAGCAGATGGCACTCGTTGGCTCACCTTTCCACAGAGATCTATCTCTCTCAGTTTTCCTTTGTTTTCATATGGCCAGAGCCCAGTTTCAAAGTGGGTTCCGCTGGCCAAATTCACTGAAGAAAAGCCCCCCGACTCCCCCTCCCTTTTCCCTTGTAACAGCTGACAGAGAAGAAGATGTCTGCTCCCCTTTCAGTCAGCTGAAATAAGCTAGGGGTTTTACCCTTGCTGCATATCTCAGGGGTTGAGGAGGGGAGCATTTCCCAGCAGCTGGGAGGTTTATTAACTCACAAGTTGTTGTTTCGACTTCTTTATCTCTCTGTCCCTCACTCTCCTAGGAGTTGTGAAACGGTGTCCTGGTCTGCTGACCCCCAGAACAGGTCCCTCAGGCAGCTTTTGTCTCTTTCTCCATTGTTTTTGTGAGAGATCTGAGCATTATCTGCCTAATATGATGTCATCTTCCCACAATCCTCCTGTTTCTTGATTTTTAACCAGCTGGTGATAAGACAGAGATTTTTCTGAACTTCAACCCTCCTGTCAGGAATGTCTGCCCAAAGCAAAAGTAGTTGGCAGGGTAGCACACCACATTAATGGATTGATTTGACTTTATACCTATTTTTAAATTGAATGGAGAGAATTCTCCAAGGGGAAAAATATTTTTCTTATTTTCACTCTTACTCAAACAATGTTCAGCCCTTCATTTCTCTTAGTCTTTTTGTTTAGTGCTCTTCATTTGTCTCAATGAGAAGATATTGGAGTTTGGGCAGAATCTGCTCTACTTATCATCTAATGATTTACATCTTTCATATGGGAAGAAATGATGGAGCTTTATTTTTCCTTTAATTCTTTTCCATCTATAATATTTCTAGAAGAATTCATAAGGAAAATGAATACACACACACACACTAGGTATTATGCTATTTGCTCTGAGAAATATAAAGATATTATGATATATACTCCCAGTCCTTAGGTAGATGATAGTGTTATTATGGAAATATGGTTATACATATAATTAATTTGGAAAACATTTATAAAAGATTATAATTTTGTTTTAAATCAAATTTTACTAAATATATACTTCTTAATAGTATAGACTTGGTAGAAAATATTATGATTTATATAAGCTGGAACTCTTGGGAATTAAAAATTGAGGCTTCAATATTTTTATTCCTTAAATATTTGGTAAGAACTAAGATTAAGTCTGAAATAATATAATAAAATTTTATAGTTTTTCAGTTTATAATTAGTTACATGATACAAATCAAGAATCAGTACCTTATATGGTTAACTATTTTTAAAATGGGAGTCAGGTTGGACAGCCCAAACTCAGACTAAATGAATAGAATGTTAAAATAATTTTAATAATTTATCGCTATGTGTTCAATTTAAATGCTTAATAATTAACCAAGCAAATTGGACTTAGGAATAAATGGAAATAATGTAAACAAAATCAAAGTTAAATATAGACATTATTTAGAAATCTTAAAATCCACTAAAATCATCAATTATCTTTATTTGGAAAAAGGAAGGCAATAACAGTAAAATGCATACTGGCCCCAACTGTGATGTGAAATTTAAAGCTCTAAACCCCATTGAAATCAACCTGGTAATATGCATTGACCTACATTGACCATATGCATTGATCTACAGTTGTCTGAGGATCCCTAACCTGTTGTTTCTTTTTTTCACTCACATGACCATGTTAATAAGTATGAGTAGAGAATGTTTCTTTAAATATTCATAAGACTGTAGGTAATATAAAATTTGACAATTTTAGCAGTGTATATTTTTCTTCCTTCCTTAGTGATATACAGACTGTATCTGTTTTGATTTTCCATGTATGCTTATTTCCAAGTAAAATTTAAATATAACCTAACAAAACCTCTTTATATGGAGTAAAACAAATCAGTCATTATGACTGTATACATGCCTTTTTATAAGGAACTGGTTTGATATGATGATTATAGCAGTCTATTAATCAAACAGCTGATTAGGAGTCATAAAGAAAATTATCTATATTTCATTACCTTCTTCTGAGGCATCCAATTTCTTTCTACTTTCTTTATTGTTCAACTTCATAAATAATTCAGTGCCTTTCCTTTTTCCCTTACACTTACATACATTTCATCAACACCTGTGAAAGCTGAGATTTTGTACTGAAGGTGGAAAAACTTTCAGTTATAGTTGAACATTTTCATTTTTTTTTTTTTTTTTAGCTCAGAGAAATTATTAATGAATAAGCTCTGGGTCTATGAGATAAGTAAAATAACACTTTTATTTATTCACATGTTCTTGACAAAATTGATTATTCACATTAATTTCCTTTTCCAGGCCTAGTGGTTTGTCCTTACTAAATAGGTATGCTGCCACAAGGATTTTCACAGGAGAAAGTGATCTTTGAAGTAACTACATAAGAATGCATGAAATTTTTAAGGCTGAATGTATGAAATTTCATCTCTTGCCAAGTTAATTGACCCATCATCCATGTTGTTAAATAAATTACAGATTTTGGGGACTCTGGCACAACTTTCTTTCAGAACTAATTCATTAAAAGTCTCTGCCATCAAGAGATATAATCAGAGGATCTTTAAATTGCATTATTTGGTGATATTAAAAGTCAGATATTTTATTCCCACATCTGACCTTTCCCTCACCCCACCAATACTTTCTTTTATTTGAATTATTCTAGAAACTCTCATGTGTTGTGAAAGAGGAAAAGGGATGTGAATCATTAACACTTTCTAATTCTATCCACCTGCTTGCACCCTCCTCATGTTATTTTTAGCAATTATAAAAGGTTCAAGATGGGAGAGGATGATTTTTCACTTATATTCACTAGGTAAAAAAACAACAACTTGTTTTGTTGTTATATTATTTTCATACATTATAGTATAAAATAAGATTGAGCAAACTTTTTCTAAAAAGGACCAATAGTAAATATAGTAAAAAAGTATGGCAGAAACTTACCTCTATTGTTTTAGTATAAAAGCAGGCTTAGGTAATACATAGATAAATGAGTATGCCTGTGTTCCAATAAAACTTTATTTACGTACATTGACATTTGAATTGTATATAATTTTCACATATTACAAAATATTCTTTCTTAATTTTTGTAACCACCTAAAAATGTAAAAAACAGTCTTAGTTCACTAGTTATACCAAAAGAGATATCAGCTTATATATGGCTGGGGGCCATATTTTTCCAATCCATGTTGTATTAGTCAGCCAAAAGCTAGTTGATGCGAAATACCAGAATATGTTGGCATTTATAAAGGGTATTTATTTGGGCTAGAAGCTTACAGACACAAGGCCATAAAGCATAAGTTACTTCCCTCACCAAAGTCTGTTGCCACATGTTAGAACAAGATGGCTGCTGACGTCTGCCAAGGGTTCAGCCTTCCTGGGTTCCTCTCTTCCCGGGGCTCATTACTTTCTGGGTAGGTTCAGCTGCTGTGCTCTCTCCACAAGGCCAGCTGTAGACTATCAGCTGAATGGTTCTGTCTCTTCCGGGGCCTCTTCTGTGTCTAATGGAACCTTTTCTCTTTCCTCATGTATCTGCTACTCTGTGTGTCTACTTCCCAGGCTCCAGGATCAAAACTACAACCAACTCCTCTGCCTTGTCGTTTTCTCTGTGAGTCCCTGCCCACCTACTGATGTGGTCCAATCAAAGCCTTAATCATAATTTAATCAAGTGAAAAAGAAACTTCTGAATCTAATACAATCTAATATGCAAACAGGCCAGTTTACAAATATAATCCAATATCTATTTTTGAAATTCATAAATAACACCAAACTGCTATACATGGTATATGATAATATATATAAAACAGCTTTATATTATGTCATGATTAAGGTGAAAAACAACTCATACACATAAAATGATATTGTTGAGTTCTCAATTTTTTTTCACTGATCCACAAAATATATAAATATTTGCAAAAACATAATTTAACTTTCATGTTTTATATTTATATTTAAAGAAATTTCTTTGTTTCCTTATTAAAAATATTTTTAAATTGATTAACATTAATATTTTCACAAATCATGATCATAATCCAAATATCAACTCTACCTAGTAGATTTCCATAATCATCCCATATACTTTGTGTGCATCTCAGGGTTGTTTTTTGCCCAAATCAGTCCATTCATTTGCCTTACCTACAGACCCTAGTCAGAGCAGCCTAAGTACCTTGTGTTTCTACCAGCCTGGAAACAGCTAAAGGATAATTATTTTACTTTTGAATCCTTGGAAATGCTTCTGCAATTTTTAAAAAACAAACTTACAGCTCTGGCGGAAAGTTCCTTAAATAAGATGTGTTTTATACTTGTGAATAAGCTAGTTTACTTACTGAATATCTCGAGTTTAGGGTTATGTAATTTTGAATCACGATTTCTTGTTTCTGGTTTTGAATTTTTGCACTATTTCAAAATGGATGTGTTAGTTCTCAAAGAAGGAAAAATCTTTACTTTTTCTTTTAAAACTTTATCATGTCTTTGCTATCAGAAACATGAAGTGATGGGTAATCATGAACAAGAGGTATAGCCATTGTTTCCCCCTCCAAAAATTGAATATGTGACATTTATGAAAAATAATGTCCAAGGTAATTAATCATGGGGATAGGCCACATTTTAAGTTATCTGATATCCTTATTTTTAAAACAGCATTAATTGTGCTTCATTTAGTATGTGCCCTGTTTTACCGTATATCTTTTCGGTCAGCAATAGTTTTGACTCTGGCAAACATCCATGACTAAAGTTAAGATAATAGCTATATATATTCAAACAATGTGGAATAAGGTTTTGCCTAGATATTGACAAACTCTATTCTTTTTATAGCTCAGTTTGTCATAATATCAAGCCAGAGTAGAACCAATTTAGAACAGTTCACAATATATACACAGGATTTTTACTTAACACAGATTTAGCCTAAGGCATGTGCTATATTGGTAATTCTGTCAGACATATAGTAAAAATTACATAAAGTAATTTTTAATTGAATATCACAATTGATGATTTTTTTATTCTGAAAAGAATGTGACTGATATAATAAATTATATAATAAAAGAAATATTTAAGTGCTCATTTATTATGTAGATCAGTCTGAACTAATCTCATCTTCTAACTAAATTTCTAGATAATTGTGATGGCTTGAAGCTTTATGTACACCAGGAAGACATGTTCTTAAATTTAATCCATTCCTGTGGATGTGAACCTATTGTAAACAGGACATTTTGATGAGGTTACTTCAGTTAAGATATGGACCAGTCCAATCAGTATGGGTCTTAATCTTATTACTGGAGTCCTTTATAAGCACAATGAAATTCAGATATAGAGAGGGAAAGCCAGGGAGGCAAGAAGCTGAAATTCAGTGGAACACAGAAAAGAATGGAGAGGCCAGGAGAGACATCATATGCCTTGCCATGTGAAAAGCTAAGAACCAAAGATCATCATCAGCCAGCCCCAGTCTTTGGGAAGAAAGCCTCACCTTAATGATGCCCTGATTTGAACTTTTTCCCCACCTCAAATAGAATAAATTCCCATTTTTTTTTAACCCAACCCATTTCATGATATTTACTTGAGTAGCCTGGGAAATTAAAACAGTGGTTCTTTAGCACTTCTGCTATTTCAGACTACATCAGAATCATCTTTTCTTTATGTTTATTGAGAAACTTGTTATTAGTTGCAATATAGTAAAAAAAAAGTGCTTAGAACCCTTCTGGATGAATCATTGTGTGTATTTAAAGGTATTGGTTTTAATATATACACAAATCAGTTAGTTTGCCTAACTGGTCCCATTCATCTGGCCCCTGGTAATTGGACCAAAGTTAGGCACAACACTTTGATAATGCATCAGTGGCCTGGGCCAAAAACAGTATGTACTTGAAAATTTGAAGTAAGGGACAATGATGCTTTAATCAGAAACGGTAAGCTCTGGACTTGAAAGTACATGTAGAGTCAGGGCCAATGTTAATCATGTGACACGTGAAAATCATGTCCTAGCTGATGTTGCTGGTTTGTTTTAGAAATTTTGACAAAAAGTTTTCTATGGAAAGTAGAAATGTAGTAGATTTGCAGAGATGAAGTAAGCAAAGAAACCAAGTATACTCAAATCGAAAGAGAATGAAAAGCCTGCCTGGATATGACTTCCAAATCCATTTCCAACATTATTTCTGTATGATTCTGTTGTATCCATTTTTTTTAAAAAATTTATTTATTTATTATTTATTTATTCTCCCCTTGCTGCTTGCACTCACTGTCTACTCTCTGCATCCATTCTCTGTGCCTTCTTCTGTGTCTGCTTGTCTCCCTTTGTTCTGTCATCTTGTTGCTCCATCCGCAGGTGTGGCCGTCAGCTCTCCGCAGGCACGGGCCAGCTTCCCTTCACCAGGAGGCCCTGGGAAACGAACCTGGGGCCTCCATATGGTAGACAGGATCCCAATCAATTGAGCCACATCTGCTTTCCTGTGTCCATTTTACTAGAACTAAATATGAGTGTTTCTGGTGGTAGAGTACACACACACACACAGGCACACACTAGAGGGAAAAATGGCAGTAATATACAATTCTAAGGAAGGGCTAGAGGTGCTGATAAAACTATTCCTTATTTCTTTTTTATTTTCCAAAGTTGAAAACATGTAAGATTTCAAAGAAAGGTGGGTTTTTTAGGAAGAGACAAAGAAGATAGTCTATTCAATCAGAGGACTAGCTGATTGCTATCTGCTGCAAGAGCTGCTCTCAATCCATTTATAATAGTACTGGATTCTAATTAGAGATAACTGCAGATGAGTTATGTTTTGCCCCTGAATGAATTAGATACGTGTATAATTTATCTATTGCGGCAATAATGTTGAGAATCAGAGAAGCAAAATTCCTCAGTGTCATGAAACAAAAAACTTTTATTTGGCTCATGAGTATATGGGATTCAGTTGATTTGGCTGGGGTCAACTAATATTGACTGCTTTCGCAGATGGTTCTAAGGTCTGTGGTGGGTCAGCTAGGCAGCCTTTCTTAGCTTGGCTGATATCATTCACATAACTAAGGGGCTGATATAAGATATCTTCTGATAAAAATACTTGGGCAACTTGACTCTATTTCACGTTTTTCATCCACAGTAGGCTAACACAGATATGGTCTCCTGACAGTGGTAGAGGAGCAAAAGGCAAGTGAAAATTTACAGTCTTTTCTAAGCCTCTTGCATCACATTTGCTAGTGTTACATCTGCTAACATTCCATTTACCAAATCAAGCCACAAGGCTACTCCAGATTCTGGCAGTGTTAGGGTGAGGGAAATGGTTATGAGAGAACTTAGCAGTCACATTGGAAACAGCATACACACAGTGAGGGGCAAAGAACTGAGGCCATTAATACAGTAAATCTAAGGTTGTAGAGGCGTGCTCTCTCTTATGCCAACTTCTGCCAGGCTCTTCAGGTTTACAATGGTCTACTTTATCCCCAGAGCCTGGAGGAAAACTAGCTCATTATTTTACAAATATGTTTACACAATTGATTTTAGTCTAAATTCTATGATCCAAACCATAATCTGCTAGTATAGTAAAATGCTGTATTTCAAAATATATAATAACCATTGGTTTTAGACCATTAGAGCTCCTTCATTCTTGGATGAAATTCTTTTTAGTATGCTAGGAATCTTTAGGAAAAGAGGAATGTAAAATATTAATAAAGTTCTCCTTTTGAAGCATTCTAATTAAACCTTTGGGTGGTTTTACTCTTCACTTTATCCTCTTGCATTATCTCACATTTCTGGAAAAATTAATGAAAAGGGCACAGAGCATTCATGTTTTATTAAAAGGTGGAGGCAAACTCAGTTGAAATAGATGTCAAACTTTCTGCAGTGCTATTAAATGAACACAATGTAACAAATCCCTGGAGTAGGTCCTCATTTTTTAAAAACCTACCATTTCATCTCATTTAAGGCAGCATTTTGCATCTTTTCTGTATTCACAAACAAAAGCACTACAGCGATATTTTTGTATAGTAGTTAACATTATACAGATGTTTGATTCATTGTAGTGCTTGATTTTCTTTATCATCTTGTATTCTTGTGGGGCCAGCTAGAATGTAATTCTTCCTAATTGTAATCTTCTTAGTTGGCCTCAAGCAGCTGGTGGAAAAAAATCATTTTGTAGTCTTTGAATTTCCCACTCTTTTACTTGAATTTATTTCAAAGCACAGTGGCAGTCATGCTAATACGAAAACTTGCATAAAGCAAGCATTTCCCTAGAAAGCCCTCAAGTGTGACTAGAAAAGTAAGCATTGACAGCCTATACAGTTCAGACTTTACAATAATATAGATTTGGCTTTTTTTTTTTTTAAAGAGAGTAACTTTTAAAGCAATAATTTAATGTTGGTTTAGCTTTAGGTGGCCAAAATTCAAAATTTTCAAATATTTCTGATTGAATTTCTCATTAAATTTATCACTTTGTCCACTGATTCAATAACCACACCTACCTTTAAGAAGCACACATGGGAAGAAGAAATCACCATCTATTTCCTCTTTTGACCTTGGAATTGCATTTGAGAGGAGGAAATCCTGCCTGTTCTCCCTCACTTATTAATTATGTGCTTACTGTAATTTACTTCTTCTGAGTCTCAGTTCTTTATCTTTAATATGAGCTTATTATATTAGAACCACTCAGGATACTGTAAGAGTTATAAACAAAACATACACAGGTCCCAGCTCAGTGCCAGACTTTTATAATTATCGTTATTAATAACATCTTCAGAAGTCAAGCAAACCTGTACAATGCTAACAACAAATTCAACTTTCTAATTAAGAGAGCTCAAAGTAAACTGTGAAATATATAATCAGAGAAATTCTTTTCATGTATGTGTGCAACAGGCTGGATATTTTTTGTTTGTTTGATAAATTAATTATCTGGATAATGTAGGCAAATAAACACCAGTTCTAATTAATACTAGTTGAAAATTGGTAGCTTTGGTCAGCATGCCCAAACTGAGTAGAGAACCACCATAGAATCTGTCACATTATTTGACATGTTTAATTGTGTTTAAAACTGAGTTCTTTGCAGAAGAAGATGTGCAGAGCCTGAAATTTTGGCTAACAAAGCTAATTTTGATGATTTTCAAAATAATGTTTCAAGATATATGAAGTTTTTATATACTCAAGTTGATTGAAATTCAGATGTCTTGTTGAAAGTGGAAAATGGTAAATCATGTTCTCTAGACAAAAATTTAATGTTCATGAAGAAAACTATTAAAATATATACATTAGTGACAGAAAAATCCAGGTACCACTTGTTATTACTGGGCTAAAACACTGTGAAAAGAAATCGATGTGTTTTTTTTGTCTGTGGGGTATTTATAAGTCTTGTGTAATTTGGAATTTTGTGAAATTATGGTAAATATGCCTGATTTAGATATAATTGAATCCCCACTATGCAGCAGGTACTGTGATAGGCACTTCCACATGCATTATCTTCTTTGATGGGGGTAAAACCACATGTTTTGTTTACCAAAAAAAGTAATTTCAAGAGATAATATCTTTGTTGAACAGCAAGAATTTTTGACAGCATGGTAGAGCAGCTTATTGCTGTGTGCATTTATTATCACATAAGCAAGGTGCAGCAAGCAGGTATTTTTAATGTTAAATTATAAAATTCTAAATTTTGCTTTATTTTAATATTTACAGACTAAAAAGTGTTCACATTACAAATATTTAATGCTAATGTTTACTTCAAAAATAAAAAATACAATATACATGTGCATGAAATAATAGCCTTTGCTGGAAATCCTATCAAATCTCTGCCACTAAATATAAAAAGGGTATCATTAGCAAACAGGTTTAGGCAAAAACAGGGCTAGACTCAGAACACTACTGACTATCAAAAGTGAAATAATAGATAAATCTTGTTACTCTCAAAGAGAAGGCAAAGTACAAAATAAATAATACCAGATATTATATATAATATTTGGGTTGTCTGAGGTGAATATTCCTGCTCAGGCTCCATTATTAGATTATGGCTCTTTTACTGAGAATAGACTATATATTATGTTTTATTCTCTTCTCCTTTCACTTTGATCTCATCAACTTCATTAGTAGCTGAAGTTGATGGCTCTGAAATTTCAATTGCATTTCTAACTTCCCGGCCTACCCCAACTCTATATCCACCAGTTTACTGGGCATCTCTGTTTGTCTTTCCAAGAAGCAGATTATGCCCAATTATCTTTAAAAAAAAAAATTCCCTATTTTAATTAGTGACCCTGTCAAGCACCCAAGATTGAAATTTGGAGTTTAGCCTGAAATTCTTTCAATATACTCAATAACCCTACTTTAATACCTGTATTTTCCTCTCTATACCTGTGCCAAATAGTTCCACAGTTCAGATCATCATTATTTTTGCATAGTTTAATGCAATACACAATACTGACATTTATTGTGAAATTCAGTTGCTTAGTATCTTTTGAGTTGTTGGAGTATGTATTTGAAGTATGATGGTAACATGAAGAAATTGCCACAAGATGGTGTTTTCTTCTTTTTAGTCTATTAATTATAGATATTTTAACCTTAACTAAGGTACATAAAATAGGTCTGATGTATAAATTATATTTTAATCATAATGAATAACAAGCACTTATGTATATATAAACAATGAGAGAATATACCAATTGAAGTAAAATAAAGAGGAATATGGCCTCTAGGTCTAAGTCAGTTTTTTTAAGTTTTGTCAATAATCTTGGCGGTTGGCAGCTTTCTGCATGGGGATCCACACGCACTATTAAGCTTCAAAGAGGTTCTGCATTTTAGTTAGGGGGAAGTTTATTAGCAAGATCATAATTTTACCAGCACGGAGAAAGTAGTAGTGAGGGATGGTAAATCAGATTAGTTTTCTTAAAACTTATAACACTCTTGAGTTTCATAATCCCATAAATACCTGGATATTTTGTACTCAGTTCTCTTTTCTCTCTATTTCAACTTGTCCATTCCCAGGCTGTACTTTCTATGCAGACAATTCTCAAATCCAGGGCACTTGTGTCAAGTATACTCTTGAGATGCACACATAAATTGATATGAACCTATTAATTTTTCAAAACTTAATAGCTTCATTTTAAAACTGTATTTTCATAAAGGTCTGAACTTGAAACTTCAGTCTTTTTTGGTAATGCCTTCTTTCTCATTCTGTCCCCATCTACACATGAATCCAAGATAGCACAGTTTTAAGATTAAGATTTCATTGTTTCCTGAAGCTGCTCTTTACTCTTCATCCTCTTGACTTCACCACACCTTAGGGCCTCATAACAACAGACACACATACATATGCTTTTTTTTTAAAAGATAATAATGCAGACTTCTGGGAAGATGGCAGACTAGAAAGACACAGGACTCTCTTCTCTCACAGAAAAATAGCTAGAGGACAGGCTGGAACAGCCTGGAAAAAAATCTTTCTGGGTTTAGGACACCAGGGGAAGGCTGGACACCACCCCAAAGAAAGAGAGGCAAAGGAAAAAGATTGCAATGACAAAGCTGTGAGTTAAAAGCCACAGCTGCAAATGCTGGCATCCTCCCCCACACTATAGACACTTTTTAAATTCTCAGGCCTAGGGGCTGGTGGCTGCAGACAATACAGACCTCAGGGATCCAACTCCCCAGGAAAAGTTGAGAGAGGGACATAGCTTAAGGCTGAATCAGCTTTAGACCCACAAATTTGCTCTGCTGTGTCCCAGGAGCCCTTCCAGGCCAGTTGGGCTGCACCATTGTTTGCCTTTGGAGAAGAGAGCTGACCCTCTCAGTCTCCATCTCTACTGAATAAGACTGGTTGTTAAGGATGCAGAGGAGAGTGAAATTGTTTCCTACCCAGGAAAAGGGAGGGAGCTGTCAGCAAAGTTTGGAAAACTGCCTCTGAGAAAGTTTGAATTACAAGACTCTTAGCCTTCATGCAGGAACCCCTGTCACATTGATCTGGTTTGCAGCAAACACATTCAGACCAGGCATTGAACTGAGAGGGTTGCCAAAGTCCACCATCTCTTGGCAGACAGAGGAAGTGCATGTTTGGAAATTAAGAATAAATAAGTAAGAGAGGTTTTTCCGGCCTTTACAGCCTCCCTCCCCAAGTAATGGAAGCATGTCTGCAACCTATTACTGGGTCCAGGACCCAGCTTTGAGCAACTAACAGGGACAATCCTAAAGACCCAGAACAGGTTGAACCAAGAATCAAAGAACAGCAGTAACAAACAGCCTCCTGCTGCTAAAACCAAGCATTTGAGTAAATGTACCACCCTAATCAGATACCTAGACATCAGCAAAAAAAATTACAAGCGATACTAAAAAAATGGAAAAAATGACCCAAGGAAAGGAATATATCAAAACTCTAGAAGAGACAACAGGATTTGAGATAACTAATCAACAAGATGCACACAAATTTCCAAAATCAAATTAATGAGTTGAAAGACAATATGGCTAAAGAAAACACTGAGTGAGCACAAAGAAGAATTTGAAAAACTGAATAAAAAAAGTAAAGCTGATGGGGCATGAAAGATACACTAGGTGAGTTAAAAAACACTAGAGGATGACAACAAACTCAACATGATAGAAGAAAAAATAAGTGATATAGAAGATAGAACAGCTGAAATTGTAGAGAGATTAAGAGGTGAAGAATTTTCTTGTTTGTCTGTTTTTGTTTATTATTTTACTATTATTGAAATAATGAAAATGCTCTAATAACGATTGAAGTGATGAGTGTACAACTGTGTGATTATATCAGATACTATTGATTGTATACGTTGGATGAATTGTATGCTTTATTAACATGTATCAATAAAACTGGTTTGTTAAAAAAATTAATTCAATATATATCTGTGTGTACATACATATCAATAGGTATAGATTTGTTTTGACTTAAACGAGCTCATAGTCACCTTTTTAAGGCAAAACACATCAATCTATATCATTCCTTTATTACCTACATATCATATGAATGAACGTGCCATATGAATGTTGCCATAATCACTGATTTCTCTATTAATGAATATTTAGGCCGAATTAATTTTTTTCACCATTAAAAACATTGGTACAGAGAATGTCCTCGTGCATATATCTATATAAATTTTAATTTTTCTGGTGAGATAGAATCTTACTTTTTTCCACCTTCACTTTTTGTTCATATTCTTGCCCATTTTTCAGTTATTTAAGTCTCTCTATTCCACTAATTTGTAAGAGATTTTAAAACATATTATGTGTTGCTGTCAAACACACACACACATACATGCCCATTCACACTCACTTTTTTTGTAAGGATGTCAATTCTCTCCAAGTTTTTGGAATTGCTGCTAATTTTATCATATATATTTATTTATCTAATTATATGGTCATATATATCTTTTGTACTTTTTTATTTATCATTTTTCTACAAATATTTAACATTTTTAAAATCAGGACAAGAAAAAAATCCCATAAATATTATCTATAAATTTACCAGTAAAGATTTTTTTGGGATTGATAATGCTGTTAGTCATGATGGTAAATCGTTAAATGCATTTTCCACCTCTTAACTCTTTTTACTTTCAATCTCTGGCATTTGCATACTATATAGAAAGCCAGGTGTATCACAAGAAAGGCCAGTATGAAAAAGAAGAAAATAATTTGATATGTATTTGTATCTCTTCTGAATGGTCAGTGCCTGTGTCACACCAACTGCTGAATGTCGCTTCTGCTTCTGCCAAGTGTACACTTTGAAGTGTCTTGTTTTATATTTAGAAATCAATATCTTTTACTTCTACTCTACAATATGTTCCTGTTACTTCTCCTCCCATACTGTGGCCCTGATGGTAACTAACATTTACACAGCTTCCACAACTCACCAAGTGTGGTTATCCACATTGTCACATGAGCAGTTAGGAGAGTAGTAACTAAAAACTATCATTTAGTAGTGGACAAAACTGAGATGTTTAGATGTTCCTCAACTTGTCCAACATCATACAGTTAAGTGTTGGAACCGAGCTCTTCTGATGCTATGCTTTTACCAGCATGCTTCTCTGTGTTAGTCAAATTGTATCACATACTTATCCCAGAACAATTCCTGCTCTTCACCAATTCCTGCATTTTATAATACTGTTTGCTCCATTTGTAAACTTCCTCTTCTAGGGTTGCCACATTTAGCAAATAAAAACATAGGACACCCAGGTAAACTTAAATTTCAGATAAACATGAGTTTTAAAAAATACACATTTTTATTCCAGACATCACAAGGGGTATACTTATACTAAAATATTTGTTGTTTATATGAAATTTAAATTTTACTGGGCAGCCTATATTTCATCTGGAACCTTATCTACTCTCTTATCTATTCTCAAAATCTTAGCCTTTCTTCATGGTGATCAGAAATGATGCTTCCTCCTTGAAATTTTTCTGAAACTAATCACCTTTTCTTGTGACTCATTATGGTACCAGTTTTAAAAGCTCTTTATTATATTCTACTTTGTGTCATAATTTTGGTGGTGCTTCTACCATTGTTTTAGATAGTAATGACTTTGACAGCTACAGCTTATTCATCCTTGTATAGTCTCCCAAACATCTGACATCCTGCATAAGGTAGATGTTCAAAAAACTTTACCAAGCTGAGTTAATTAAAGATAAACTCTATACACCATTTCAATTTAACCTGCATTTATATCTATGACAATGCAACTATTAAGAAAAAAATAAATTTCTTGGCACATTTTAGAAGAGAAATTCCCTGAAATTAGTTATATTAAAATATTTTTGTATATTTTGGCTATCCGCATGTTTAGAACTGTTTTCTTGAGCTGCTAAATACTAAGGCTACAACTTACCTACCTTACTTTTTAAGATCTTGAGTAAAACTAAATTTTTATTTGGCTTTCAAATTCTTCAAATAACTTATCACAATCGTTATAGAAGAGCTATAACATTTTTAAAATCTTAACAATAACTCATTAAGTTTATCCTTGACCAAAGTAATTTCTCAGACACTGTCAGGGATACTGAAATGAATACTGGCCACAATTTCTTGTTTGATTACTCTGTGCCAAGTATTTAGTTAAATATAAATGAAGAAATGTACATGCTCTTATGACATTTATAGTTTGAAAAAATATATATGTAGTTGAAAAACTTTAGTGCAAAGAATTAAACTTTGAAAAAACAGAAGGAAAGAATTATGCTAGTATGGATAAGTTTAGAGGATTTTAATAGCCTTTGAATTTTGAATGTAGCCTCATAGTTTCAAGTTATATTTTGCACCCATTTTAAAATCAGTGAATTTAGCTTAAGGAAATGATGATGTCTGAAAAAGCGTAACATTTAGATAAAGAGATGTCCATCCATATATGTAAAATTGAGGACTGATTTAATAATATATGATATATCCAAAAGATGAAACTTATGTAGACTACAAAATGATATTGTGGGAATGTAATATTGTTATGAAATGTTTTAAATAAATTGTTGAGTAAAAATATTTATAGAACAGCATATAAAGAACTATCCATTTTTGTTGTTAAAAATAGATGGTTTCTTGATGTTTGAAAAAACAAGTTACCACTTTAAGAGAAATAAATTTTCATTATATTGTACAAGTGTTTTAGCCATTTTTAATCTAATTTTTATTGTATACATATATGTTTGAACTTTTCAGTATCTATCTATATATCACATTTGCATAAAACAAAATGATATTAAATAAAAAAGATCAGTCTAAGACAAAGTTATACTTGATATTAATAATTACTTTAGACATACAGATGCAAAGAGCAATCACAAATGAAGAGACTAAGTGTCAAGTTCCTTCTAGGAATAACTGGATCAATGGTAATGAATCTAGGTATCTCCAGGTACAAAGGGTAGACTGGAGGATTAGTCACAAATTCTGACCATGCTGTAGCATGGAGAGTTTTAACTCATCTGGGAAAGAGTAGATCTGGGAATGGCATGTTTATCCTTGTTAAAGTAAACTTCCCCCTCTCTTATTAGTGTTTTACCAAACATGTCAAATCACCACAATAAGAGTCCCTTCTCAGCTAATCAAGTCAGTTAAGAGTTCATTTTGCCAACAAGGAGAATAGGACTTTCTGCTCTTCCTTTATGGCATTCCCTATTCTAGAAACTGCGTCCTCAATGGTGAAAACATGCAGCCCAGCTCTTCTGTGGTTAGACTCTATCCATTTGGATCAGACTTAACTTGTTTCTTATACTCTTCTTCTGGAAGCTTTCCTGTTCTATGTGACAGGAAGAGATCTGGCTCTCTGCAGTGTAGACCTAAAATTAGTTTAACAGCAATACAATACATATGTTCCTGAGATTTTGGCATGAGTTTAGCCTAGGATTTCTAGGTAAGCAATGTATATATATTTTAAAAGAACCAAACCTATTTTTAGTAACATATGCACATTTTAAGAACATATAGAACATATCACTAAAATTCAGAAAGTAGATATAGATGTGTTTCTAGAACAGAAAATATATTTTAGTGATGTGAAATCCTCTTTATTTTTTCATTGTGTTTTTACAAAATTGATGCAGAATAGATTAGAAAGAGAGCTTTCCAGTACTTTCATAAAAAGTGTGTCAGCCACGTTCTACATAGAACATCTCTATGGGTGAGATAATAGTTCAGTGATGATGTTGATTCAGTCTGTGGCATTGGCAGACACTGCCAACAATCATACCACTTGCCAACTGGCACCTATTGCAGTGGCTTTTTCCCCCTTATGATAATTGCTTATCAACTGGGAATTTCATTTATTCATTGGTACTGTAAATTTAACTTCAGTTTAAGAGGCAAACTCAAATACCTCCAGAATTTTTGTCAATGAAATTATTTGAGATTTTTCATTAGACTTCTGTTTGAAAACATTGCATTTTCGGCTGATTTTGTTCCTCTTCATTGCACTAATTGTTTATAAAAATTACACTCCATAAGCATTTGAGGGAACAAGTACTTTAATGAGTACACAATTAAAAATTTGAGGATAGTTTAAGTAATGTAGGATCCCAGGCACGAGGAATTTATCTCAAATTAATATTTTAAATATGTCACCCAGCAAGCATTATTTCACTAAGTTTATTATACATAAATTTATAGCAGTTATGATTTTATTTGTGTCTGTTCAAATGTAATTTGAAGGACCTACTAGGTAGGAGCAGGCAAATGGTTTGCACACAACACTACCAATCACTACAAGGCAGATTTCTGCTGCAGCCCAGAAAGGTGAGGATGAGGAAGAAAAATCTGCCCAGACCCATGATTTCACTGGTGCAAAACGGAATTCTGCCACCTCTGAGGGCAAAGTGAGAATGGAGAGAAAACCCTACCTCTGTGACTCAGGGGGACAGAATCTGCCTAAGAGAACAACGCAACTGAATAATCTCTGTTCACACCACTATCATTATAGTGAGTAAGAAGAAAAAACAGTCTATTCCTAGGAGAGGTAAGAGCAGAGAAGAAGAAGAAGAGAGAAAACCCTTCTGTGGCAAAGACATGGAGGGCTTCTTGAAGATGGAACAGGAATATTGAAAAACACCCCTCAATACTTCAGGCCTTACATTCAGCACAAACCATACTGCACTTAACTTTAGAATGATTGACTCAACAGCAGCTCCTCCCAGCCCCACAAATATCAAGACAAAAATAGGTATGCATATTTTTAATGTAAATATTATTTCCTTCAATCTCTCTCTCTCTCTTTTTTTTTTTACCTCCACTGTCTGACATTCTATCAAAAACTATGAGACATACAAGAAAGCAAAGTAGAGGAATATAACCCAGTGCCTGGAGAGAAAAAACAGTAAAACAAAACAAAGCAAAAAACAAAAAAGCAGATACAGACAACCCAAAATGCAGAAATATCATTAGAGACATTAATATAACTATGATTAATATGTTAAATGGTGGGTACTGGTGAAACACATGCAGGGCAGAGGGGGAGTTTGAGCAGACAGATATTAAAGATGTATGTTATTGACCTTATAATAACCATAAAAATTTAATGTAGAAATTTATAATAAATGATCCAATAGTGGAGATAAAATTGAATCTAAAATTTGACCTAAAGTTGAGTCAAAAGAAGGCAAGAAAATTTGAAAACAGAAGGAATAAATCAGATGAAGAAGGTAGAAAACAAATAGCAGATGGTAGATTTACACCCGAAAAATATGGATAATTATATTTAATGTGAATGGCATAAATACTCTAATTTAAAGGCACATATTATCCTAGTGAATTAAAAGCAGGTCTCAGCTTTATGTTTTCTGCTTGAGACCCACTTAAAGCTAGATTAAAAGTAAAATAAAGGACAATATTTACCATGGAAACATTAACCAGAGAAAGCAGAAGTGACTTCAATAAAAGGAATATTAACGAGGACAGGAAGGGA
The DNA here is from genome assembly GCA_026826555.1 of Tolypeutes matacus. NCBI lineage: Eukaryota > Metazoa > Chordata > Mammalia > Cingulata > Chlamyphoridae > Tolypeutes > Tolypeutes matacus. Next base: position 32,085,588 of record JAKSZT010054487.1, on the reverse strand, counting down.
TGTTTCATAATGATAAAGTGGTCAATTAATCAAAAAGGTACACCCATCCTAAATATGTATCTAATAACAAGCTTTAAAATATATAAAATAGGCAAGCAGATGTGGCTCAACCAGTTGGGTGCCTTCCTACCACATGGGAGGTCTCAGGTTTGGGTCCCGGTGCCTCCTAAAAGAAGATGAGCAGATGCCATCCCCACCGCAATGAGCAGATGTCACAAGCCAGCAGACGCCACAGCCCATGGGGGTCAGATGTGGCTCAGGCCATTGGGCACTTGCCTCTCATGTGGGAGGCCCCGGGTTCGGTTCCCAGTGCCTCCTGGAGCAATGAGCAGACAGATGAGAGAACCATCTGGGAGAGGGAAGGGATAAATTAAGAAAAATAAAGTAAATAAACAAATCTTAATATATATATATAAAATAAATCTGATAGAACTAAATTAGGAAAGAGAAAAATCTAAAATTATATTTGGAGATTTCAACACTTATTCAGAAATTGATAAAAACAAGCAGAAAGAAAGTATATTATAGGCTATGTTAACAACACAGTCAGGTTCTCCTAATTGCCATTTAGAAAGCTAAAAATAAAAAAGGGAAGAATAAACATTGCTGTCAAGTGTTTCTGTAACATTCACAAGATAGACCATATTCTGGACCACAAAATAAATCTCAATAAATTCGAAAGGTAGAAATTCAAATTAAATTCTCTGAGTACTAGAGTATTAAACCAGAATTTTAACAAACAAACAAAAAAAAACCCTCCAGTTTTCTAGAAAACAACTAAATATCCCAAAATATTTAAAAATCAAACAACATACTTCTAAAGAACCCCTGGGTCAAAGACAAAATTACATAGTGAAAGAAAACTTTAGTCAAATGCGTCTAGGAAAAAAAACAACAGAAAATATGCATATCACCAGCGTTAAAAATGGCAGAGGGAATATCACTATAATTTATACAGACTATAAATTTATAATAAGGAAATATTACAAGCAACTTAAGGTCTCTAAATTCAACAACTTTAGCTAAACGATCAGGATCCTGGCAAAACTCAAACTACCAACCCTTGTTCAGGAAAACTGAAATAACCTGAATGACCTTATATCTTTTAAATAAATTGAATTTATAGTAAAAAGAAAATAAACAACAACTGTCCTACAGAGAAAACTTCCAACCCAGTTGTCTTCACTGGCAATTCTTTCAAACATTTAAGTCAGAAATACCAATTCTACAAAAATTCTTCTGGGAAACAGATGAGTTGGGACAAGTTTCCAACTCAATTTATGAGGTCAGCATTATATTGGTAAACAAAAATACAGACCTTACAGGAAAAGAAAACTCAACTATTTTTTTTAATGAACATAGACAAAAAAATTCTTAACTAAATTGCAGCAAAGTACATCTAACAGTATATAAAAAGAATTGCACATCCTGACTAAGTACGCTTTATCCCAGGAATGTAAGGTTGTTTCAATATTGGAAAGTCATTAAATATAAATTTACCTTATCAAAAGCACTAATAATTGAAAACCTTGTAAACATATCAATAGATACAGAAAAAAATGATAAAGTTAACATCAATATATGTTAATAACACTAAGCAACTATTAATAGAAGGGAATTCTTCAAATTGATAAAGGACACCTAAGAAAAATCTACAGCTAGCATCCTACTTCTTAGGGAAAGACTGAATACTTTCCTCCTGATAATGGGAATAAGAAAAAAGTGTCCAGCATTACTAGCTCTATTCAATATTTTTTTATACAGGTAATAAAAATTTATTTAGCCATTATTTTTCTTGCAATGTTGTAAGAAAAATAATTAAATTTGAGCAAAATAAATAAAATTAACTTATTTTGCAGATGACATGATCCTTTATGTAGAAAATTTTAAGGAATATACCATAAAGATAATAGCTTAGTAACTTTACATGATACATGGTCAATATACAAAAATTAATTTTATTTCTACATACTAGCAAGAAATAGCTATAAATCAAAATATTAAAAAATGACATTAGTATAGCATAAAAATATGAAATACTTTTTTTTAACTTTTAGTTAAATTTCCTTTTTCTTCTGGGTTCATCCTGACTTCCAGCTTCTCCCTATGGTCTTTTCTAAATATCTCTGAATTTAACTAAAAGTTAAATTTCAGTAAACTGAAAATTACAAAATATTGCTGAAAGACATTAAAAAGGAGAAAAATATTCATGTTCATAAAATGGGAATCTACCTATTATTAAGATATCAAATCTCTCCAAATTGATCTATAGATATCAATACAATTCTAGTCAAATCCCTGGAGGCTTTTATTCCTGTAAAAATGGACAGGATTATTATGAAAATTATATAGAAATTTAAATGACCTAGAAGGGTCAAACAATTTGAAAATAAAATAAAATATGGCATTCACACTATGCCATCTGTCTTAGTTTCCAGGCTGCTTTGACAAATACCACACAATGTGTTAGAAACAACAGGAATTTACTGACTCTTGGTTTTAGGGGTTAGAAAGATTGCTTCCTCACAGGGTCAGTAGCATTCTGGCTGGTTGGCAGTCTTTGGGTTCCTTGGCTTTCCCACTGCATGGTGAGCTCCTTTCCTTTGTCTACAATAATCAAGACAGTATGGCATTGGTAAAAAAATCATCATATAGGTTAATGGAACAGAATAGAAAGTCAAATATACATGGTCACTTTATTTATTTATTTATATTATTAGAAAAGTTATGAGCTTATAAAACAGTCATGGATAACATACAGGATTCCGTAAATCATCCCACCAGCAACACCTACGTTGTTGTGGAACAGTTGTTACAAATAATGAAAGATCAAAATATTACCGCTAACTATATTCTATAGATTGCACTTGGAGTATTTTTCCCCCACAAACCACCCTATTATTAATACCCTGTATTAGTATTGTACATTTGTTATAGTTCATGAGAGAACATTCTCATATTTGTACTGTTAACCACAGTCCATCATCCACCCCAGGGTTCACTGTGTTACATAATCCCATGCCTTGTACAATCCATCCAAAGTATGTACTCAATGACTCTCAGTTTCATAACAGAGTTGTGTTATCATCACCTCAGCCAATTCTAGGATGTTTTCATTACTCCAAAAGGAAAAATGCCATACTCACTTACACCTCTCTTTTTGATCATTAACATTGATTTAGTACCTTATTTGCAATTGATTCAAGAATATTAGAATATTACTGTTAAGTATAGTCCATAGGTTACATTAGTTATATTGTCCATGTATCACAATATTCTTAACACCCTGTGACAGTGATGTACATTTGCTTGTAAATGTGTGGAAATGGATAGAATTGATGGTAACACATTATAGCGGAAGTTCTTAACCAAGGGTTAAGACCTCTTGGTGGTCCATGGAAATATTTCAGGGGGTCTGTGAGCTTGAATTGAAAATTAAAAAAACACCCACATTTTATTGTGGGGACATGTTGGTGCAGGTGTGATATATTTATTAAATAATGCGCAGTATAGTGTGGACTAAGTAAGGGGTCCATGTTTTTCACCTGACTGGCAAAGGGGTTCGTGGAACAAAAAAGTTTAAGAACCCCTGCATTATAGTGAGTATATGTAACACTGATGATTTATAAATGTGATTGTGGCTGAAACAGGTAGTCTACTGCAATAAATATCATTTGAAAGAAAGCTTGAGGATAAACTAGTGGCTGTATAACATAGTCAACTCAGTGGTAGATGAGGATTATGGCTTAAAGTACAAATACAAGAATGTTCTTCTATGAATTAGAACAAATATATGTCAATTGATTTTTTAAAGTATATTTTTATTAGAGAGGTTGTGAATTTACAAAACAATCATGCACATGTGTGGAATTTCCATACACCGCCCCTCTACCAACACACTACATTGTTATGGAACAGACTATTATCAGTAACTATGGTCTATAGCATATATTTGGTATATTTTTCCATATCCCCCTATTAACACAGCATATCTTTGGCATTGATGCAAGAATATTACAGTATTGTTGTTAACTATAGTCCATAGGTTACATTAACTGTATTTTTCCTATGCTTCTCCACATTCTCACCACTTTGCAATAGTGATGTACATTTGTTCTAGCTCATAGAAGGACATTCTGTCTTTATATTATCAACCACAATTCTCATCCACCTCTGGATTCACTGTTTTTTATTTATTTATTTATTTATTTATTTATTTTTATTATGGGTAAAAATCAAAATTCTCACAATATATACAAACATTTGCAAAATGATATATAAATATATATGCATATATGTGTATTTGCTTACAAAAATGTTATTTATATATATATATATATATATATATATACATATATTTTAAGAGGTGCTTAGATTACCCAAAATATTACACGGAACCCACTGGGATTCCCAGATTCACTGTTTTTTAGACCATAGATTATTCTCTAGCTTTTTTTTTCAATTGACTTCTGTATCTCTAGAATTGACTGTTTGGCCACAATCTCATTTATAAACCAGCTGTGTTAGTTTTACTCACTATCATGTGTTACCATCAACTCTATCCATTTCCACACTTTTACAGTCAAGTTAATGAAATTCTACATATATTAAGCATCAGAACACCTTCTCAGCTCTCCTCTTATCTCCTAATAACCTATAATCTAGGTTTTAACTCCATGTGTTTATTCTTCATATTTAGTTCATATTAGTGAGACCTTGCACCTTTTGTGGCTTATTTCACTTAACATAATGTCTTCAAGGCTCATCCATGTTATCCTATGTGTCCCAATTTCATTTCTTCTTACAGCAGTATAGTATTCCATTGTCTGTATATACCACATTTTATTTATGCATTCATCAGTTGGTGGACACTTATGTTGTTTCCATCTTTTGGCAATAGTGAATAATACTGCTAGGAACATCAGTGTGCAAATGCCTGTTTATGGCACAGCTTTCAATTCTTCTAGATATATTCCTAGTAGAGGAATTGCTGGATCATGTGGCAGTTCTTTATTTAGCATCCCGAGGAACTGCAAAACTGTCTTCCACAGAAGCTGTACCATTTTACAATTCCCACCAACAGTGAAGGAGTGTTCCTATTTCTCCACATTCTCTCCTGCATGTATTGTTTTCTCTTTTTAAAGTAATGGCCATACTATGCAGTGTAAGATGATATATCATTGTTTTGATAGGCATTTCTCTAATAGCTACTGAAATTGAACTTTTTTTTTTCATGTGCTTTTTGGCCATTTGTATTCCTCTTTGGAAAAATGTCTGTTTAAGTCTTTTGATAATTTTTCAATTGGATTGATTGCACTTTTATTGTTGAATTGTATGACCTCTTTACATATAATGAAAATCAAAGCCTTATCAGATATGTGGTTTCCAAATATTTTCTCCCATAGAGTGAGCTGCCTTTTCACTTTCTTGGTGCAGTACTTTGAATCACAAAAGTGTTTGAGGAGGTCCCATTTATCCACGCTTTCTTTCATTGCTCATGCTTTTGGTGTAAGGTTTAAGACTCCACCATCTATCACAAGGTCTTGAAGATGTTTCCCTAACTTTTCTTCTAGGTACTTTACAGTTGTAGATTTTATATTTAGGTCCTTGAACTAATTGGAGTTAGTTTTTGTAGAAGATGTGAAATAGGGTTCATTTTGTATATGGATAGCCAGTTCTACCAGCACCATTTTTTGAATAGGCTGTTCTTTCCCAGCTAGGTTGGTTTGATAGTCTTGTCAAAAAAATCACTTGACCATACATGTGAAGGTCTGTTTCTGAACCATCAATTCAGTTCTGTTGGTCTATGTGTCTATCTTTATGCCAGTCCCAATCCGTTTTTTTTTTTTTTTTTTTAACCACTGTAGCTAGGTAATATGATTTAAAGTCCAGAAGTGAGAGTTCTCCAACTTTGCTCTTTCTTTTTAAATGTTTCTGCCTATTTGGAGCCCCTTATCCTTCCAAATAAATTTGAAAACTGTGTTTTCCATTTCTTTAAGAAATGCTGGTAGAATTTTTATTGGGATTGCATTGAATCTGTATATCAATTTGGGTAGAATTGGCATCTTAATGATGTTTAGACTTCAATCCATGAATATAGAGTATTCTTCCATTTATTTAGGTCTTTTTAAAAAATTTATTTGAGCAATGCATTGTAAATTTCTGAATTCAAGTGCTTTACATCTTTGGTTAATTTTATTCCTAAGTATTTGATTCTTTTAATCAATACTGTAAATGGATTTTTCCTCCCTGACATCCTCCTCAGATTGCACATTACTAGAAATAATAAAAGAAACATTACTGATTTTGCATATTAATTTTATATTCTGCCACTCTGCTGAAATTATTTATTAGCTTTAGCAGCTTTGTTGTAGATTTTTTGGGACTTTCTAGGTTTAGGACCATATCATCTGCTAATAATGAAAGTTTTATTTCTTACTTTTTGATATGGATGTCTTTCATTTCTTTTTGTTGCCTGATTGCTCAAGCTAGAAACTCTAACTCTATATTGAACAACAGTGGTGACAGTGTGCATCCTTGTCTTGTTCCCAATCTCAGTGGGAAAGCTTTCATTCTTTTCCATTGAGTACAATGTTAGCTGTGGCTTTTTCCTATATGGCCTTTATCAAGTTGAGAAATTTTTCTTAATTTCTTATCTTTTGTAGCAGTTTTATCAAGAATGTATGCTGTATTTTGTCAAATACCTTTTCTGCGCCAATTGATAAGATCATGTGGTTTTTTTCTTCTTTGATTTATTAATGTGGTGTATTACACTGATTGATTTTCTTATATAAAACCACCGTTGCATGCCTGTGATATAAACTACTTGATCATGATGAAAAGTTCTTTAATGTGTTGTTGGATTCAATTAATAAGTATTTTCTCGAGGAATTCTGTATCTGTATTCATTAGGGAAATGGGTCTGAAATTTCTTTTTTTGTAATATCTTTATCTGGCTTTACTATTAGGGTATTATTGGCTTCATAGAATGAGTTTGGTAGCATTCCTTCTTGTTCATTTTTTTGGAAGATTTTGAGTAAGATTGGTATTAAATCTTCTTTGAATTCTTGATTGAACTTATCTGTGGACTGTCTTGTCCTGGGCTTTTCATTTTGGGGAGTTGTTTGATGACTGTTTCAGTCTCATTACTTGTGATTGGTTTGTTGAGGTCTTCTATTTTTTCCAGGGTAAGTGCAGGTTGTTCGTATGTTCATAGAAATTTCTCCATTTCATCTACATTGTCTAGTTTGTTGGTGTACAGTGGTTCATAGTATCTTCTTATGAGCTCTTTTATTTCTGTGGGATCAGTAGTATTGTCCCCATTTTCATTTTTGGTTTTATTTATTTGCATCTTCTCTCCTATTTTCTTTGTCAGTGTAGCTAAGGGTTTGTCGATTTTGTTAATCTTCTGGAAGAACCAACATTGGTTATGATAATTCTCTTCATTGTTTTTATCTTCTGAGTATCATTAATTTCATTCTTTCTGCTTGGTTTGGGAATAGTTTGTTGTTCTTTTTCTAGTTCCTCCATCTGTGTAGTTAGGTCATTGATTTTAACTCTTTTGTCTTTTTAATGTAAGCATTGAAGGCTATAAATTTCCCTCTCAGCACTGTCTTTGCTTCATCCCATAGGTTCTGATATGTTGTGTTCTCATTTACATTTGTCTCTAGATATTTATTGATTTCTCTCACAATTTCTTCTTTGACCCACTGATTAAGAGTGGGTTGTTTAATCTCCATATATTTGTGAATTTTTCCTTTTTCCACAAGTTGTTGATTTCCAGCTTTACTCTGTTATGATCAGAGAAAGTGCTTGTGTAATTTTGATCTTTTTGAATTTATTGAGATTGGCTTTGTGACCCAACATGTAGTCTGTCCCACAAAAAGATCCATGAGCACCTGAGAAGAATGCATATCCTGCTGTGTTGGGGTGCAATGTCCTGTATATATCTGTTAGATTTAGTCCATATTATTCAAGCTTTCTGTTTCTTTATTGATCCTTTATAGATGTTCTATCCAATGCTGACAGTGGTGTTTTGAAGTCTCCAACTATTATTGTAGAGACATCTATTTCTCCCTTCAGTTTTGCCTGTGTTTGCCTCATGTAATTTGGGATATCCTGGTTAGGTGCATATACATTTACGATTATTTCTTCCTGGCGAATTGTCCCTTTTATTAATATATAATGTCCTTCCTTGTTTCCAATAACTGTTTTATTTTTGAAATTTATTTCATCTGATATAAATTTAGCTAATTCAGCTTTTTTTCCCCCAGCCTTTCACTTTTAATCTACAGGTGTCCTTAGGTCTAAGGTGGGTCTCTTGTAGACAGCATACAGGTGGCTCATATATTCTGATCCATTCTGCCAGTCTGATTGGGGAGTTTAATCCATTAATATTCAATGTTATTTCTCTAAAGGCAGTTCTTACTTCACCCATTTTGACCTTTGAGTTTTATCTGTCATATTTTATTTTCACCACACTTTTTATACTTTCAGTTACTGTTACACATATAATCTTCATTTCTAGAATCTTTTGTAAGCCTCTCTCTCCTATCTTTTCTTTTCAGACCATAGCACTCCCTTTTAGTATTTCCTGCAAAGCTGGTCTCTTGGGTACAAACTCTCAGTTTTTATTTACCTGTTAATAATCTAAATTCACCCTTATTTTTGAAAGACAATCTTGTTGGATATAAAATTCTTGGCTGGCAGTTTTTCTCCTGCAATATCTTAAATATATAATACCACCACCTTGTTGTTCCCATGTTTAGCTGTTGGGCAATTTGATGTAATTATGAATTCCAAAAATATAATTGGATCATGCTTGTAAACTGATCTGTTAATCTGGGCATGATTAAGTTATGATTAGGGCATTGACTGGGCCATGTCAGTAGGGCATTGAGCCCTAACCCTTGGTGGGTGGGGGAATCGAATATAAAAGGCCAGTCAAAGGACAGAGGGAGCAGTTTTTGAGTTGCAGTTTTGATGTTGGACAGAAGGCCCCAGGAGAAGAGAAGTAAGCCATTCGCCTCATAGTCTGCAGCTGACCTTGTGGAAGAAACAGAGGAGCTAAACCTGGAGAGAAATGCAGACCCAGGAAGAGAGGAACCCAAGAACTCTGAACCCTGGCAAATGTCAGCAACTGTCTTGCTCCAACACGTGGCAATGGACTTTGGTGAGAGAAGAAATTTATGCTTTATGACCTGGTAACAGTGGACTTCTACCCCAAATAAATACCCTTTATAAAGACCAATCCATTTCTGGTATTTTGCATTAGCACCCCTTTGGCTGACTAATACACCATGGTTTCTGATGAGAAATCAGAACATTATTTTATTGGGTATCCCTGTATGTGATGCATCATTTTTCTCTTGCCACTATCAACATTCTTTCTTTGTCTTTGGCATTTGACATTCTGATTAATAAGTGTCTCAGAGTAGGTCTATTCAGATTTATTCAGATGGGAGTATATTGTGATTCTTGGACATGGATATCTATGTCCTTCAATAGAATTGGGAAACTTTCAAACATTATTTCTTCAAATATTCTTTCAGACCCTTTTCCCTTCTCATCTCCTTCTGGGACATCCATGACACATATGTTTGCATGTCCCTTGCCATCACTTAGTTCCCTGAGACCTTGTTCAATTTTTCCCATTCTTTTCTTCATCTGTTCTTTTGTCTGTTTGCTTTCAGAGGACATGTCTACAAGCTCAATGATCCTTTCTTCAGCTTCCTCAAATCTGCTGTTGTATGCCTCCATTGAATTTTTTTTTTTTTTGAGGTATTAGGAATTGATCCCAGGACCTCATATGTGGGAAACAGGAGCTCATCCACTGAGCTACGTACTCTCCCCTCCTGTGTATTTTTATTATCATTTTATTATCATTTACTGTGCCTATCATTCCTATAAGATTTGCTACTTTTCTATGTATGCTTTCAAATTCTTTTTTGTGCTCACTCAGTTATCTTCTTAATATCCTTAATTGAAAGCCATCTCTTTCAATTTATTAAGGAGGTTTGTTTGAACATTTATGATTTGTTGTCTCAACCACTTTATGACATTGGGAGGCTTATCTTGTCCCTTTAACTGGGCTTTACCTTTCTGTTTCTTGGTATGGATTGTAATTTTTTATTGGTATCTTGGCATCTGGCTTACTAGATGTATTTATTCTGGGCACAGTTTCTCTCTTTAGTTTAGGGCTTTCTTGCCCTTTCTCCCTTTCTGGTTGTGTAAGAAGAGCCAAGGATGTAGTTGGTAGTTTAAGCTGTGGAGTCTGATGCTGCCCGTATTGCCCAAGGAACTGATGTAGCATTTCACATCTTTCTCCTCTGACAAGGTTAGGGATGGAGCTATATCCATGTGTAGTAATCCAAGCCATGCAGTCCAAGACCATCTGAGTTGCTCAAAAAGACTGATTAAGATTCATGGCCCTTCCTCCCCTGCCTCAGGAGGGGGTGGAGCTGCAGGTGTGGAAAGCAAACTAAGCTGTGGGGGTCAAAACTGGCCGCAGTTGCTCTGGTATATTGATGCAGTACTGGCGCACCTCTTGCCCTGCCAGGTGTGGGGATGTTCCCCAGAGTGCCCAACAATCTAATCTGTGTGGGCTGAAATCACCTGCACTTGCCCTGAAAGGTTGAGGCAATACTGTCCCTTCTGCCCTTTAATGAGTGAGGATGTAACCACAGGCACCCAGGAGACCCATCTGTGCAGGCTAAAAGCACCTGCAGTTGCCCAGAAAGGCTGAGGAAACACAGCTCCCCTCCTATCGTTTTGGATGTGGGGGTGGATCCACAGTCCAGTCTGTGCCTAACGAAAGTGTCTGCCTTTGCCTAGTGCATTGAGGTAACACAGCTCCCCTCCAATCCTCTTGCAGGGCAAGGATGGAGCCACAAAAGTCTGACTCTTCAGTCTGTGTGGGCCAAAAGCACCTGCAGTTCCCCAGAGAGACTGAGGAGACACCACCCCCCTCTTGTCCTAACAGGGGTTGAGATAGAGCCATTTCATGCAGGCCCCAAACACCTGAAGTTGCCCAGAAAGGCTAAGGCAGCACAGCTCCCCTTCTATCTTATTGAGGACTGGGATGGAGCTACAGGTGTCCAAGTATCTAGTTTGTTGGGCTGAAAGTGTCTGCAGTTACCCAGAGGAACTGATAGTACACAGCTCCTCTCTTATCCTTTTAGGGTATTGGGGTAGAGCCACAGGTGCCTTACAGTCCAGTCTGTGTAGGCGGAAAGCACCTGTAGTTGACCAGAGAATGTGAAGAAACACCAGCATCCTTCTATCCTATGGTAGGAAATGTGGGTGGAATAGAAGGTGTTCAACAGACAGTCCGTGCAGGCTGAAAGCTCCTGCAGTTGCCCAGAGAGGCCAAAGAAACACAGCTCCCCTTCTATCCTATCGGGACATGAAGATGGAGCTCCAGGTGTCCAGCTATCCAGTCTGTACTGGCTGACAGCACCTGCACTTGCCTAGAAAGGCTGATGCACGTCCCCCCAGCTTCCTTTCTGCTAGAGGTGGGGCTGGAACCTAGGCTAGAGCTGCAATCTGATCTCCATGGAAAGAAGCCAGTCCCTACTATCTCTGTGATTTTTCAATCAGTCCTGCTTCCCCTCTTGCTGGGGGCAGAATCAAAATGGTGCTACCTGCCTCTTTTCAACTTGGAGAGGTTTAAACTTTAGCTGTTCTTAGGATTATACTTTAGCCAACTAAATTTACTAATCAGTAGCTGAACTTGGTGTCTGACCATCTCTTCCTCCCCCATTTTTGGGAAATGGAGCTTCCAACTTTAGCCAAAGAATAGCTCCTGAGTAAGCTTGCACCATCAGTAGTGTATGGGCACCAGCTTCCACAGCATGGAGTGCTCTACTCCTGATTCTTCACTGCATATGGGCAGTGTCCTCCTTCCATTCTTTCAAGTATGTTGCAGGATGCTCTACTGGTCTCTTGGGCCACCCAAACAGTTGTTTTTAGATAGTTCTGGGTGATTGCCAACTGCCCTCTAGGAAGAGCTGACTCTTGGAGCTCCTTACTCTGCCACCATCTTGTCCCTCCCCTCTCAAATGATTCTTATTTTCCTTTATTTTTAAAGAAGCTTTAGATTACATAAATGTTACATCAAAAATATAGGAGATTCCCATATACTCCACCCTCTCATATTCCCATACTTTCCCACATTAACAACATCTTTCATTAGTATGGTATATTTGTTACAACAATTGATTTTTAACATAAGGTTCAAGGTAATTCAATGAGGAAAAGATAATGTTTTCCTCAAATGGTGCAAAAGTTGAACCTAGACCAAAAACAAACAAACAAACAAACAAAAAACAAAAAATTCCCGCAGATGTTACCTCAACATCATCACAAAAATTAACTTGAGATAGAACATAGACTTAATGTAAGAGCTAAACTTTTAAAAGTTATAAAAAATACTAAAAAAATTTTGGGCCTTGAGTTATGCAAAGATTTCATTGAACACAAAATGTACCAATCACATGAAAAATTCATAAATTGAAAAGCAACAAAATGAAAAACTTCTGATCTTTGAAAGATATGACTAGGAAAATGAAAAACAGAAAACACACTCATCACTAAATAAGATATTAAGTGATCCCATGAACATATACTCAACATCATTAAATTATCAAATTGATGCAATTTTAACCACAATGAGATAGCACTATATATATCCCTGAAAGGCTAAAATTAAAAGACTGACAATACCCATGGTTGTCAAGGATATGGAGCACCTGGAGCTCTCATACATTGCTGGTGAGAATACAAATGTAACATCCACTTTGGAGATAATTTGGCAGTTTCTTATAAAATTAAACAAAAATCTATTGCATAGTAATTCTACACCTAGTTTCTTACCCTAGAGAGATGGAAATATGTGTGTACACTAAGACTTGCATTTTTCCATCTTTCATCCCTATTTCTAGAAGCAGTATTGCCACCTATTTCTAGGATTATTACAAGTTCTGTAGAATAAATTTATCCTCTTCTCTCCCTGTATTGCCAACTTTTAGATAGTTTTCTTCGCTAAATTAGTCTCTACTTTTTTTCTGCCCTTAGATTCTAAAATTTTATTCTATTGTCTCCTTTACTGTTCTTTTTGACCTGACATACTATTGTTTTTAAAAAATATCTTAGATGTTGTGTTTTGGATGAAAACACAGTTAAATATGTGCTTTCCATCCACCATGTTTAACCATTTCTAGAGTAGGTATTGTTCTTCTTCATTTCTGGGAAAATACAAATCTTCAAAGATAGGGATACAATCAGTAAAACTTTGATGGAAAAAATGCTGCATAAAGTAGGTGTGCTTCCAGGAAAAGATGGTGCCAAGAGCCTCTTGTGTCATCTTATACGGTGCAAAATTCACATGGTCTGGCCCTCACGTTTATGACTTCACAATATTTGTCTTATCATGAGGCATGCAGATTTACCTCTTCTTCATTCATTCATTTATGCAGTAAATAACTTTCAGCACTTACCATGCATGCATCAGGGTATTCATTCAAATTACACAGCTCAACAATATATAAAACCGGAATACTAATTTGCTAATTTTAAAAAAGAAATAGAACTATCATGTGGACATGCATATTTACAGAGACATGCATGGCACAACCTTTCCCTTTAAGCAGGTCTACATTAGAAGCCAAATTATATGTGGAAGTTTGCTGAAGCAGGGCAGTGAATCTATGATCCAGATATTTACTGGCATCTGATTCATTATGAGAGGCCTAGTTTTGTCAGAGAACCTGGTGTGATTGAGTCACTGGCAGGGAAGCCATTGGCTTTGGAAAGGCTTCAATAGTATGCTAAAACATGGCTCTCTGATGCTTATTTTGTATGTACTTCCACTGGTAACTAACACATCCCTCCAAATGAAATATATTTCATTTCAGATTGGCCCTGGACCTTTCCTGTATTTTTAATGTAACTTTGCTTACATCTTTTGCAACATATTATGTGTTATTTTATTAAAAGTCTCAGTTCCTAATTTTATATCCAAATTTTTAGGGTAGCCCTCCATATTTACCACTATTTATTGTGAATTATTAAATGATTCTTTTATAAAAAAAGTATAATCTGAGTTTATGTTTCTATAGAGCAATTTAAATTTTACCTTCCATAAAAAAGTTGTTTAAAATATTTTTGCATAATCCATTCATCATGCATATTCTTTAATAGCTATGACAAACACATACAAGCCTACATGTAAATATATAATTTAAGTTTATTCTTCATTTTTAATAATGGAACATATGAAATAGATGCACTTAAATATTATGCTATAATTAATTGTCAACATATTTTAAAATATCAAGTTAGTAAAATTTTTATAAATATCACATCTTTTAAAAACTGTAATCTCAAGAAACGGGAAAAGAAGTACCATTAAAATAAATCAGGGGCGGATGTGGCTCAAATGGTTGGGTGTCCGTCTGCCATATGGAGGGACTTGGGTTCGATCCCCGGGACCTCCCAGTAAAATTAAAAAAAAAAAAAATATATATATATATATATATAATAAATCTTTATGTCAATTAGCTTTTTATTTTTAAAAATGTAAGAAAAAATGATATCTTGATGCCTGGAGTAGAAATAGTTGGATAAAAGTAAAACTTTAGCCTTGAGATCACTTAAACCAAAATGCTATTTGTTTAAATTGAAAAAGAAAACCTGATGATTATAAATGTTTGCTCCTTACAAGTTATTAATTTAATACTTATAATTGAGTGGAAACAAAACACATATTAAACATGAAACCACAAAATTTTATAATATCATTAGTTTTATTAGCCAAGTTCATCTTGGCTTCAATAATGAAATTCATGTACAGGTTTTCAAGACTCTACTGGATGGTGCAGCCTCAGATTCTCATCTCTGCCCTCTATGGCCACATCAAGCCCTATTTAATTTAGGGCTATCCTAAAGGAATCAAGAAAAGAAGCCAAGATGTTCTGCTACCGTTTCTGTTGTGATTCACCAAGGCAGTCTAGAATTGGAAGGGGAACTATTAAACACTCAGCTATAAGCAAAGGGATTTTTCTGGAGGATAAGAATTACATGATAATATTAAAACTCTTGTTTGAACTTTTAATAAATAGAGAATTCTAGGAAGTCTGAAATTATACCTGAAAGGATGAATCAAAGGACCAAAGAAGCTTTTAATTACCAGAGGGCAAAACACTGAAAAAGGATGGGAAGAGAGAGATGAAAACCATAGAAGACATTCAAATTAAGGAATAGAGCTGTATCTGTCAAGTTGCAAGGGGAAGTAGAATCCATAGGAGATAATACATAAAAGACATTACAAAATTTCATTTCCTGATATAGTCTGAAAATTAATGTCCACGATTTTGAAAAGTAATATATCCATAAATGAGACCAAGATACATACTCACATGAGCTTTGATAACACTTCATTTTAGCATTCTTTTTGTTTTGGGAAGGAGAATAATCATTAAGAAGGCAAAGGAATGAAATGTTTTCTTTATTAAAACATCTAAAAATTGTGAAATTCTGCACTAATAAGGAGTTTTAAGAAAATTCATTTTAGTCTGAAAAAAATCTCATATATTGTTTTAGAAGGAATATCACTTTTCAGATGGGTCATTTGGTCGCCTACAATGTAGGAGATATTTAATGATTTTTAAAAAATAAGTGTCTAGCAAGTTTTGAGAGTGTGTTCTATTTTGTTGTGGGTTGCTAGTTTTCCCCTCCACATATGAGGTTTATCAGACTATAATAACTGACAAGGTCCAGGTGCTACTTAGCCAGGAAATAAATGGTGTTTAATATAATTAATATGATTTGCTTTTATAACTAACTTCTTTTTAGGTTGTTTTGAATCGATAAGCTGTCTGTATTTCAGAGGTTAAATGAAAAGGATGAACTTAAAAGAGAGAAGAATATAAATACATGTAATACTTTGGTTTTCAAAGTTTTCTAGAAAAAAATAAAATAAATAAAAAGATTTCGGGTGTTTTAGTCTGCTAGGCTGCTGAAATGCAATATGCCAGAAATGGGTTGACCTTTGCAATGGGGATTTATTAGTTTACAAGCTTACAGTTTTTAGGCCATGTAAACGTCCAAATCAAGGCATCATCAGGCAATGCTTTCTCCCCAGAGACTGGCTGCTGGTGATCCTGGACTCCTCTGCCACATGACAAAACCATGGCAGCATCTACTGGTCTCTTCCTTCTCTTCTGGGTTTTGTTTCTTTCAGCTTCTGGCTTCCATGGCTTTATCTCTGCTTCTGTGACTTTCTTTCTCTGCCCACCACTCTCTATTCATCATATTCATAAAGGATTCCAATAAGAGGATTAAGACCCACCCTGGGCCAATCTTTAATTAAAGCAACCTAATCAAAAGGTCCCACTCACAATAGTTTTACACCCACAAGAATGGACCAGCTTTAAGAATATGATTTTATGGAGAACATACAGTCTTGGACTACCACAATGGGAAATGTTATTTCTAGATTCAGGCTTTGAACATGTGTACTGACTTTTTTTATATTTTCAGGTTTTCTTTCTTAGCCTTGTTTTTAGCCTTGGTCATCCACATTGTCTCATCTGATTTGTGTTATTTTCACTCAGTAATTAATTGATTCAACAAACATATTTATGTGTGTATTTGGATTTATGGGATACAATGATGAATCAAAACAGTCTTTACTATCAAGGAGCTTACTCCAGAGTAGCTTGTGTTAGAGGTGGCTGCCAAAGGATATGTCTATATATATGGCTGTTGGGGGTTGGGGGTAGGCAGCAGTAGAATTGATGGGAAGGAGGACGTGGGGAAAAGATATTGCACTTATGACTCTGATTTCATTGATACCTTGATCTTTTAAAGCGAACGGTTGCCAAGATTACATTATATAAACTTTATCTTTAGACATCATCTATAGCATTAGGTTTTATTACATATGTCCAGAAAGCAGTAGAGGCCTTTTTTTTCTTCTAAGACCAAATGCAGTGGTTTTCCAAAAGACTTGGAAACATTTCTCAGATCCATGAGATGCTTTTATTTCAGTGATATTTCCCACTAGATCAGATTATTCTTCACATTTGCAATCTATTGGGAAAATTTATGAATTCTCGATAACCATTGTGAAATGAATTGCCTTTTGTCCCACTCACTGTTTTCTCATCTAGAATGAGTTTCTATTGAAATCTTGGCATATTATTAAAGATCATGAGAGGAAATTGTGGGGACCCACTATTTTAGGAAAAAACTGGAAGGTTACTGAATGTTTTTTCACAGCTCCAGGGAGGTACTTTAAAAGATTTCATTGACTTCTTATCCCTGAAAGAAAATAAAATAAAAATTAGGATAGAATTCAGAAAAGAGCAAGACGAAAGAAGTGGCTACAGGGATTAATTTAAGAGGAAAAATTAAAATAACTGAATATGCATAGTCTGCTGAAACAACTTAGGAGGCTATGACAGCTGACTACAAATATCTGAAGAACATATTCTTAGAGGAAACAGTTCCTATTGACAGTTTATAGGCATAGTGAAGTAGAGTGGGGGTAGATTTAAAAGGAAACAAATTTAAGCTCAGTATTAATAATCTTTTTTTTTTTTTTTTTTGGTGATGTGTATTAGTTTGAGGAAAAGAAAAATATTCCTTGGGGAAAGTATTGTGTTATTTTAATGAGAGAATCAGAACAGTACAGGCTATTGAATATGCTGTTGGCTGTTTTCAAATGAAGGCAGAAAGTGAGTATCAGACCTGAGAGATTTATATCTTCTTTGGTTTGATTATTACTAAATTAAAATAAGAGTCATTTAGTGACAACTTTTGAATGCTTAAAACATAAGGGTAATATGTAAATATTTTGAGATTATCAGTATTTTTTAAATTCATGACAAGAATGATCATTATAAGCAAAATCCTCTTGTAAAGCAGGAACCTAATTAGAATTCAAGAAATCAAATCTTGATCATCTGTAGTAATATATATGAGTATACAAAGTATTATGCCAATCATATAGATCATTTTCAAACCTCATTTTAACAACTATATTCAAGCTCCAAAAAAACCTATTTATATGCTGTTAAAAAGGAGCCAATTAACCGATGGGTATTTTATCTTTTTATTTCTCTGTTTACCCACTGGGATAGTTTCGGATGAGCAGGAGAATTGCCGAAATGGGAGATGTCCTGAGGATTGAGGAGAAGAAAGACAGGTCAAAAACTCCACAGAGCAGACAATTACACTCTCAATAACTTAGAGGTGGCTGTGGGTCGTTACTACTCACAAGGGACATTTTCTAAGAAAAGAGAAGCTATTGACACTTTTAAAATAGAAAGAAAGCACGCTGCTGTTTAAAAGTCATAAAATACAAAACTATACTGAATTATATGTTATTATAGCTAACCTATTAATATAATATATTGACATCAGGTTCTCTGCTGGAAAAAAAAAATTATTCCTAAAAAACAAATTTACTAGCAAATTTACTTCTTGGTGAATTTTTATTCACTAGTAACTAGAAAGGTACACTTATAATTTCAGAAAGCAAACCATAAATTTGACCTTTATTTCTTCTAAGAAGTTTTGGCTATCTATTGGTTATGTGTCTCTGGTTGTAGAAGGCAGAAATATGTCCATTTCTGGGAGAAATGTTAATATCCTTCCATGTCTCTCCTGAGGGTTGACTCTAAAAGTGCAGTTGTGGAATCATAGAAACACAGGGTGAGAAATGGATGGATAGGGGCAGGTGATTCATTCTTCCTTTCACAGCATGGCTTAGCCTAAGAGGCAGCCGACCTCTTAAAGATTTCTAATTTGGGAGATTCCAAACTTCTTTCAATGATCTTTTCTGATGTTACAGACTCAACATATTTCTTCCTGTTCTGCTTTTTGTTAATGTTAAAAAGAGCTGCTTACTATCCTCTATGTAATAATAAGTCATAACTTGGGTCAATCTAGTCATCTAGAAACACTTGCTTCTTTGACATGGACAGTAGGATGTTTCTTTGAGATAGGAAAGAATTTCACTTTGTACCTAATTCCTTTAGTCTCAGTTTACTCCTAGGCTTGAAATGACTTTGTTTCTGTTTAGTTGTTATGGTTGGGGGTCATCCAGTACCTTTTTCTCCTGGGAGGGATTTTAGACAGAGCACTAGGGCAAGCCCAAGGATTCTACAACTCCCTGAGAGAGATGCTCCTAATTGAGACTACACTACCCCTGAAGAGGAGATTGAATACCAGAGATATCTAGCTCTAATATCCCACAAGGGGATTTTATTTGAATATGTCTGGAAGAGAACTTCACAAACATAATTAAGAGCTACTCTTATAGATCTTTAATCATGTAGCAGGCACTGACCTAATCTTTATATATTTTATCTTTTTTAATACTCACAATAATCCTCTGAGTTAGATATCATTATTCCCTTTTTTTAAATAGGAAGAAACTCACCGAAGTTTACACTGGTGGTCGTGTGTTAGATGCAAGTGTGAAACTCTGTCTGACATTAGTATGACGTGGTCATGATCTCCTGCCTCTGCTAAGGAGGCAGATACTCAACACATGTAATTCATAGAAATGGCTGAAGCAGAACTTACCCATCCATGGCCGAGTAAAGAAGCAGGCATTTAGCCAGTAGATTGTAGTGTGGGGAACAATTCATCTAGCAATCAATTAGTACAACTTGCTCACAGGGAAATTTGCTCAAGCTCTTGGTTAATGAGTGAGACTAGGGGCATTGATAAACAGTGAAGGGACCAATCTTACCATGGGACAGGAACTGATGACCATAATGAGGATCCATTTCTGACTTGTCTAGCATTTAAGTCCTTGTCCTCACTATACCATCCTGCATTTTTATTTAAATATAAATATGAACCCACATAACTTAAACACAAAAATGTGTGTAGTTCCTATTTTAATTAACTTTTTGATAACTCTATATGGTCTAAAATAAAATAACCTTTCCAAATAGAATAAAGTAGAGAGGAAGAAAGAGAAAGACAATAGAAACCAGGCTTGGAATGACTCTGGCAATTTTTGGTAAGAGTCTGGTACTGGATTCGGTAAAACTATAGTCCTTCCCTTAAGTTATATCATCAGGGTTTTTTTTATGAGTGCTTTAGGGCTTTGTCAAAATCAGGGCTTGTTTACTTCTCTAGGTTATATCTAATTAAGTAATTAGGTAACATTTCAGGCTTGTGGAAAGTTCCCCCACCCCCATGCTCTCTTTATTAATTATCCAAAATGGGTATTAAAAACATTATTTTCAGTCTTCTCTCAGTGAGGCCCCCCTTTGACCATCCTATTTCAAATGTAACCTTACCCCCAACATTCCTAATCCCATTTTTCTTCTTAACCTAGCTCTACTTTTGAACTATTGCACTTCGAGTATGTGTGTGCACATTTGTTTAAATAATATGTGTGTATAATTTACAAACATATAGAAATTGCAATTTAAATATTATTCTAATTGTCCCTCTCCTCCCACTAGAATATAAGTCCCACAGTACAGGGATGATGGTTTGCTTTGTTCACAGTGCCAGTTCCAAGAAGAGTGCTTTGCCCACAGTAGTCACTCAGTAAATATTTATGAAGAATAAGTAAATGGCCACTCATTATTATCCATGCTGACTTCAGATTTCTGCTGGAAAGATTAATGTTTCAAAAGCCCATAAATATATGAGCCTTTTTTTTTCAGGAGACAGCAAATGAACTCATTGTTTTTCTCTTCCTATTGGACAACTGCTTAAAAAGGTGTAAGTATTTTAACTCCTTTTATTGACCCTCTTTAAAAAATTATGTGCAAAGATAATATCTGAGATTTAATTACTTTATTTGAAACAGCCCAGTGGGCATATTCCTCTTTACTCCATATTATTTCTATTAAGATATTAAACAGACAGTTTTTATAAAGAAGCAATTTCTAAGAAAAAACTTTCAAGTACAATGTTTTATTTTTTGCCATATATGAAATAAAAATGTCATTGATCACAATGTACGAAATTAATATTTCTGAAGGGGAACATCTTTCTTATAAGAACCTCCTAGGTAACAATAACTTACCTTTACATAATGGTAACAATGAACTAGATACTGTCCTAAAATCTTTTCATATCTTAACTCATATAATCCTCATAGCTGTCTTATGAAATCTGCTCTATTATTGCTACAAGTGTAAATGACTTGTGCACTATAACTCTTCTAATAAATAAGGGAACTGGAATTCACACGGAATCTGTATGGCTTCTGAGTCTTTATTCTTACCTACCAAAGGATGCTGTTTCCCATTTGATCTTTTTTCTGGAAAGAGAGAGAGAGAGGAAATTAACTGTAGGGTGGTAGTTGAGGTAGTTGTCCTATCTATTTTGTCCCATAGAGGTGAATTTCACCATGATTTTACTTAAACTCTGAGTTACAACTCAGAGCTAGACAAAATATGTTTTGGCCTATACTTGTTCTGATATCAACTCTTAGGCCAATTCAAAGAATCCAGGATTCCTGGCCTGTGAACATTAACAGTATTGTATCAAAGCACTTGAAGTTAATTGGTTTATGCCTATATATAGAGATACAAGGGTATTTAGCAGATACCAGGAAATAAAAATAAAAGATTGAGGGCAGTACCAGATGCTCCCCAGACAGACAAAGCCAAGACCAAATGCTGCTGTGGCAATGCTGAGGTTCATCCAGGATCCACGGATAAAGCATGAAGGCCAACATGGAGAAGCTTCCTCTGTGCTACTAAGTCCCAGACCTTTATACATCCCCCTTTTTGTGGTGAAAACTTTTAAATAAATGCATTAGTGATGCTTTGTTGCCAATTAACAAGGTCATAGGCAATCTATAAGGGTGCTAAATATGTCTTTGGAAATTCACTGAGATTTTCAAGGCAACATAAAATCGTAGGCATTCCCTTGGACTCTGCTATTGATTAGTTAGCCAGTTTGCTGAAACATCAACACAGTAACGAGTATGCCTTCTAATTAGTTCAACCTCCTTCTGCCTCCTCTCTTCCTTTGAGCATTCCTTGGCAGTACAAGAGGCTAAGAGGTTATAAATGTAGAGCCCCAAATAATTTTGTTATCATTAAGTGTGATTGATTCAACTGCAGCCTGAGAAGGAATGGTGACTTCCTCAGCTCTTTTCTTATTACTTTGAGGCTTAATTATGTTTATATATTTCAGGCTCACCATTATAATCAATTATTTACCTTCTTTACCATATGCAAACATATTTTTTTTATTGTGTTAGGAACAGTTTAAAGGAGACTTCTGGTTAATTAGTATCTACTTATAGCAGCTTCTTACTTAGCATGAGACAGCTATCAACTAATATATCTATGAGGACAAATAAAGGATAAAACCTTTCAACAGGGAGGACTTCTGGGAAGATGGCGGACTAGTAAGACATGGGAATCTCTTCTCCAGAAAAATAGCTAGAGGACAGGCTGAAACAGCCCTGAAAAAGATCTTCTAGGGTTGAGGACAGCAGGTGAAAACTGCACACCACACAGAGGAGAGAGGGACAAAGAGGGAAATCGTGATGATAGAACCGTGAATTGGAACCAGCAGCGGCTGCTATTACCGACGCCCTCCCCCTGACGCTTTACAATTTTCAGGCCTCTGGGCCTGCCACTATAGACAAAGGGGAGCTCCAGGGATCTACCACTCCTGGAAAGGGGAGAGAGAGGGACACAGCCTTAGGCTGATTTGGTTCTGACCTGCAAATTAGGGCTGTGAAGTCCCATGGACCCTTCCACACAGTGGTTTGCCCTGGGAGCCTATGAAGGACTGGAGAAATCCGACCCTCGCAACCTCCCTCTCTTCTAGCCTGGACTAATTGTTGAGGACTCCACAGGAGAAGAAAGAGAGAGCCTGGGGCTGACCCTGGTTTTGACTCACATGTTTGGTCTGCCCTGTCCTGAGAGCCCTTCCAGGCCGGATGGGGCTATGCCATTGTTTGCCTTGGAGCCTGCAAGGGGCTAAAGATATACAAACCTCCCAATCTCCTCCTCTACTAACAGGGACTGATTGTTGAGGACTCAGAGGGGAAAGGAAATATTTCCTAGCCGGGAAAAAGGAGGGGGCTACCAGAGAAGACTGGAGAACTGTCTCAGAAAGTTTGAATTACAAGGTTATTAGCCCCCAGACAGGAAGCTCTATCACATTGATCTGGTCTGTGTCACAACAAATACACTCAGGCCAGGCACTGAATTGAGAGCTGCCAATGAGCAACATTTCCTGGCAGACCAAGGAAGTTCACATAAGAAAATTAAAAATAAATAGGAGAGGCTTTTCCTGGCCTCTATAGCCTCCCTGCCCAAGGCCTTAGGAAACGACTCTACAACCAATTACTGGGTCCAGTGCCCAGTTTTGAGCAACAAGCAGGACAATCCTAACAATCAAGGTTGAGCCAAAAATCAAAGAACTGTGGTAACTCACAGCCTTCTGCCACTAAAACCCTATAAAAGAGAAAGAGATAGAGCATCTAAATAAAATACAACCTAACTATATGCCTAAACATCAGGAAAAATTACGAGCCATAATAAGAAAATAGAAGACATGGCCCAAGAAAAGGAATACATCAAAGTCCCAGAAGAGATGCAGAATTTGAGAGAAATAATCAGTGAGATGAGCACAAATTTCCAAAATCAAATTAATGAGATGAAAGACAATATAGTTAAAGAGATAAATGACATCAAGAAGACATTGAGCGAATGCAAAGAAGAATTTGAAATCCTGAAGAGAAAAGTAACTGAGTTCATGGGAATAAGAGGCACAATAGGTGAAGTCAAAAACACATTTGAGGCATACAACAGCAGACTTGAAAAGATAGAAGAAACAATAAGTGATACCAAAGACAGAGCAGCTAAAATTGAAGAGAGAAAAGAACAGAGAGAGAAAAGAATGGAAAAAAAATTGAACAAGGCTCAGAAAGTTGAATGATAACACAAAATTCAACAACATAGGTGTCATGGGAGTTCCAGAAGGGGGAGAGAAAGGAAACGGGCAGAAAGAGTATTTGAGGAAATAATAGCTGGAAATTTCCCAACTCTCATGAAAGAAATGAACTTACATGTCCAAGAAGCACACCGTACACCAATGAGAATAAATCCAAATAGATCTAAACCAAGACGCATGCTATTCAGAATGTCAAATGCAAAAGATAAAGAGAAAATTCTCAGAGCAGCAAGAGAGAAGCAAACGATCACATACAAAGGACGTCCGGTAAGACTTAGAGCTGGTTTCTCTTCAGAAACATGGAGGCAAGAAGACAGTGGTATGATACAATTAGACAACTGAAAGAGAAAAACTGCCAGCTGAGAATTCTTTATCCAGCAAAACTGTCCTTCAAATATGAAGGTGAGTATAAAATATTCACAAACAAACAGAAACTAAGAGAGATTGCAAAAAAGAATCCACCTTTGCAGGAAATATTAAAGGAAGCCTTAGAACCTGAAAGAAAAAGACAGAAGGGAGAGGCTTTGAGGAGAGTAAAGAAGAAAGAAAAGCAGAAAAGATAAACAAAAGAGTAAAAAGAGAGACAAAAACAAGATGACATATGAAAACCAATGAATAAAATGGAGGAAATGAATAGTGCATTTTCAGTAATTGAATGTGAATGGATTAAACTCCCCAATCAAAAGATACAGGCTGACAGAATGGATGAAAAAAAAAACATGAGCCAAACATATGCTGCTTACAAGATACTCACCTCAGACCCAGGAATACAAACCGGCTGAAAGTAAAAGGTTGGAAAAAGATACTCCATGCGAATAGTAACCAGAAAAGAGCAGGGGTAGCTATACTAATATCAGACAAAACAGACTTTAAATGCAAAAAAGTGATAAGAGAAACGGAAGGTCAATATAAAAGGAACGATCCACCAGGAAGATATAACAGTCATAAATATCTATGCACCTAACCAGGGTGCCCCAAAATATATGAGACAAACACTGGCAAAACTGAAGGGAGAAATAGACATTTCTACAATAATTATTGGAGACATCAATACCACTCTCACATCATTAGATAGAACAACTAGACAGAAAATCAACAAGGAAACAGAAAACTTGAATAATATGATAAACATGTTAGACCTAACAGACATATACAGAACACTACATCCAAACTCAGGGGGTTATACATTCTTCTCAAGTGCCCATGGATTTTTCTCCAGGAGAGACCACATGTTAGGTCACAATTCAGCTCTCAATAAATATAAAAAGATTGAAATTATACAAAGCACCTTCTCAGATCATAATGAAATGAAACTAAAAATCAATAACAGACAGGAAAAAAGTAAATTTGCAAATGTATGGAGACTAAACAACACACTCCTAAATATTCGGTGGGTCAAAGAAGAAATTGCAAGTGAAATCTGTAGATATATTGAGACAAATGAAAATGAGAACACAACCTATCAAAACTTATGGGATACAGTGAAGGCAGTCTTGAGAGGGAAATTTATAGCCCTAAATGCCTATATTAAAAAACAAGAAAGAGCTAAACTCAAAGATTTAACTGAACAACTAGAGAAACTAGAAAAAGAACAGCAAACCAATCCCAAAGCAAGCAGAAGGAAAGAAATAATAAAGATTAGAGCAGAAATAAATGAAAAAGAGAACAGAAAAACAATAGAGAAAATCAACAAAACCAAAAGCTGTTTCTTTGAGAAGATCAATAAAATTGACAAGCCCCTCGCTAGACTAACAAAGAAAAAAAGAGAGAAGATGCAAATAAATACAATCAGAAATGAAAGGGGGAAAAATACAAATGACCTCACAGAAATAAAAAGAATCATAAGAGGATATTATGAGAAACTATATGCCAACAAACTAGACAACCTAGATGAAATGGGCAAATTTCTAGAAACGCACAACCAACCTACACTGACGCTTCAAGAAATACAAGAACTTAACAAACCAATCACAATTAAGGAGATTGAATCCGTTATCAACAATCTCCCAGCAAAGAAAAGTCCAGGACCAGATGGCTTCACAGGTGAATTCTACCAAGCATTTCAAAAAGAACTAACAATCCTGTTTACATCCTGTTTAAACTCTTCCAAAGAATTGAAGAGGAGGGAAAATTACTCAACACATTTTATGAAGCCAACATCACCCTAATGCCAAAGCCAGATAAAGATTCCACAAGAAAAGAAAATTACAAACCAACCTCTCTAATGAACATAGATGCAAAAATTCTCAACAAAATACTTGCAAATCGAATCCAACAGCATATCAAAAGACATATATCATGACCAAGTGGGATTTATTCCTGGTGTACAAGGCTGGTTCAACATAAGAAAGTCAATCAATGTAATATACCACATTAACAAACTGAAGGAAAAAAACACAAGATCATCTCAATAGATGCAGAAAAGGCATTGGAAAAAATGCAACATCCTTTTTTGATAAAAATACTTCAAAATATAGGAATAAAAGGAAAATTCCTCAATATGATAAAAGGCATATATAAAAAACCCACAGCCAACATCAAACTCAACGGGGAAATGTTGAAAGCTTTCCCTCTAAGATCAGGAACAAGACAAGGATGCCGACGGTCACCATTGTTATTCAACATTGTACTAAAAGTTCTAGCTAGGGCAATTAGATAAGAAAAAAAAATTAAAGGCGTCCAAATAGGAAAAGAGAAAGTAAAACTCTCACTGTGTGGATCCTGTACTTAGAAAATCCTGAAGTATCCACAACAAAGCTACTTGAACTAATAAAAGAGTTCAGCAAAGTGGCAGGATACAAGATCAACATACAAAAATCAGTAATGTTTTTGTACACTAGTACTGAACAACCTGAGGAGGAAATCAGGGGGAAAATTCCATTTTCAATAGCAACAAAAAGACTCAAATACCTAGGGGTTAATTTAACCAAAGTAGTACAGGACCTATAGTAGAAAACTACAAAACAATGCTAAAAGAAATTTAAAAAGACCTAAACAAATGGAAAAATATTCTGTGTTCATGGATTGGAAAAATAAATATCGTGAAGATGTCAATCTTGCCTAAACTGATTTATAGATTCAATGCAATACCAATCAAAATCCCAACAGCTTACTTTACAGAATGAGAGAAGGCAATTACCAAATTTATCCAGTAGGTAAAGTTCACCTAAATAGCCAAAAGCATTCTAAAAAAGAAGAACAATGTGGGAAAATTTCACTGCCTGACCTTGAAACATATTACAAAGCTACAGTGGTCAAAACAGCATGGTACTGGCATAAAGATAGACACATTGATCAGTGGAATAGAATTGAGAACCCAGAAATATACCCTCACCTATACAGTCAACTGGTTTTTGACAAACCTACCAAGCCCACGCTAATGGGATAAAACAGTCTCTTCAACAAATGGTGTTGGGAGAACTGGATATCTATAACCAAAAGAATGAAAGAGGACCCCTATCTCACCCCCTATACAAGAAACAACTCAAAATGGATTAAAGATCTAAATATAAAAGTCAGGACCATAAAAGTGCTAGAAGAAAATGTTGGGAAATCTCTTCAAGACTTTGTAGTAGGTGGTGGTTTCTTGGACCTTACACCCAAAGCACATGCAACAAAAGAAAAAATAGATAAATGGGACCTCCTCAAAATTAAACTTTTGCACCTCACAGGACTTTGTCAGAAGGGTGCAAAGGCAGCCAACTCAATGGGAAAAAAAATTTGGAAATCACTTATCTGATAAAGATTTAATATCCAGGATATATAAAGAGATCTTACAACTCGACAATAAAAAGACAAACGACCTAATTAAAAAATGGGTGAAAGACTTGAGTAGACATTTCTCCAAAGAAGAATTACAAATGGCAAAAAAAACACCTGAAGAAATGCTCAACATCACTCATGATTAGGGAAATGCAAATCAAAACTACAATGTGATATCATTTCACACCTATCAGAATGGCCACTATTAAAAAGACAGAGAACTACAAGTGTTGGAGAGGATGTGGAGAGATAGGAACACTTCTTCACTGTTGGTGGGAATACAGAATGGTACAGCCACTATGGAAGACTGTTTGGCAGTTCCTAAAGAAGATGAATATAGACTTGCCACGTGACCCTGCAATACCACTACTGGGTATATACCCAGAAGAACTGAGAGCAGTGACACAAACAGACATCTGCACACTGATGTTCATAGCAACATTATTCACCATTGCCAAAAGTTGGAAACAACCCAGGTGTCCATCAACAGATGAATGGATAAACAAACTGTGGTCTATTTACACAATGGAATATTATGCAGCTGTAAGAAGAAATGAAGTAGTAAAGCATATGGCAACATGGATGAAAGTGGAGGACATTATGTTGAGCAAAGCAAGCCAGACACAAAAGGACAAATACTGTATGAATGTGTTACTATGAACCAAATATATTGTGTAACATATTGATTAAAAAAAAATTTATATGTATCCATTACATTTAATTGAGAAATGTAAAAAAAAAAAAAAAAAAAAAAATAGCCCAGCCACTGTATTGTACACTTAAAAATGGAAAAAAAAAATTTTTTGTTATGTATATTGTATTACACACAAAGACACACACACAGATGTAGTCTAGAGAAAATATGGAAGAAAAGCATAAACAAGAAGTGAAAGAGATGCAGTTGTTGGGCCCACAGAGGCTTTTGTGGAGCAATGTCACAGGATCTAGTTTTTTTGGAAGTTGCTGCTAAAAAACAAAACAAAACAAACAAACAAAAAACTTTTCAACAGTACTGACCTGCTGGGGATTGAATCATGTCCCCCACAAAAGGCATTTTCAGGTCCCAACCTCTGTTCTTGTGGTATTAACCCATTTGTAAATAGGACCTTTGAAGTTGTTATTAGTTAAGGGGTGCCCAAACTGAATGAACATGGGCCTTAATCCAGTATAGCTGAAGTCTGTATAAGAAAAGGAAATTGGACATGGGGAGCAGCCAGAAGCTCGAAGTCAATGGAAACTGGAAAGGAAAGGAGAAGACACCGCCATGTGCACTGTCATGTGATGGAAGAACCAAAGAATCCCAAAGTTTGCAGCAGCCAGAAGCATCTGACTCCAGGTTGAAGGAAGCCTTCTAACCTTTGAAACCATAAGCTAATGATTTCCCATTGTTTAAGCCAATCCACTATATGGCATTTGTTTTATCAGCCAGGAAATTAATACATGACCATTAAGGTTTTCAAGTTTCAGCATATTGGCAAAATCTGAAAATATTTTCCACTATTACAAAACCTTTAGTGCTGAACTGACATTTGAAAATGATGGTGTGTGCGTGTTTTGCCACGTGAAATACAGTAAATATGAATCTACTGACCTGAAAATATAAGTAAAGTAATGTCAGTTCTATACTGTATCCTCTCTGCTTCAAAGATTTCTCCAGTAAGACAGGTTGAAAGAATCAAACATCTATTTTGTAAGCATTGCTTAAAGAAACTAAAGTATTGTTTTTCCTAAACCAAATACCGATAGCACCTCATTTTATAGTTCAGTTGAATAACCGAAAAACAACAGAACTTTGTCTTAGCTTAAATTGTGAAATAGCACATATGAGAGTTTTGATGGGGTGAGTGTATTGTGCAGGGCACAAGGCTAGTCCTGTTAGTAGTGCGTCATGGGTATTAGTGTTTTTGTGTTGTCTGTCAATTCACTGAATGAGAGATTTAGTCATGGTATATGTGGAGATGGCAAATAATTTAGTAGAACTGTATTAAAAGAATGCCAAGAGACAATGCAAAAATGGCTGGGAGTCATTTAAACAAACTTAGCCTCTCTGCAGACTTCACTTAGAGCTTTCATCCACATCTAAGTGGATCTAAAGTGGGATAGCTATTATTACTTTGACTCTGTATTAGTAAACACCCAGTCTGGACACATCTCTTCTAATTTGAGGAAGAATAAGCAAATAAAACCACGTAGCCTATGATGATAAGCTATATTATAAAATTCAATGCCTATCTTAAAGATTTATAGGAAGAGCAAACTTCATAAAATAGGGCACATTTTAAAAATAAAAAAAATAAAAACACTTGTTTGTTTTCATGTTTTGGGTTAGAAGCACATAACCTCTGTGAAACAGAGAAAAAAATAGAAGCTTATATGGAAATTATAAGCTTAGAAGAAAGTTCAACAGGATGAATTTCAAAGGGAGTATTTAAGATGACAATAGAGGTGAATGAAAATAAAACAAAATTAATAGAATAATTTTAAAAAATCATCATTAGAAGATTTGTTCAGTATACTTGCTCCTGTGGAAAGGAGATTACTAATGGGTGGAAAACTTGAGAAAACTTTTAGAGAGAAAAGATATAGAAATAAAAATATATAGAAATAAAATATATATAGAGAAAGCGATTGACATGGAGATGAGAAAATGATATACTGAAACCAACCAAAGAATATTTAAATAAAAACATTAAAAATAAAATAATAAAATCCAATATTTATTGAGCAAATGCTAAATGCCAGGCATTTCCCTAACTTTTCATGTATGAATTAATTGAACCCTAACAACAATAACAAACTGGAGAGCTATTCCTGTTTTATACATAAGGAAAATAAGATTGACATAGGTTATATAAGATTAATTTCATGTTACTGAAGAGCCAGGGTCAAATTTGGGCAGTCTGGCTCTGTGATCTCAATCAATCAGCTCTGTTGCCACAAAAATTATGGTACTTTATGTGGCATTGAAATCAAATAAATATGTCTTTTTGTTAAAAGTTGGCATATATAATTATAAATTTTTAAAAGGTTAAAAATAATTGAAAAACAAAAAAACCTCAACAAGAGATTAATCCTCTCCTTAAAATCCTTTCTGTGTGGGTATATATATATATGCATATGCGTGTATTTGTGTATAACTTAGTTTAAAAAGTAGTATATAAATGCAGCCTCTGTGTAAAATATACTAACAATCCATTACTCAGTGATTTAAAGAGTAAAAATCTCCCTTTGCTATTACCTTATTGACGCTGTCAGCTTATTTTATTTTTTAAATCTTTTGATGATACAAACCATGTTTGAGTGTCCTGGTGTGTAGGTATGCAAAATTTAATCTCTTGAGCCTTAGAAGTGGTGAACTGGAGCAAAGGGTATACACATTTAAAATGTTGGGTGACATTTTTGGGATACTTAAGTTTTTCTATCTCTCATTATTATAAATTTGACTTCTACCTGTTATATTCTATAGTTATTTAGCTCTATTTTACTGATAAAGGAAAGTTATTTTTGATATTCTTATAAACAGTCATTTTAACCACATCAATTATAATTTTCAGTTGTCTTTGATTTTCTAAGTGTGCAGAAAATATATCATTTGTTAATAATAGCAGTGTATTTACTTTTTTCTTGTTTTTTAAAAATCATTTATTACTTTTCTTGACTTATCACATGGGCTTGACCTTTCAGAATAATATTAACTAGTGGTTCTCTCCATCTTGTTCCTGCCTTAATCAGGATAAAGAACTCTCTCCTTTTTCAAATTTATTAATTTTTTCCTCATCAATCATAGCTGTTAGATTTTTGTCAAAATATCTATATATGTTTATAAATTTTTTAAACTCTAAAGTGGTGACCTGTGATTTCAACTTCTTAAAGCAGAACTCTCCTTATTTCCTGGGATAAAAAGCTAGTTTTAAATACTATAGTAATTTATTTTGTGGTGCTTCATATTAATGGTTATAATATATGATATAAAATATTTTTGAAAAGGTGAAAATAAGGAAAAGTGATATTTCAAACAGGACATTTATTTTCCAAACACTAGAGAACAAAATGGCAAAGAAAGCATAGGCCATGTAGGAAAAAGATAGGTAACAAAAACAAGATTTATGAATTGTAAATAATAAGACAAGGTGGCAGATGTTGGACCAAATCGATTAACTATGTTAGTAAGATTAAGTTGTACATCTCTTATATTAGAAAGCAGACAATTTCATATTGAATTTTTAAAAATCTAACTAAAGTTCTTTAGAGATACCCTTGAAAAATTAAGACATCAAATTATAAATAAAAGATAGATACAAAATTATAAGGTAAATAAAAATGATGATAAAATCACCTCAAAAACACCATCTCCCATATTTGGAAGGCAGCTATACTCATCACTATACCACCAACACTACACAACTCCCATATTTGAACACTTCATATGTGCCAAGTGGTTGCCATGCATTATTTCACTTGATCCTCACAAGGTTCTGGCTAAGTAGGTATTTATTATTCTTATTTTATAACTAAAAAAACTGAGGTTTACCAGAATTAATTAAACTGTCAATGGTGGAAGTGTAGATGTTAGAGCTGCTTCAAAACCTCCATTCTTCTCACCATTCTATATTGATAATCAGTGTTTACGTGTAGAAACACAAAACTGGATTTAAGGAAATAAGAAACAGCATCAGGTAATTATCCAAATTTAATATGGATGTTAATGCAGCTTGGGGGACCAGATATGGAAGAGAAAAGATAAAGAAGAAAGACAAGTATATTTTCAGGAAACTGATGTTGTATGGACTCACTTTTATTTCTGGGTCAGGAAATTATTGAATCTGTGGACCTTATGCTGATTGATGTAATCCAGTCAGTGAAGGACAAATATTACATGACCTCGCTGATATGACTTAAGCGAAGTGAACAGATTCACAGAGCTAGAGTCTGGAATATAGGTTATCAGGAAATAGAAAGGGAGTAGTGGGTGGTGAGCTGATGCTCAAGTAGGCAAAGCCTATGAAAAGGTGGAAGGGGGTGGTTGGACAGTGGATGGGGGTGATAGTGGTTCATTGATGTGGTTGGGTTTGATGGTGCTGGAATGTGAGTGGGAGTAGGGTCAGGGGCTTGGGTTGGACTATCCATAGAACAGGGGCCAGAACTGGAGGAAGGAGCAGGTGAACTCTGGGGATGTGTAGGTCTATGGTTAAAACTACAATGGTGGGAATGTTCTTTTGGCAAACATGGCAGGGGAAGTTTAGTGGTGCCTGGTGTCAGGGGGTAGGGGGATATAAAGGAGAGGGCACACCTGGGGCATGCTTCAATGTAATATGAAAGTGTTCATCTTATCATAGAGTGCTATCTCAGTGGGTGGAGACCACACAATAAACAAGAAAATATTAAACTCCCATTCTGGGGAGTCCTGCTGTGCTCTCAATTAGAGAGACAAGAATCTCTCGAGAACATAGACAGTGCCTAATAAAAGGAAACAGACCAATATATCAAGTCCTCAAATTATTGCATGTAACTATGAACCTTATTCTCCAAAAATTGAAACTTAATGATTACCATAGGTTCTGAGGGGAGGGGGAGGGAAAAACAGAATAAATGGAGCTTTTAGGGCATTGGAATTGTTCTGAATGATCTTGCAATGACAGATACAGGCTATTTTAAGTTTTGTCAAAACCTATAAAAGTGTATCTTGCAAAATATAAACCATTGACCATGATTAATGGTCAATGCTTAATGATCATTAACTATGCATGGTTAATGGTTAATGGTCAATGGTACCAATGCTTCAATATTTGTAGATCAGTTGTAACAAATGTACCATATATATGTAAAATATTATTAATGGGGGAGAGTGGGAGATGAGGAGGGGGTTGAGTATATGGGAATTCCCTATATTTTCCATGTGACTTTTCTATAACCTAAAGCTTCTTTGAAGATAAAGTGAATAGAAATAAGACACTGAAGGAACATATGGAAGACGTTGTCACTGTATATAAAAGATAACAGATATCATGATGAAAGACACATTGAAAAAATATTTTAAATTTTACTTTATTTTAAAAAAATTTAATTTTAATTTTTAAAATTTTATTGTTATTTATTATTATTATTTTTTTATTTTTTTATGTGTTTATTTTTTGGCTTAGTTTTGGGGGAGGTTTTGGGTTGCAGAAGGGTCACAACTGTGGCAGGGGAGGATCACTGGTGTGGGGTGTCAAGTGCTAGGGGATGTGTGGGGAGGGATAGACCTAGAACATGCCTCTATGGCATATGAATATGTTCAATTGGTCATGGTGTGTTATCTCAGTGGATGGAGACCTACACAATAACTGAAACCATATTGAATTCCCATCCTGGAAAGTCCTGTTACATTCTCTAATAGAGCAGCATGA
This sequence comes from Tolypeutes matacus, assembly GCA_026826555.1. NCBI lineage: Eukaryota > Metazoa > Chordata > Mammalia > Cingulata > Chlamyphoridae > Tolypeutes > Tolypeutes matacus. The sequence goes on along the minus strand of JAKSZT010054487.1, from coordinate 32,051,482 downwards.
ATCCCCTGTGTACATGAGTATTGCCTAGTGAAGAAGGACAGACCATTATGCCAGGCCATTGGTACTGATGGTTGTATTTATGAAAATTTTCCTGTGAAATTGAAACTTGGCCTAGAATTATAAATTACCTAAGAGTTACTTCCTGAAAGCTTCCTTGTTGCTCAAATGTGGACTCTTCTCTAAGCCAAACTTAGCATATAAACACACTACTTCTCCTCACTCCCAACCCACCGGTGTGGGACATGACTCCTGAGGGGATCCTCCCTAGCACTGAGGGATTATTGCCAAGTGCCAACTAGTGATGCATTTGGAAAAAGACCTTGTCCAAAAAGGGGAAATATTAAATACAAATGAGTTTTTATGGCTAAGAGATTTCAAAGTGAGTCGGGAGGTAATTCCAGAGGTTACGCTTAAGCACATCTCAGCAGAATCTCAGTGACTGCCACAGTAAACACTGCCTCAAACAGCGGGGCTCCTGAGGGCTCTAGAGACATCCAGACACTATAGCAGGGCAGACAGTTCAGGAATTCGGCACCTTTTCAGTGGGCCTTACTTTGGAATATATGCTTCCCAAAGTAACTGTGTAAAATTCACTTATAATTTCCCTTCACATGACTCTTCTGTCCCTTTTATTTGAACCTATAATTAGCACTATACTTATTAAATATATGTACCAGAGACTTAAATCTTCACTCTGTTCATATGTCAGTTGCTCCCTGAATCTCAGCAGAGTTGCGACACCTACTCTCCAGTTCATTGGACTTGCATAGAACAACTAACAAAAGGATGATTATGGACAACACACTTTAAAAAAACAGAGAGTACCTACAACTACAAGCAATACAGTTTCATCCATCCTATGGTGTCTAACGACCCACTCAATCAGAAACAGAGTGGGCATCACCACCCCAAAATCCTCAAAATTGAGGAATGAACAAACATAAGGGAGGAATGCAACTATAGACTGTTGTAGACTTATTATTCTGGCAATGGAAGAACTTGTATCATTGATATAAAGGCAGTGGCCACCAGAGGCTCTGAGGGGAGGGAGTCAGACGAATAGGTAACATGGAGCATTTTGGGGACATTGAAATTGTCCTGCACGACATTGCAATGATGGATACAGGCCATTATACATTTTGTCAAAACCTATAAAATTGTGCAGTGCAAAGTGTAAAGTATAAGGTAAACTACAGCCCATGTTTAGTAGCAATGCTTCAATATGTGTTCATCATTTGTAACAAATGCACCACACTAATGAAATATGTTGTTAATGTGGGAAAATGTGGGTGGGGGAGGGGATGGGGTATATGGGAATCCCCTATATTTTTTATGTAACATTTATGTAATCTAAAGCTTCTTTAAAAATAAAAAAATATATTTTAAATAAATAAATAAATACATTTTGAAATTTGAATACTTTTTTAACTATTAAGATTGTTTTAGCTGTATCATTTTAAGAAGGAATTTCTTCAATTTCTTTACAGTAGGTTATTTTCAACTTAGAAATGGCTTTTAAAAATAATATGATGGCCATTCAAAATTATGCATTTCAGTTTTATATTACAGCCATTTTAAGTATATATTTATACTGTTAAATGTCGATTGAAAAATACCAAAAAGACTCAGATGCATCTGGTTCAACACAATATGATTTTTCTCTGATTGTTCACATTTGCAGTTCCCCATCTTCTTCAAAGTAATATTGGAGTATCATTTTTTTCCCAGATGATGATAAATCATTGCAATATCAGAATGTTTATATAGCGTAGGTTATTCCATTTTTGACATGCAAAGGTAAAAATGACAATATTTTTATTATATCAGTGTTGAGCGTGTACTTGGTTGTCATTTGACTAGAATTTGAGTTATAAGAATGAAATGAGCAGACCACAATAAAGCCAACATGATAATTTTAGCCATCTAAACAACTGAATCCAATGCTGCAGCTGATGTAATTTTGTGTTGGTCAATATCTCTCTTTAAGATAGCCCCCGTTATTGCATTGGCAATACCACATTCAGTTATAGTTCATGGCTGCATGCATGCATATCAGTGTTTGTGTGTGTATATACAAATTTTATAGTATGTTTGCCATTATTAAATATAGAGGATATTAAGACAATCTGAGATTGTGCCATACATTAACCTGATGTTGTTATATCAGTGGAAAAATTTGGAAATTAAGCAATGTTATATTTTTCAATGTAAAGGAATTGGTCCAATTATTAGTATCTCCAGGAAAGTACCCTAAACTCAAAATACAGTTTTTATGACTCTTTGTTTAAATACTCATTAAAAAATTCACACTTACCAAATTAAAATAAAATCATATAATGTCATCTGGTACAATGGCTACAACTGAAAAATGAGTTAAAAATAAGGAATCAAAGTATTTATACATCATAAATAATTCCATTTATGAAATAATAGGATAGAAATTCCTTTTTTTTTTTTTTTTACAGTATTTCAAGCACATCAAATGCAGTGGCGCTTAGGTGAAGAAATACTAAGCTTACTAGGAGAACTTGGATATCTTGTATTTTGAAAGATGTGGAAGTTAAAATGTCACAAATTATAAGGTTGTGATGAAATATGTTTATTTCGAGCATCATTTTCCCATGCAAGGTGACAAAGCATACAGATGTTATGCTAGGTAGGAAACTACTCAATATAATCCTTATATGAATCTCATGCATTTGTAGATTTACTTTATGTACTTTCATTTCATACTGTGTTCCACAGAACTTACTGCTGCAAGAAAATTCTGTAAAAAAAAGTAATCCATGTTCAATTAATGTTAAAAAGCACTGCATTCTTGTCCCCATATTGGAAGGTCACAAGAAACTTTAATATATTAAGGCTCTTAGAAGTAATATCATAATGAAAATTTATGTTTGTTCCCTGAGTGATTCTCAAAAACTTAACTATTGCATGTTTTTAAACATAGTACTTACATAAACATAAATGTAGAACACACCTGGAAAATGCTAATATAGAGGAGAATCCTATTCTGTTTTCTAGAATGTGAAAAAATAGCATATTAATATTTAGGAACATAGAAAATCATGGCTGAAGGAGTATTTAAAGTAGGAGATGACAACCTTACATGAGGTTTTGGAATCCGTTCTTTAGCCTTCTGTCAGATCATCTATAGCCAACATTTGCTTGGAATAGTCACATGAAAGGCAACTCACAGTTTCTTACTGATAACATCTGCTTTTCCCATCGATGGGCTTCACTGATTCTTGTTTTTTTGTTTGTTTGTTTTGCTTTTTCCTTAATATTGAACTGGGATCTCTCTTTTTAGTTTCTGGCTGAAACTAATCCTATGCTCAATTCAGAAATGTAATACTCAGCTTTTGTGGATTTTGGGATGGGGGTAGTAAAAGGCCTATCCAAGATGTGAGAAGCTTGTGTGGTCCGTCCTGTAGAAAAGGGGCTAACAGGAATTAGGAAATACACCTCAGTGGAAGAGGAAAGATGGCCTCTTCCAAATTAAAGTTGGCTGGGGGGAAGCAGAGCGGTGTTTCTTTAGGTAGGTAAGATATTTCTTCTAGCATCAAACTTTAATGTACCTATTAATAATATCTGGGTGATTTTGGCAAAATGAAGATTCTGCTTCACTAGTTTGGAGTTAAGGCCAGGATTCTGAATACCTAAAAACCTTCCAGGTGATGCCAACTCCAACTGCACTTTGAGTAGCAAAGTCTCTAGGAGACTTGCATTGCTTCCTGACTAAGGATACAGAGCATCTATTGAGTCTGGTTAGATAATGCAGTTTCCCAGACTGTCTTTATTGCAAAAATCACCTGGCAGGTCTTTTATAAATATAGATTCCTAGACCCAATTCCAGGTGTACTGAGTAATAACCCTTTAAGGTTAAGCCCCAGACAGTTTTATTTTTAATACATGCCCCAGGTGGTTCTTATGATTAGCAAGTTTGCAAAGCACTAAGTTACTACAGTGTTTTCCTCGAGTTGATTTTCAGACCACAGCCAAGTTGATTGTATAAGGATTTGTTCTCCTGAGGAACTTGTTGGAATTACCAACGCTTAGATGTCATTGCTAAATGTAAGAATTCAAATCTCCCCAACACCCAGATGCACACCAGGCATGTGAATCACTGATTATGCATGCTACTCTTTAATGTATTCCCCAGCCTTTATTGAAGATATTTAAATATTCTATCCTGTCTCTATTCACCAAGTGGGAATGCTAAAAGCAGTGCCCCCCTAAGGTCACTGTGGTTAAGACCCTGGTAATTAGTGAAAGGGCACAGAGAAATGGCTCCCTGGGGAGAGTTGGGTCTTTACCGATCTCCATTAAACTGAGAGGATGGTGTATAGTGTCTTTCAATGATAAAGAGAAGGTTTCTTATGTTAGTGACTCCAGCCAAGTCACTGAGTTTAGAGCATAATTTTATCCTCCACAGGGAAATGGTGGAGGTTGGGGGACAGTTATAAGGTATAAAGGGAAACTTGGTGCATTTGTCAAACACACGCTTTCGAGTTAGATAATGCGGTGTTGGCTCTGTTTCTTGATGACCGCAACAACACCACGAGTAGCTATTCAGTGTTTATTATGAACCAGGCCCTTATCTAGGTGCTATAATCTATATGCGTGACTTTAAGTCAGTGACAACCCATGTGCATTCTTTCAGTTTCCTATTTCCTATTATCATTTCCACAAATCATCATTTGATCTCCCCCATGTAAAGAAAATCCCTTCCTATTTTCTAAAAAAGCATCCTAAGTGACTTTATCTTCAATGTGGGTCGACTATACACCACCATAGATTCACAGTTCCTTAGTCTCCTCAGTGTCAGTTGATCCTTATCTCCTTGTCACCTTATACGCCCATTCCACACCCTGGACCTGGAACTGTTTCATTTCAGATATTTCTAAACACTCTAGAGTATTATCAAGCCTAAGCTTCTGTATGTTTAACCTCAAATATGCCTTCATTATATTTGTTCTTTAACTTTGTACCTGTGGTTTCAGAATTCCTTTATTTTCTTTGAGTTACATCTAGTTTCTTCTTGCTTTCTTCCTTAACAACTTTGGACCCTGTTTCCCCTCTCCCCTCACTGGCACAATTGTCTCACTATTCTATTCCACTTATACTGCCACTCTTCTGTTTCACCCCTTTAGGCATTCCCATTCCTAGAAAATCTGACAATCTTCTCCTCTCTCTTTGTTGTAGAAACCTATATGACCAGGTGCAGCAGTATCATTATTTCCTGAGGGCGTTGAATCTCTGAAAGATTGTCAATACACTCAACAATACTTTCACTCAAACTTGAAAACCACTGCTCTAACCAGCCCTCTAATGTCTCTCATTTTCATCAGGAAGATTTCATTTCCTACTCTTTTCAAGGATATCGAGGCTATCAAATTTGACTTCCCTCTACTTCTTTCCCTTAACTCCTTGTAAATATACCTGTGTCAACACTCAATCTAATTTGTCTCCAAAGTCAGACGATGAGGTCTTTGGTCCTGTCCACACCAAATTCCTCCATCTTTGTTCTTGAGCCAACCTATATACTTTTATTCTTTGTGTTAGCTTCCATGTCTCTGTCTTATATCTCTCTGTCTCATTTCTCTTTGCCCCCCCACATCTTTTTTCATATCTTTTTCTCCATGTCTCTTCCTCCTTCACTCTCATTTCTCTCCCTTTCTAATTCCATACACACTCCCCTTTTCTCTCTGTCTCCTTCTCTCTGCCTCTTTCTAATCTTTATCTCTCTACTGGCTCCTTTTCCTGAGCCTATAGATAAAGTCATATTTTTCTTGTTTAAAAAAAAAAAAGAAGAAAGAGGAATAACTTTTGCTTGATTCTGTATCTTCCTCTACTTCATTCTCATCTAAAATTCTAGGAATACTAATCTAAAATTACTATTTCCATTTTTCACTTTCATTCAGTAAACTTTAGTCTTGTGTTTAACCTTATTCCATCACTAAAACTTTCTCATTCTGCTCACCAGTGACCTCTAATTATTAAATCTAATAGAGACATCCACTAATTAAGTCAAATGGTACTTTAATTCTATAGGAAATTTGACCCTGTTAACCAATCACTTCTTCATAATGTGCTTTCCTTTTTTGGCTTCCATAACATAAAATCTCTTATGACTTTTTTGTGCTTATAATAATTGTGTCTTTTTTCCAGCCTCTTCTTCCTGTGTCTTTTCCTTACATATTGGTGTTTCCCAGATGTGGGATATTGAAGAAATATGACCACATTATTTTGCAGTGTATTTTGAAGCCCCTATTATATGGGCTGTCCTTGTGTCTGGCTTATACCAAGAGAATGTCATGTCATAAAAGAGATGTTGTTGATCAAACCCTGGACTACAAGAGGCCTGGCAGATTCTGCATTCACTCTCTTACAATGTTAAGCCGAGATTCCTATGTTGAGAAGCAGCCTGTCATAAAAGGCTGCATAGAAAGAGAGCACAGTACAACATAAGAGTCTCACCTGAGCCCCACCAGTAGATGTGTGGGGTAAATGCAGCATATGATTGAGTGCAGACAAGATTTGCAGAACAATCATTCAGTTTAATCACAGAATTTTAGTAAATATTTAATTATTTTTGTTTTAAGCCATTAAGTTTTGGGGTGGTTTGGGGTGGTTTTTATGTAGCAATAAAAAAGTGATATACCAGAATTCCTGCAGTTGATAATTTCACTCCACATTCCTAAACTATCCCTGGACACCTTTTGTAGTTCTAACTGTATTCCTTATGTTTATGACTCACAAATTTATATTTCCAGCTCTAACTTCTGTTGAGGGCCCCAAAGCCCTCAATAATCGAATATCCCACAATTCTTATAACTCAAAACTCTAAAACCTGAACATCGCCTCATGCTTCTGATTTATTTACTGGACCCATTTCCCACCCAGTTGCCCAATCCTGGACTATTGTAATAACCTGCTGACTGGTTTCCCTGGCATCAGTCTTAGGCTCCTTGAATATTTCCTGCATTGTAATATAACTAGAATAAAAATTCAACCATGTCTCTGCCTTTCAATTAATTTATAAAATAAAATTGAAGTTATTAGCACAGCACACAGAGCCTTCCAATTTGACCCCTAAAAACCTATTCAACCTTACCTCCTCCAATTCCATTCATGACATGACATTTTTCTGTATGAAAAATAGTGAACTATATAAACATATGTATATAGGATGAAATTTCAATGATTGTGTTTCCAATGAGGCCTTTCCCTTTGATAGGAAAATATTTTTGTTCCTTTACTTGGTTAAGTCCTACTCAGCCTTCATGATGGAGCTCAGGAATTACCTTCTCCAGGAGGCCTTCCTTGAAGGGGTTAAGACAGTGTATTCTTTATCAGTGTGCTATAAAATTCTGTGCATATTTCTACCTGAGCAATTGTCCTACTGCGTGGAATTGCCTGACTTCTTGTCTGTGTTTCTAAATCTTCTATCAGCTACTTCAGCATAGTTAGTGCATTCTCCTCACAATTCCCAGCATCTTGTTCAGAGCCCGATTCTGACATTACTCAATAAATATTGGTTGAACTTTTGTTTTGAACTTGGCTTTCTCAGCTATAATGTGTAGTTAGTAATATTGACTTTATGTCATTGTGAAGTAAAATTGGTAAACAGAGTACCTGACACAGTTTTAGCTTTTTCTGGTACTTCTCCACTGCCCCATGCCTCCATATACACACTGAAGAAAGAAAACTGAATGGAGCAAAAAGGGGAAAACTAGACATCAGGCTGTCTAGATATAAGAACGAGTTAAATGTCACACAGAGACTTTTTAAGATGAATTGGCTATATTTTTGCCTAGGTACTGGGCACTCCTCTCTCTCTCAGATCCTAGACAAATGTAAGCAGAGTCTCTGGATACTCCATTAACTTTTGTAGAGGGTCTGAATGTGCTTGTAGGCTGGTCTGGCAAGAACAACTTTCTATATAACTAGGACACAAAAATAGGTTGTACTCAGAAATAGATCTTTTGGTTATTAGATTTTTTTGTCTATGCTTAATTCACTTATATGCAGTGCTTTTATATTTACCTTGTTATATTTAACTCAGAATTCCTATCAAAGTGGTTTTTGTCTTGATTTTTAAAGGGAAGAGACATGACCCTTGTTGGGAGAGTGTAACTGGATTTGGAGATAATATAAAATTTTGTGGTTTTTTTTTTTTTTTTTGTAATTGCTTGAATTGGCTTTTAGTTATTCTGTTTAATGTATTTTGAATGTAAATAACATTCAAAAAGTGCTTGAGGTATTTGGATACATCAAGAGTAGTTGCTTAAAACAAATTTATAAACACTATTTAAAAAAAATATATATATATATATTCTTAATCAGGTATATATATGTATATATATATATATATATATACACATACACACCTGGAATGGAATTTTCATCCAGCTTTGGGAATCATATTCTAAGAGGAATGTAGAGAAACTAGAATGTGTGCAAATAAATGTATCTGGAATGATAAGCAATGCAATTATTTTATTAAAGAATTTCAGAAATATACTTCCTTATCTTTTTCATATAAATATTGAGCAATGACAGTAGCAAGAACAGAGTCCTGAGGCTGTCCATTTGGAGACTTTCTTCCTGATCTGAAAAACTGTATTAATCAGTTTTCTACCTAGTTAGTTGTTAAACCACTTACTACTTACCATTATAGATCTAATCTATATTCCATATATACTTTTAATAAATATATCATGGGAAAAATTATCAAGGTTTTCAAAAGCTATATTGAATTTCAATATAAGCTAAGCACAGTCTATTCCTTATCTCCATCTAGTAACCCTCTTAAAAAGGAAAATGTTTTCTTCTCCCATGACAGTTCATTTATTCATTAATCCATTAAATAGTCCTTGAGCCTGACACTGTCATTGCTTTCCACTGTAATGGATATTTGCAGTACCAAAATATGCTCCTTAACCTCAAATAGTTCACATAGTGTAACAGTTTGAGATTATTTTATGAATCTCAAAAAGAGAAGGATTATGTTTGTAAACTAATCTATTTCTCTGGGTGTGATACCCTTTGATTGCATTAAATTCAGTTGAGATGTATTTGATTGGACTACCTATTAAGATTAGGCTTTTAGATTTGACTTTGTCAGTGAGTGTGACTCAGGTTGAGTCCCTGCCCCCTTGTTAGGTCTGATGTAAAACGGACACTCAGTCAAGAAGACACAGGAGAAAAGAGAGAGCTCTGTCATTTTTGATCCTGGGGTCCTGGAGAGAGATGAGCCATTCACCTTCTAGTTTGCAGCTAACCTTGGGAAGAAAGCAGAACAACTGAGACTGATATAGGAGGCCTCCTATGCCAGGAGAGAGAGGAAGCCCTGAGAGACAAGCCCTATGACAACCTATAGCTGAGATTGGGAAGAAGCCAGGCCCACTAAGCCTCAGAGGAAGAGGAAGCCCACAGGGTAAAGCTGACACCTGGTCAGCTTTATCTTTATGCATACACACCCTCATATGATAGGAGTGTGCTTGGCGGAGGATGAGTTGGTGTAGGGAAACTGTAGGAGTGAGTAGAGAGTCTTTCTTAGGCTTGTCTTGCTGATGACTGAGCACTGATTACTGAGCATCATCCTTTTCATGTAAATAAGTATTCAGCTATAACTTATTAAGATAACAAAAAGAAATTAGTGAGGTTCATACATTAACATAAAAGAATTCCTAATTTTATATATTTGTATCTATTTTTTGGTAAAGATCTTGGTCTAATTACAAATTTTAGCACATGATTTATCATCCAGGAGTCCTCAAATTTTGTGAAGAATCAGTTATGATAGTGCTTCAAAATGACCTTTAACTTTAACCACTATTTAAAGCACTGGTGCATAGTTTTAGAATCTTTAAAAATATTATATCATCTATTTCAGAGACAGGTAAGTGTAATTATTTAATCAAATATATCTGATGTCTTTCTAACATTAAAAATTTTAAATTCTATACATTTTATCATCTTGGTCAAAAATTGGGGGTTGTGAATCTGACATAGGAGGGTGAGAAGTAGACAAAATCAACTGGAGGTACTGGGAAAAAAATTTATGATTCTAACAAAAAACTTTAACACTAATATTAGCGGGGAGTAGATGTTGCTCAATGGTTGAGTGCCTGCCTCCCATGTACAAGGTCATGGATTCAATCTCTAGTACCTTCTTAAAATATATATATATATATATATAAAATGTTATTTTTGGCAAGTCAACTGACAATCTCAAGTTCAATAAGTTAAATAAGTACAACCAGTTGACTTGCTTTGCTGTATTTTATTTAGTTTCCAATTTTCTGGCTCTTTTAAGCTATACAAACTTTTTCTGTGTGTAATTACTTTTATGCTTTATTTTTATAGAAAATGTAAGTGCAACTTTTGTGCATCTTTTCCTTAATGATTCTCTAATTACAAATGCTATAAAACCATTGCCCTATGAGCAAACATGGGAGGAGATATGTTACTTGGCCAAACTCCAACTTGTTTTCAACATTTTAATTATTTTCTAATAAAGCAACAGGGTTGTAGCCTCAAAGTGTAAGACAATAATGGGTTCTATATCTAAAATATGCTCCAGTGAGGCATTTAAACCTAGAATTGGGGCAGTCAAGAGCAATGCACAGGAAGCTGCCACAAGCAACAGAAACCAAGGAGGACAACAGGAAAGGAGGATACCCTCTTCTTGGGAGGCAGACCTCATTTTTTTTTTTCTGTTTTATTTTTCAAAATTAGTAAACTCTATTTCAACTTCAAAAAATAAAATAACAGAAAAGGCAGCTTAACAAATTATGGAAACATTAATTTAAAAAATCATGTTCAGGCACATTTATCTTTTTTAATCCTAAAAACAAACTCAATTTTTAATTTGGTCATTTTTTCCCCTCTAAGACACCTAGGAAATAATAATTGTTAAAATGTTCTCTGGAACAATTTGTTAGCTATCAGATTGGTCCCTCTCATTTAATTTGTAAATTGATATAATCTGCGCTCTCAAGAGACAGAATCTTTTTCTGAACCATCAGTGTCATTACCTAATAAAGTTTGAAATTGTTTATAAAATAACATTGCTAAAGAAAAGCAATTCTTTTCAAAATTTAAAGAAGGTCAAGATAACAATCATAGCATTCATATAATGATACAATTTAAGGTCTTTTACTTGTAACTTCTAGGGTAAAATAACATAAGCTACAGAAGATAATTCAGAATTTTTAGCTATAAGCAGAAACATTTTCTAGAAGAGTAAATTGTTTTTTCCCTAATAGTCATTGCTGGGAATTAAAAAGACAAAAATATAAGGTTGTAATGCCTTGTAATATCTATGTAAAATCACAGAATTTTAGAGTTTAGGAATATTTTCAGTGTTTATTATATGGCATTAGGATCATTGTAACATACTGATGTATGTGTATTCTTTAGTTTCACTAGGAGATACTGTTTTTCAAAATTAGAACTTGATTGAACATCTATAAAACACTTGAAATTTAATCAGTCATCACAACATGTTTAAGCAGAACATGGAAGTATAGAACAGGGAATTATTCCTATGGCAATTATATAATTCTGCTATTAAACTTGTGTATTTGCATTTGCTCATTAAATTTCATTTGTCAAAAACCAGTTGTTGTCATTATTTTTTAATGGACTATTTCTTAATCAATCATTTTTCACAAGATACATTTTACTATCTATATCCTAACCTAACTCTAAAGTCGTTTTTGTTTATTTTAACTCTTTAAAATTACTTTTTGATTGACCTCAGTGAAAGGAAGAAAGCAAGCCATCTTCAATATCCCTTAAATTGTTAATATTACAGTAAGCTCTAAATAATTTTAGGTTGTGAAGAAAGAATCATAATCCATTCTATGACATCTCATAATCATGATGTCAACTATTGCACAAAGCATTAAGGAGATTTTCAGATTTCACTTCAGGGCCAAATTGTCTTCCACTTACTTATGCTTCTTTCATACCAGGGAGGTCTGAAGGTTTTGGATCCCAGTAACAAGCACAATGCCTGCCCCTAGGTAAGACTCAAAAATAATTTTCTGTGAACAGATGAATAAAGTTATGAAAAGAAAATATGGAACATTCCAAAGTGAAGCATTATCCCAAAGATTTCCAAACTTATAAGAAAAGTCACCGAGGTGAACATTCTCACACTAACCATGCAGCAAGGGGTAGAAGATCTGCATCCCAGGTGGAAACATCTGCTTACCACTGGGGAAGATTTGGTCCACTGAAGTCAGGCTATGACCCCAAAATCTGTAGCTAGTACCTATTGTTTAGTAAAGATGTTAGTTTGAACTACTAGAATGCACTTGTATCAGTAATTTGGATATTCATCAATGTGTCATCTAAAATTGCCATCTTATGAGACCCATAAGATTATCTCTATACTAATTTGTCTTTTAAGAACAAACAATGTATCTGCATATGTGTGCCAGCTGACTAAATATTAGATTAAGGTGTTTTCTTTGGTCATAGTTATCCCATTCTTTTTTATATAGCATATATATTGGAGGAATTTTGAATAAGACTTTATTCATGCTATAGCTAACAAACATAAAGTAATGAAACCCCAAATAAGTGGATATAAACACAATTATTTGGGCAATTAAAAGTAAAAATAGAGTTTAAAAAAGCTCACCTGTCCCACTATTAAATGGGTTAGGTAAAAAAGTATTTCTGTGCAATGAAATTGTTTATAAAATTAGCATGAAATATTTAGAAATAAGTTGAAGATATTACTATTATTATTGTGTAATATATCAGGTACAGGTTTCTATTTATCAATTAAAGAAAGAATGGAAAATTGATATGTCAGATCACACTTAGACAGAATTTAGATTGAGAACGATTTTGTTGTAGAATATTTCCATACATAGGTTCAGGAAGATCTACCACCTATTTTTTTTAATGGGACTCTGATCTTCTCCAATTAAGAAGTGCAATCTCTTTCCCGTGGCCCCATATAATTTCTCCACTTGACAAAGAACTTTCCAAATTAAAAAAAAAAAAAAAATCGCATCTGATTTATTGCTATAAGCCTCTTTATTAAGACCTGAGGAAAATTTAGTGTTTCCTGGTAGAACTCCTCAGCTAAATATAAGGACTTCTAAGAATCTTAAGAGCATTTTGCCGTAACGTTTTTCTCACAGACCCAAAATAGAGACAGCTCTATCTTAAAAAAAAAAAAAAGGAAAAAAAAAAATGGATGGGGCTTTGGGGCATGCAGTGAACTCCGATGACTTTTTAAGAGGATTGTATTAACAAAAGCAACACCAGCTTGGACTAAAAGTTCAAAATGGTTTCTGTGCTCCCAATTTCTAAGAGCAAGCAGCAGGCTGAGATGAGAGAGCTACTTAGCTGCAAATATGGCTGTTCGAGAAAAGGAGGAACAACTCTCTGAGGTGGAACCAAGACTTTGAGAAAAAATGGATTAGGAAGTCATTCTCAAAACCAGAACCAGACCCTAAGCAAGTAATATTCATGTCCCTATAGATGGGGAAACAGGGAACATGTATCCAGCTGGATTCAGAATGGCCATGGACTGCTTCCCCTTCTCCCTTTTGAATGCAAGTATCCAATATAATGTGATTGAGATGATGGCATTCTGGATTTTGACACAATGCCTTAACGGTATGAGGTCTATATGAGAGGGAGGGATGTAGTTTGCATGTGGGAAGCCTGGAAATGGTTGTGGCCAGAGGGTAGACAATAGTAGATTATTTCCAAAGATGGCCACATCAATTTGTCTTATCCTGCATGCCTGTTTGCTATTTGAATTTTCCACTCCTCCCATCAAGAATTAGGATCTACATCCTATCCGCTTGAATTTACTCAGGTCCTGTGGCTTGTTTTCACCAACAGAACGAGATGGAATTGACACTGCATGATTTCTGGGTCTGTGACTTAAGAGACCTTGCAGCTTTTATTTTCACTCTTCCACTTTCAGCCAGTTCCCACGTATAGAAGCTTAAGCTAGGCTTCTTAATGATGACCGGTCATGAGGAAAGAGAGAAAATGAGAGAGAAAGAGATATCTTGTACAGGAGAAACTAGGTACCCCAGTCCAGCTACCAGCTAAATGCAACTGCATGAGTGACTTCAGCTGACGCTATATGAAGCAGAAAAACTCATCAGCTGAATACGGCAAATCCAAAAGTCATACAAAATAATAAAGTTATTGTTTTAATCCTCTAAGTTTTGGGGAGATTTTCTTACATGGCAAGAGATAACTGAAAAGACAGATTTATCTGTCTTAGCCTTTAGAAAAGATATACGGGAAAGAAAAAATATAAAACTTTTGTTTCCTTTTATTTATAGCTTATATTTTATAAAACAGAAATATTGTCATTGTCATACATTGTATGGGCAGTATTATAGAGGGGTTCTAAAAGCACAATTCTACTATGGCATCACCAACTTTCCTTCCTATTTTTAAGAAACAAATTACCATTACTATTTCTGACTACTCTATTGATTATTTTAGCAATTTCTTTAGACTAATATCCAAAAACTTCCTTGATCTGTGTGCTGGATGATTATTCCATTTACATTGTTTACCTTGGTTTTTTGATCATTTTATTTTTATTTGCTATTTGCTGGACCAGGCATCAACCAATTCAACTTCTTTGAGCCAAGCCTAGATATTATGGAGTTTTTGTTTTTTCTGATTTTAATTTTACATAAAAAAATTTAAAAAATATATGTTTTAAATTAACGAATTAATGTGAAATCTTACCGTAGTCCTAAACTGCAAATTTCCAGTAGCTGCCCGTTTATAAAATAATGCTTAATGAATCAACGGATTATATTTGAAACAGAAACTCTATAAGATAGAGTATATTTTCTGAACCATTAAGAACCAGTTGTTTGGTGGAAATATATCAAGCTGGTGTTTGAGGATAAAAAAGAAATTCTATTGAAATCTAGAAAGGCAAGTTTCAGGAAATCAAATTCAAGACAAAATCTATAATCAAGGCAAAATTCTTAACTTCTGACATTTGCATCATAATTATCTGTCTACTTTTTTTTTTTTTTTAATACTTTCAATAAAAAAAGCTTATTAACAAAACTGAACTGGTCCCTGTCTTCATAGAGCTTTAAGTCTAGAGGTGACTGAATAAATTTTTTTCTTTCTACTTTCATACATTTTCTATAATGAATATTTTAAAATAAAATTTTAAAAAAGGATTTACCCCCTTTAAACCCACTGAATTCATCTAGAATGGTCTTCACATCTCTCTCCAGAGTTTTGAAGAATGACAAGCTGTTTGGACCCTAACTTCATTCTCCTTCTTAGGCCCTACTTCCTCACAACCCAAGCAAGTTTTCTCATGCCTGCCCAGAGGAGAAATGCATCCCTGGAAGTGTGAGGAAGGAATATTTGGGACATGAGAGAATTAGAAAGATAAGAGAAGTAAGTGCTTCCTTTAAATAAAAAAATCTACTCTAGCTGGAGAAGTAGGGGCAGTTTCCTCGCTGCCAATACCTTCTCCTTCTAGGCTATACTGCTAGGATACAGTCAGAATGATATTTCTAAATGCAATTCTGTGTGTTATTCTTCTGCCTTTAAACTAACTCCTCCATAGTCTTTGTGATTCATATCCCACTATTCCCTTCACCCATACGCTCTGTTTCTGCCACACCCAATCACTTTCCTGGAGCATAAATGCTTATGCCTTTTTGCCTGTACGCTATTATCTCTGCATAGATTGTTCATCTCCACAGATCCCCACAGAGGCTAGCTCTATCACCCTCCTCTAGATGGTCTTCTCTTATATTGTATCCCAGGAAGAATTAATTACTTCTTACCCTATGATACCATATATCTTGGAACATAAATTTACTAGAGCTTTTCTACTTTTTCTAATATTTCTTCCTCTTGTGTTCCTTATGCCCAGCTTCCAAGCAGAGACTATATCTTATTCACATTAGGTGTGAGATAGGGGTCATCTTTCTTTCTTTTGGATATCCAGTTCTCCTAGCACCATTTATTGAATAGACTGTTCTGACCCAGCTGGGTGGACTTGACAACCTTGTCAAAAATCACTTGACTGTAGATGTGAGGGTGTATTTCTTATGTATATTGGGGCACCCAGGTTAGGTGTGATAAGTTATTTCTTCTCAGTGAATTTCCCCTTTTATTAATGTATAATGACCATTTTCACCTCTTATAACAGTTTTGCAATTATCTGCTTACTTAATCAATATTGAATTAACTTCAATATCCTTCTTAAATTTGATCACCTATTAACATATGTTCAATAAAAAACATTAATACATACTAACAATTCTACAGATTAAGTCGAAACTCATTTTAGAAGATTTCTTTCTTTAAGCCAATGTTGATTTAACATCATTAAACAAAAATATTAATATTCTTGGTAGCTACATTTTAATTTAAGACTTATATTACCCTTTAGACATCTTTAAAATCTTTTTAAAATTCAGCAAAAATCCAACAATAAAATGAAAGGAGACTAGATTGCTAGTTTGGAGAAGATGCCCATAGAAGGTCTATTTTCTTTATCTTCTATTAAGCATTTGATTCTTTTAGCAGTGAAGGGTAAATATAAAAAAGGAGTATATTGATTTACAATGCTCTTGAACTTTAAGTGACTTCTGCCTTATCATGTGGTGGGAAAAGTGTTACTCCTAAATACATCACTTGATGCTCTCTAAACAGAGTCTCTACAATATAAATTTTAATTATGCTGTATACTGAAACTTTTAAACCTTTTTGATCTTTCCACACAGATGAAATGCGACTAGAAAAGATTAAGCTGTCCTACAAGAGAAAATCTCAATGCTGTTCTTTCATAATTTTAATTAGAGAGGTTTAGACTCAAGACATGATCCTTTCAAAAGAAGATAGGCATAGTGAAAACATTATAGAAGTTAGCTATGTGTTGGTTCAAAGACTGTTAATATGAATGAATGAAGAACTATAACTAAATGACAGGTAACAACAGAACTGGATGAAAATGTAGTTCATTAAAGATGAAATGGTTTTAGAAGACAAAAGAGGTGCTTAGAAAAGAGGAGAGTAAGATTGCCTCTAAAAACAAAACAAAGTAAAATTGCCAAAATGAAGGGAATTTTCATTTCTGATGCATAATTGGAAAGGGCCAAAGAAAGGAGTACTTTTCAAATTTATTTAGAATATAGGTAATCCTAGTATTCCTTAGGGACCACCATCAAAATGGATGTGGTTTTTTCCAGCAAATGAAAATGGAATGATTTTGCTATTAGGAAATATGATTATATTAAATCTGTTTTAAAAATTCACAACCAAGAGAATGCATTCAAGACAAAAATTAGCTTTAATTTAAACATGGTGAGCAGTTCCAATTTTTCTATGAATATTTGCTCACTTCTTGCTCATTTCCTTTTACCTTTTGCTAGAACTTGCTATCAGGAAAGTGTCAGAAGATGCCAAGGCTTAAGAAAAAAAATCTTAAATTACAAAAACTTAAATATGAATAAAGCCATTAATGTTATTTCCTATGACTTGCAAAAGAGTGTCATTATTAAATTTATTGCCAAAATAAATTTAAATGTTCTACACATGTTATCTTTTAAGGCACTATTTAATAATACAAGATCTCAATTTACGTTCAAAATTCAACTTTTCAAATTAATATTCAACAGCTACTAATATGAATCCAACAGATTTATATTATATTTTAAAATTGTTTAACTTTTAATGGACAAGATATGTACTCTGTAGGCAAATGGAGTTGAGTTTGCATCCTAGCTCTTCCATTTACTAGCTAAGTGTTCTTGGACAATTAGTTCTCTGTGATTCAGTTTCCTTATCTATAAAAATTATAGTATTAATACTGAGACCCTTGAATTTTTTCATAGTCATATAAGTTCAGGGTACTTGCCGATAGGTTTATAAAAACAAAAAATGATTTTTGTGTGTTATATAAAAACGTGCTAAAATTTTTACTGTAACTGTATTTTTGAGTTGTACTTTCTGAGTTTGAAAACCAAAATATCTTCAAAGCGGTTTTATTTTGATGAATATTAGGAAATAGCCAGGAACTTGCATTTTCTAGTATCTAATATAATTTCGCTCTGTAGAAATCAATAATCCATTGAGGTTGGTCATACATTCAAATGCTTAGCAAATATTCACTGGTTTCAGTTTGTGCCAGTTATTAGGTTTGGCCCTGTGTTTAGAAATATAACATATTTTCCCTTTCCCAGTCAAGTTCACTAATTTAAATTAGTGCGTTAGCTTGTTACTGCATTATTCCCCTTTCCCAGACTTCTTTCTCCAAATATTTTGCTAATCCCTTGTACCAACATTAAATTTACAAAGGGAAAATATAAATGATGAACATAAAATGTGGTAGTTACAAAAATACAGTAGATTATTGAGCAGAATATAAAGAGAGCCTGGAGGAAAGCCAGGGATACCACAAAATGGCTTTATAGAAGAGGCAGAAAAACTCAACTAGAGCAGAGAAAACTGAGAAGAATACCTATGAATGCCCAAATTACCCCTAGTTTCCAATTAAATGACAGTTGCTGGGGGGAAGGGTGCCTCTACAATGGTTTCTGGGAAACTTAAGCACTTTGATCTGGCTGGAATATGGTACATTCTTAGGGGAAGGAGAGATTTGAGGCTGAAAAGATAGACAGGGACCTACATAAGTGGGAGAGTGCTGGCCTACTGATCTCTTTACTGATCTGATTTCTGGTACTTTGACCACTTAGTGCATCTCTCTGTGGCTACCACCCAGAAATAGAACCACTTTTCTCACTACCCTTTGCAACATTAACTACCCTTCTGACTTTGAATCTAGTTGATTAGTTTTGTTTGTTTTTAAG
The DNA here is from genome assembly GCA_026826555.1 of Tolypeutes matacus. Taxonomy (NCBI): domain Eukaryota; kingdom Metazoa; phylum Chordata; class Mammalia; order Cingulata; family Chlamyphoridae; genus Tolypeutes; species Tolypeutes matacus. The sequence continues at coordinate 32,032,622 of JAKSZT010054487.1, read as the reverse complement.
ATTTATATAAAAGACATTTTATAATAATTACTTTTGCCTGTTGGTGCCTGCATAATTTTCCTAAATGCGATGTTTGTGAGACTCACCACTAGTTCATTCATTTTCATTGCCTTATTGTATTACATTGTGTGAATAGTTCATGATTTGTCTTTTTTTTTACTGTTCATATTACATTTGGCTGTAGATCAACCAGTGTTTAACTATTATGACTAATGATGCTATGAACATTTCTTACTGTGTATTTTGGCACACATTTCTCTTGATATATACTGAGAGTAGAATTGTTAGGTAATAGGATATGCTTCTGTGTAGTTTTAGTAGAGAATGCCAGATAGCAGTCCAGAGTTATTGCACCAATTTTTATTCCCATTAGCAGGATATATAAGTTCTTATTGCTCCTTATCTGTGCCAAAACTTCATATTTTCCATCTTTTAAATATTTAGCTATTACGTAAATTTTAGTAGTAGTAGTGGTATGCTGTTTTAGTTTGAATTTGTATTTCCCTAATGACAAATAAGTTGGGCCAGTTTTTTAAGTTTATTAGCTATTTTATATATTCTTTTGTAGCACACTTGTTGTGTATTAGTCAGGGTTCTCTAGGAAAACAGAATCAGCAGGAGATATCTGTAAATAGTACAAGATTTATAAGATTCTCTCACATGACGGTGGGGATGCACAAGTCCAGGTTCTGCAGGGAGGCTGCAAACCAGGGGCTCCAATGAAGGTCCGATGAAGGTCCTTGATGAGCTCCCAGGAGATGGTGGCTGTCCAAAGATGAGCTGGGAAAAATCTCTCTGAATGCTGAAATCAATTCCCTTCTAAGGCATTCAACTAATTTGATAAAATGTCACTCATTGCTGATGGCAATCTCCCTGGTTGATTGTAGATGTAATCAGGCATCTGTGCAGTAAACTCACTGTCCAAAAATGGACATAAATGTCCTTGCATTACAGTTAGCCCAGTGCTTGCTTGGCCAAACAACTGGGTACAATTATCTGGCCAAGTTGAACATTAGCTTAACCATCACACTTGGTAATAGCTTTGAGCCATTTTTGAAAATTGGATTGTCTCTGTTTTTATTACTGATTAGTGAAGGTTATCTAGGTTATCTTGTATTTAGGCTAAAAGGCCATTTTATTTTATTTTATCTTTTAAAGATTTATTTTTATTTATTTATCGCCCCCCTGTTTTTTTGTTTTTGTGCTCACTGTCTTGCTGTCTGTGTCCATTTGCTGTGTGCTCTCTGTGTCTGCTTGTCTTCTTCTCATCCTCCCTTTTAGGAGGGACAGGAACCAATCCTGGGACCTCCGATGTGGGAGAGAGGCACTCAATTGCTTGAACCACCTCAGCTCCCTGGTTTGTTGTGTCTCTCATTGTTTATCCTCTTTGTCTTTTTTTGTTGTACCAGCTCTCTGTGAGGGCCTCCCAGGACCTCCCATATGGTAGACAGAAGCCCAATTGCTTAAGCTACATCTGCTTCCCAAGGCCATTTCAGATTAAATATATTTTCAGTACCTTCTTTCATTCTTGGGCTTGGGTTCCTCTCCTGAAATGCATCCCCCTGTGTGTGCAGGCATCTCCTGTTGAGTTACATTGCCCTGTAGGAATTAGTGCTCAAGGAACTGAAACAAATTATGTTATTCTTCAGTAAAATCTGTCTTCTCTCTCTGATTTAGTTTTTATCAGTATCCTTTTATTTCTATTCATTTATGTTTTAGATTTTAGATCATATTATTTAGTATATTCATTTTGGATTGAATAACTTCCTGGTTTGTTGATTCTTGTATTGTTTGGAAATTCCCCTCTATTTCTTGCAATGTTTATTGTCTTATTGTCTGCTTTGCCTAATATTAATATCAGTGTGGTAGATTGAATTATGTACCCTAAATTAGATATGTTATTAATCTTGATCCATGTCCCTGTGGGTGTGAACCCATTGCATATACGACCTTTTAAGATGTTGTTTTCAGTTAAGGTGTGCTGCAACTGAATATGGCAGTGTCTTAATGCAGATTATTGGAGGTCTTATAAAGAAAGAGAAAACCATAGGGAGGAGATGGATGCTGGAACAGAACCAGAAGAGACAGGAGAGGACATTGCCATGTAACCTGAAGCAGGGATATAAGCCATGTGTCCTGGTTTGAGTCTTTTGTGGACTCCAGAAAATTCTGTTCTTCAAGCAAACCCACTTCACTTATTCATGTAAATCTTTTATGGATGTGGCCTTTTGATTAAATTCAGTTAAGCTACCTATTGATTAGATCACTTCAGTTAAGGGTCTTTGATTAGATTACAGGACCTAGGTTAGGACTTAATCCTTTACTGGAGTCCTATATAAACTGAGGAGAGGGGAGAGGAAAAGCTGCCATTTTACGCTGCCATGTGTGAGAGGAATCGAGGATCTCCTACAGCTTCAGAAACACAGAGAAACCATGAGAGGATGAGAGAGAGGCTGGAGCCTGGAATCAGCAGAGTAGCGAGAAAGCTGAAGCAAAAAATCCCGGAGAACAGGGGAGAGATGAGCAGTATACCTGATCCCCATAACTGAGCTTGAGGAGAACATGAACCTGGAGGGAAGGCAGAGACCAAGGAAGAGACAGGCTGCCATTGTGCCTTGCCACCTAACAGGAGTATGGGAATGCCAGCAGTCGACTTTTGGTGAGCATCTCTGATGATGCCTTGATTTGGACATTTTCACAGTCTCAGAACTGCAAGCTTCTACTCTAATAAATTCTCATTATAAAAGCCAACCCATTTCTGGTATTTTGCATTGGCAGCCTTTGGCAAACTAAATACCCAGGAACCCCAGTGATCACTGTCAGCCAGCACTAGAAGATTCTCTCTTTGGGAAGAAAGCATTGCCTAATTGACATCTTGATTTTGGACTTCTGGCCTCAAAGCCATGAGTTAATAAATTCACATTTTTAAGCCAATTCATTGTATGGCATTTGTAAAAGCAGCCTGGAAATCAGACAATCAAAATATAGTTGATTATTATTTTGTAATTGAGTTTGACAGTTTTTTATTGGAGTATTTAGTTTATCTACACTGAACATGATTATTTATAAATTTTTATTTTAAAATCTACCACCTTAATTTTGTTTTGAAATCCTCTTTTCTGCTTTTTTGTCTTCCTTTCAATTTTTTTCACATTTTTTATATCTTTGTTTCCTCAAATGCAGTTTGACAGTTTTATCTTTTATTTAGAATGTTTAGTATAATTCCAGATAAATTTGTATTTCTATCTACCATGTGATTATTTGCTTTGGATTTTTTATGACTGTTTAAAAAGAATTTTTTCCCCTGTATTGCATTTTTGTATCAATCAAGAATTTTACTATTCATCCTCTCATGTCCTATTTCTTAGTAGACTATGAGTGGTTACATGAGAAATTAATATATACAATACTTATTGAAGTATTGTATAATGTAATGTTTGTAATACTCTCTAGATGATGCAAAGATTTTAAAATACCATAATTCCATTTATCACCTCCTAATTTTTCTGCTATGGTTGTCATTTACTTTAACTATTCATAATTTTTAAATTTACCTAAGATATTCACATAATGCTGTTATATGCTGTCAATATTCATTTAGATATGCCCACATATTCAATTTTTCTCCCTTTATTCCTTTCTGAGACTCCCAGATTCCACATGAGATCATTTGCTTTCTGCCTGAAGTACTCATTAAGTATTTCCTTTAATGGGTATATGATGGGGATAAATTTTTCTAATTTTTGTATATCTGAAAATGCCATCATTTTACCTTCATTTGTGAATCACATTTTCTGTTTATAGCATTCTAGGTAAACACGTTTTTTTTTCCGTATTTTGAAAGTTCATTTGTATAGTCTTCTAATTCTCATCATTTCTATTGAAAAGTCTGCTGCCATGTCCCTTGATATTACTTGTAGGTAATAGGTCATTTTTTCCCCTACTTTTCAGATTTTTTTTAGTTTTTGGCTATATTACAATGTGCTTAGGAGTTTCTGTTTATTATGCATGAACTTTATGGTACTTTTAGAATGTCTATTTAATATATTTAATCAGTTTTAGATTATTATAGACCATTTCCTTTTCAAATATTGCTTATACCCTAATCTTACACTTTCCTTCTGGGATCCTATTTAAAGGATGTTAGGCATTTTAAACATATCCCGTATGTCTCTTTTAGTGCCTTAATATACTTTCCATCCTTTTAGCTCCTCTTTATCTGTGCTTGAGTTTGGATCTAATGAACTATCTTCCACCTCATAAATTTTTTCTTTTTTTTTTTTTTTTTTTTTTTTTTTAGAGAGGGGAACTCTGTGACAAATCAGCTGTTAAATCATATATTGAGTTTTTGTTTTAGTTATTATATTTTCAGACCTGAAATTTAACTAGCATTGATTTTATAGTTTCCCATTCTTTTCTGAAATTCTATATCAACATTTTCTTCAACATAAAAATGACTGTTATTATAAAAGATGCAATTGCTATTCCGATGTCCAGATCCCTTGTGAGTTAATTTCTATCAGTTTTCTCTCTTTTTTCCTTTTAATCCTTAGTCCTCTGCTGAATCTTTAATAAGACATTCCTCCTTGAAGTCCTGAACTGTTTTTCTATGTCTTTTCTTTCTTTCTTTCCTTTTTTTTCCTTTTAGACCTGTGGGACTTGCCAAAGCTCTGTTTAACTTCTCAGTTTAGGCTGCAGCAAATATCCATACCAAAATCTAGAATTGAAATGGTTTAGTGGTAGGTCTTATTCTCTGTTAAGGGTGTTCTATTTAGAGTTTGTCTTTACTCCTTTGGGGAACCCAGACTAAATTCAGGGGTCATTAACCACCCACACAATGGGTCCTGAACTCCAACTTTTATTTCTCTAATTTTGTGAGATGTCTGCAAGCACTGCTCGGATTCTCAGATACTTATGTGCCATTTGCAGATGGGGAAATGCCTCAAGAGGAAGGAAAAGGAAAAACTGGTTTTACAAACCTTTCTTCCCTTTTGTTGATGTTCTGGATGTTTCAGGTCTTGACTAACTTGGTGTTCAGTGATGCCTTCAACCATATATAATTCACTCTGACTTTATTCTTGATAATGAGGTTGCTCAGTTAAAAGTTAATATACATTAGTTTAAACCCCTTATATTTAGCACTAATAATATCATGAAGGTAGCATCTTACTTTGGCCTAAATTTTTTCTTTTTCCAATTTATGTTTTTAAACTTAATCTGGTATTTAAATTTTACATAGAATGAGGTATAATGCTTATGCTCTCATACACAAAGATTTCATAAAAATGTTGGTTGCATCTTTTTAAAAAATTCAGCTTCATTGGTCTAATTATCTCTTCAACAGTGTTTTATATAATGTCTTTTGTCTTGATAGATAATGGAGACAATTTTTTAAAAAGTCTTGGCTTTTTATTAATTCAGGTAAACCTTTGACAAATCTTTTTAAAATTTTGTGGAAATTTGAATTGCATTGACTTAATAGAATAAGTTTGAGAGAACATAAGATATGAATATTTTCATCAATAAGCGAGGTAGCACTTGCTGTTTATTTAATTCAATAAAATTTTTAAAAATCTCCATGACCTTCCTGTTTTTTCTATGATTTAGATTTATTATTAGATATATTTTTTCTGTTATAAATTATATTTGTAAATAGATTTTATAAGACAACTTTATTTCTACGGAAAATTTAAGAAGATAATATAGGGAGTTCCAATGTATTCCTACATCCATTTTCCCCTATTTTAACATATCATATAAATATGGTTCATTTGTTAGAATTAATGAACTAGTGTTGGTACATTATTGTAAACTAAACTCCATATTTTATTCCTATTTCCCTAGTTTTTACCTTCTCCTTTTCTCTGTTCCAAGATTCCATCCAGGATACCACATTACATATAATTGTTAGTTCTCCTTAGGCTCCTCTTGGCTGTGACCGTTTGTCAGACACTTATTTAGATGACCTGGACACTTTTAAGTAGTAGTGGTCAAGTATTTTGTAAGATTCCTATCTATCGGACTTTGTCTCATGTTTTACTTATGATAGGCCTGGAGTTTTAGTTTTTTTTTTGGAAAAAAACAGAGGTAATGTGCTATCTTTTATTGGATAATACCTAAGGTGCATATTATGGAATGATTTATCACTGTTGATATGGACTTTGATCACCTGGCTGAGCTAGTGTTTATCAGGTTTCTTTTCCTTTTACATTTAGTATTCTTGAGAAGGAAGTCTAGATGAAGCCCACCTTAAAGAGTAGGAAGTTATTCTTCCGTTCCTTGAGGGTGAAGTATCTGCAGAAATTATTTGGAGTTATTCTGCCAGGGAGGTTGTTTCCTACCCCATTTATTTATTTTTTAATAATTTATTTATATAAATATTGAGTTATATATGTTTATTTTATACTCTCGATTATAATCTAATATTAGCTAATTTTGTTTTGCTCAGTTTGTCCCAAATGTCTTATAACCCTGCCAATGTAGTGCTACAAGATGCTTTAGGATCATCTTGTGTATTTTGTGCCCCAATCCTATATCAGCCATTTTTCTAAGAAACTTTTGTTTCTTTTATTTTAGAATAATATTAGAAACCAAAAATCTAAGTGCTGGGAATGTTTATTGCTACTGGGGGTGTGGTTGCTTCTAGGCTCCTCAGCTTTCTTAGAGAGGAAAATTTTGTATGTATACTAACCTGTGTATATTCACATACCTATAAATATTTCTATATGCAATGATCTGTATCTGTGTTAAGTTAAATATGAGTTCATACTAATGTTGTTTTCCTTGTTCCCTTTGCTTATCTGTAAATTCCCACTGCAACAGTGAAAAATTTGCTCCCATCATCTGCCATCCATTTATTTAATTCTTCCACTCCAATATACATGTATAGCAATATCAGAATTGTTAAGCCATTCCCCAATGGGAAGTATCTTTATCAACTAGGATACAGCGCTTATGGACATTTCCTTTTGCTTATGGTCTTAAGACTCCACTCATTTCCAACGTTAACTAGACCAGCACTTTTTGCTCCCATCCACTTCAGTGACGTTCCTTTATATATTTGTTATACAAATTAGATTCCTTTGTCACACTTTGCATTCCTTCCTGGGATCCCCTGATCTCCCAAATATGATTTTTTAAAAATTCACTTATATTAAAGTTCATTTATAAGTGATATTTTTTTTTTCCATTTTCTGATTTTTGTTACTTGTGTATTGGAGTGCTATAATTTTTCTACTCTGTTCTTCTTCCAGCCAACTCATTGATCTCTCTCTTTAAATTTAACTGTCTTCCTGGCAATTTTCTTTAATTCTTGATGCAAACCATAAAATCCTATTGGAAAAACCATAATATCATATTGGAAATAGTATAATTTTTACTCCTACTTTCTAATCAGTGTATTTATTATTACTTTTTCCTCTGTCATTTTGTGAGTCATCCCTTACCTACTATGATGAGTAGAAACAGGAATAGCAAGACTCCTTGCCATATTCTTTGTATTAAAAGTAAGGCAACTAGAGTTTGACAAATAAATGAAATATTTGCTATTACTTTATTTGATGGAAAACCCTTATCTCATTTCTAATTTTCTAAGATTTAATTTCTCAGGAATGGTTGTTATAATTTTCTCAAAGTGTTCTTGTATCCAAGGAGATTAAGAAGATATGTAATAACAGATTTTCTAATGTTAATGTATCTTTTTATTTCTGGGTTAATTCTACTTGTCATAAAGTAAATACATTGCTGTAGTCAAGTTGCTAATAATTTATTTAGATTTTTGCATTTTTGTTCATGATGATAGTTATTAAAATTTAACCTATTTCAATATGCTTGTTGTGGTAGTTAATAACATGGTGTATTGTTAATGTTCAGTGAAATACTAAAAATTATGAAGAAGTTTAATGATACACTCATTTGAAAATCACAATATTGGTTACATTCAAATATTGAAGAATCACAAGTAATAACAACAATGGAAATGCAGAAAAATAAAGGAAACAGCAAAATACTTTTATCACGCTAACAAATAAACTTCTTTGTTCCCACACATTCTCCTCTAGGCCCTAGGCAAAGCTGCAAGCAGCATTTTAATTGTGGTGGATATTGTTGCTAATACATTTATTCTCTCTCTCTCTTTTTTTTTTTTAACAGACATGAAGATGAAGAAAAGTGGTTGTTTTTTAAGATTGCTTTAAATAATCTTAAAACTTTTAAAATTGTTTTCTAATTAAAATTACAGCTACACATTAGACTAAGTCAATAAAAGAAAATTATAAGGGAAAAACCAAGATTACCATTGCTAGTGCTCATATCACTTACTGATATGTGTCTAATTTAGATGTCCATTTGACTATAGCTTAAGCATTCACTTAAACTTTGCAGTTTAGCAATTGCTACTGGTCATAGAAAGACCAATTTAGCTACAGTGATTGGTACTTACTGCCAATATAGCTGGAATGCCTGTACTGGTCATGATTCCGGTTGATTTGACCTGTATGCAAGCATGAAAAATGAGCTTTTCAGTGTTTTTGAAAGAATAGGAATCCAAATACATCTGTAAAATTTTGGAATAAAAATAATTGATATGTTTAAATACTCTCTAAGCCTAATGTTAGTCATCAATTTCTACCTCATTTTGCATCACTTTATGTTTTACAATAGCTTCTAGCACACAGTGACATTGTGATTATCAGCCTAGTCTCTTATGTAGATACTAACATTTTTTATGTGGGAAACATTAATTTGGGAATAATCCCCTTGGAATATTTGCACGCCTTGACATGTGTATGGTTGGGGACTGGTGGGTTTTTCAGGAGTTATATGGAATAAGAAAAGCCCTTTGTATTAGTCAGCCAAAGGGGTGCTGATGCAAAGTACCAGAAATCGTTTGCTTTTTATAAAGGATATTTATTTGGGGAAGAAACTTACAGTTACCAGGCCATAAAATATAAGTTACTTCCCTCACCCAACTCTGTGAAGTTTCTAGCTTCCTGGTTTTCTCTCTTCCCAGGGCTTGATTCTCTCCAGGTTCAGCTGCTTCTTCTCTCCACAAGAGCAGCTGTAGACTCTCAGGTGAACGGCTTGTTTCTTTTCCCAGGGCCTTCTCTCCTTCTTCATGACCAAGTTCCTCTGTATGTTTACTTCCCAGGGCTCTAGCTCAAGACCCCAACATCAGAATTCTAACTCAAAAACTCCAACTCTGTCCTTTGCCTTGCTTTTTATATTAGATCCCCCTACCCACCAAGGGGTGGGGCTCAACGCCCTACAAACATGGCCCAATCAAAGCCCCAATTATAACTTAATCATGCCCAGATGAACAGACCAGTTTACAAGCATAATCCAATATCTATTTTTGGAATTCGTAACTATATCAAACTGCCAAACTGCTACACCCTTCTTCTACACGGATACCTGTGGTGGTGGTAATGGGGATCCTAAAAGGGTGAATTCTTCTCTAAGGTTGAGACTAAACATTTTGGATCATTATTCTCTGCCCTTTCTGCCCTAGGAGACTTTTCAGCAGGGATAGAGTCCTTCAGGAAGTGGTGGGGGGTAACTAGCTTTATGGCTCCCGGAAGTTGTTAAAGGAAAGAATATTAAAAAGCCTGAAGAGTCTAAGGCTATTGAAACCACTTTTGCAATATGATTGGAGGTACAAAATAGTTGTCATTTTTGTAAAATTGATAGATAAATTCACATTTACTTCTCCCTTAAGTTTCACAATAGTGTTCAACTGAAAAAACCGTAAATTTAAAAACAGCTTTTGTCTTTGGAAACACTGAGGTGGTGCTGGAGGTTGGCTGTGAAGTACATAGAGCTTCAGAGCCCTTCTTGGGAGAAAGAAATACTTTTAGGAATAGGTAAATACCAAAAGTGTAAGGGAGCAAAGCAGAGAATACTATTGACATTAACCATCCTTGAGATCTTTCCTCCCTAAAGAAAAATATCCAAGAAGTCTAAAATGGAAGAGGAGAAAGACAATAAAAATAAGCAACAACGAAAGATTTCATCAGCAAAATGAAAAGTTAGCAAATTATAACTCAAGAAATTTCTCCAGATGCAAAAGTGCTCTGGGTAAGTTGATGAAGATGCTAGATACTGATGCATTCTTTCCGTAACTTGGAAAGCATTACAGTTTTCCAGGAAGGAAATGAAAGAAAGTTTGTCATATCCCATTAATATTCCCTATTTTGAAGGGAATAGTAAGGGATGCATGGATAGACCAAAGAAAAAATGGGATATGCTAACCTTTGAGTTCCTTTCCCCACTAAAAAGAAACATTTTATGTTTCAAGGGGTGTTGTAAGGAGAAGCTTAACCTTGATTCTTGCCATTTTTCTCTATGCCAGGTTCTTAAAGGTTCCAGTGATTTACTCCTCCATGGGAGAGTATGGTCTAGATTAGTGGAGTTAGGTCTGGAAACAAAAACACATCCCTAGGAAGATGTGTTTTCATAGGTGAGGAACCAAAGCTCAAAGAAACCACACTTAACATTACCAAACCTGACTTTAGGCCATGGGGATTTTATTCTAACTAGCATCATTATTTGCAGTTATCATGATCATGTACATTAAAAATGCAAGAGAATCAATGCAAACCTATTAAAACTAATAAGATTGTTCAGGGTTGTATTCAGTTGCAAGATGAATGTACAAACTTCAAGAAATATAAATTTACAAAGAAGTATATAGGATTTACATGCAAAGAAAACTAATATAATTCTACCAAGACAGAAGGAAAAAGAAATAAATATACAGGTATGCCATGTAGATGGTTTGTAAAATATAATATTCTAAAAAAGACTACCCTTCTCCAAAATTAAAATTAAAATTTATATAATTTTTTAAAAAAGTATAATAAGTTTTTTTTTTTGACTTTGCAAAATAACTCCAGAGGTCATGTACAAAAAGAAACATGTGAAAATGACACGGAATTTTAACACAAAGAATAATGAAGTATAACTTGTTTGCTAACATTTGAAAAATACTTTAAAACCATAACATTTAACACAGTCAGCAGGGTGCAAAAATAGACTTGCCAATGGAACTAAATATAAATGCCTAGAAACAGACCTGGATTATTTAAATTTTAGGTTATTACAATGGTGTTTTGGCAGGGGATTTGCCACTTGCAAAGAAAAAAAAATCACATCATATAACGTATTTCTTGATCTATCAAAGATGAAAAGAAACCATATTTATAATTTTGGTTTGTGAGAGAATTTGTTAAGCAAGATACAAAACTCAGAAAGCAAAAAAAGAAAATTGTAGTAACCTTTCAGTTTAACCCCTTCTTCATTTCTCATCCCCCCTTCCCTGCCCCCCCATCACCGCCACTACCAAGCAACAACACAATAACTGTTTTGTGGAAAAGTAATAAAACCTTCCAACATCTCAAAGATATAAATTTATATCTCTGGTATGTAAAGACTTCTTAAAATGTAATAACAACAAAGTAATTAGGGAAACAAAAAGGAAGTGTTTAAGTAAAAAAAGAAAAGTAAATAAAACAAAATATTACTTTATTTTAGCAGATCCAAAACATTGACAGAACACTATATTTTAGAGAACTGCTGTCCACCAGAACTTTCTGTGAAGATGTTCTATATGTGTTATATCAAATATGATAGCTATTAGTCATATGTGTTTATTGAACATTTTTAATGTGACTGGTGCAACTGAGAAATTGAATTTTAATTTAATTTAATTTTAATTAAGTAAAATTTAAATGTAAATAACGACATGTGGCTAGTGGCAATGGACAGTGAAGTTACAGGGTTTTAACTGAAACATAGGCTTTCTACATATCTTCAGTGAAAGACTAAAGCATTACCATTTCTCAAGAACTTTTTCTGGTCATATGTACCAAAATCTTAAAAAAAATATTCTCTCTTACCTAAAACTCTCTAATTTTTTTCTCTCTATTATAAGAAAATAGTATGATATGTACAAAATATATACACAAAGATGTTTATTGAGTTGAAAAATTGGATACTATCTAAATGCAAAGAAATATATAAAAAGTTGAATAAATTCAGTGCTGCCTATCACCATAGCTTTTATATAAGTTCCATGTCACTTCTGTATTGTGATCACTATCTTCTGGAGTTTTAGATATAGGGGGACACAATAATTAAGGGGCAATCTTATCAATGCTTGGAAAAGCCTATCATGCCTTATCTTGTTTTGGGGGCTATTCCATTGCAAGTGACTCCCCAGTGAATTTTGGGTTCTGCATGAATGGCTCATACACTTACTCCTATTGATCTTACTAATTACTAAAAACCTTAAGCCTTTTATATATACAATAAAGAGGTGGAATTTTCAATTTCATATATTTCATCATATTGTGCTGAAATTTCTTATTCCTTAACCTTTCCCAATTACGTTATAAACTTGCAAAGGGGGTGGGAATGTATTTTAGTCAATAATATTCCCCAGTGTGAGCACACATGTAGCAATTACACAATCAGTAAGTGTTGAATTAATGAAATGAATGATGTCTATCCCGTTAGTGGTCCTGCCCCATTGAACTGGGGAAATATTTCCTACCAGTCTAGCCAATTAGTTCCTAAAAGTTTGTCTTTTATGGATGCATGATAAATTCAAATTTCTGCACCACATCAATGCCCAATTCTGAATCTTGGTCTTTGTATCTAATTATCATCAACTCTGCTTCACATTTGTTTTATAAAGACAACCATGATTGTGACAGCATGAATTATTAAAAAATAAATAAATAGGACAGTGATCACATAGGGCTTTTAAAATCCCAAAGTTTGAACAACTATCCTGATAATTTCCCAGTAATCATTTCAACGCTTTTATTGGTTAAGCCATAAATCACCTTCTCAAATATTTTCTTTTGCTATTTCAACCAATAGGTTGTACATCATTAAAACAAAGATCTATTATATGGTTTTTCTTTCTTCTCAGGAAATATTTGTAGGGAAACTAGTTTATATTTAAATTAAAGAGTTCTTTACTTTGTCTTTTATCAGCTGATACTTAAATGACACTGACATCATATTTATAACAATTTAGGAAGTATCAGAAAAATAGTCTGTGTTTCATAGGGGACAAACACACCAAACAAAACAAAATTAAAATGTAAGAAAAATGAAATGGAGACCAGTTGAATCAGTTTAGAAAAGCTGCCACAGAATGTTGAGAAGAGGAAGCACCCTTAGAGAGATATTGAGACCATTTATTTCATCTCTTCTTTTACTTTATTTTTTCAACATGGGTTAGGACTAGCAGTATCCCCATGTATGAATGTTTTATAAAGGTATGTGATACTCACTTTGGCTAGAAACAACTGAGCACTTTCTATGTCACCTGCCAGGTGTTCTTTAAAGTGACTTTTAAGGTTGGCTTTAAAGTTGTCATATTCTTGCCTGTAATTGGAATCTGGATTTATGAAAGGGGAAAAACACCAAAAAACATCATCTCTTGAAATTCAATGTTGCTCTTAAACTCACTGTTTGAAGACTTTTAGGCTAACAGAAAGCATAGCTTTGAAGTTCTTGTTTGTTTGTTTTTTTCTGTTCTCCAAGTTAAAGTATTAACTCATAAAAAACAGTATCACCCTTTCCCATAAATTAGCCTTCTGTGAAAGTATCCAGTGATTTTTCCTTGCACATGTAAATTTTTCATGGTCAGAAATTCAGTAACAATTTGAGATTTCAAAAAAAACACCAAGATATGTTTTAGGGTTAATTCCTTTTCACGTATATATGGTAGTCTTTTGGGAGTGTTTTTTGTTTTTGTTTTGTTGACAGAAGCAATTTTCCATTTGTTAGATATGCAAATATCTTCTAGGGATAAAGAAAATTTTAGCATGTTAACAAGATTACTCAAATAGATTTTTAGTTTACTGGGTAAATTATTCTTTCCACGGTTTTAATTAATGTTATCTTTATTTGCCTCTTCATTTTGCAACTTCTAAACTTTTTTTAGCCGGCAAGTTGTTTACAAGAAGATATTTTTTCACAGAACAGAGGGAAATATGTTTTGGGCTGTAATCTGTATTCCACAGTAATTTTGGCTCTTAAATCCTTTTGCCTACTATGTATGCTGCCATTGTAATAGGATAAAGATATATGAAATTCTGTAAGTCAAAAATCTGTGTTGGCGTGGCACACCAATGCAAGCACTAGTAATTTCCAGTAAAATACCGATACAGACACACTCACACACATACACACATGTTCACTCACCAGTCTAATACTGAAAACTAAAATGGGAAGATAATCTACTGCTACATTCTGAGAAAATTCTCCACTTGTAAGGCATATGGAGGTGGGGTGAGAAATGCTTGCCACATATATTTAGCTGCATATGCAAACAGTAACAACGGAAAAGTCATTTCATATCTCCTCTACAATGTGTTCTGTTACACACTGATCCATGATCGAAAAACCACAAATGTTTTCACTTGCACTGTGTAGGCTATAGGCTACCTTTAGCAATACAAATTGTTTTACAGACATACACCCATTTTATATTTTGTTCCACTGTAGTTATACTGTTGCCTTCACTATTTTAAGTATTGTGACCTCGTACTATCTATTAGTGTAGATACTACTGTAGATACTGTGGCAGACCCACCCTATGGTAACTCTGCCCCACCCCCTAAGTAAGTCAAGTCCTTGAGTAATTCTCTCCCCTTGAATTCTTGTGGAACCTGTGACTTCCTTCTAACCAATAGAATATGGCAGAGATAATAGGATGCCATGCACTTGATTAATTTATGTTACATGGCAAAGTTGATTGGGTGTCATTCCCTTGATTATATATGCATATTATATATGACTACATTTTATCAGATTGGAGAGAAAGATTTTTCTTCTCACATTTAAGAAGTGAAGTTGCCATATTATGAGCCAACTATAGCCAGTCTCTCAAAACCTTATAGTGGCTTCCAACTGGCAGCCAGTAAGAAGCTGGGTACTTCAGCCACACAAACCAATCTGAATAAGCTTGGAAGCAGATTCTACCACAGTCAACCCTCCAGATGAAACTGCTGCCTGGCTAACAACTTGATTGCAGCCTTGTGAGACTTAGTAGAGGATGAAGCTAAGTCATGCCCAGACTCTTGACTCAAGAAACTGTGATATAATAAATGTGTATTTTTTTTTAAGCTGCTAACTTTCTGGTAACATTTTATAGAGCAATATCTATCTAACAAATATATCTACACCTTCCACCTTTCTAGGGATGCAATTCCAGATGAATTTTCTTCAGATGACTTTAAGATTCACTTTACTAGTTTCCCACAAATCTTTGACATTTTTTTAATTAGAATCATAATAAAGCTGTAAATTATTTTTTGAGTGTATATGTGTTCTTTTTAACTTTATTTTGTACATTTAATAATTGGAATGTATGTGTGTTTTTGCATGAAAATTTAATTTTTCATCCCATAATAAGTACTCATGATTCTAGTATCTTTTTGGAATCAAACACATGTCCTGCTAAGTTAGTATCATATATTTTATGTATTTCCTACTCATGTAATTGTGACTTTTGAAAGTTGCACTTTTGGATTGACTATTGCTGGTACTTAAGGTAATTATTATGTTTTGTTTTGTAATTGATAACCTATATCTGCCACTTGGACTCTAAGGCTTCTTAAAACTTTTTGGCTGATTAAAGATTTAGTCAACTTTTGCTTACCAATTAGATATGTATTGCTTGTTTTTAATCTCATGATTTCCTGTTTCTTATATTATTTTAAAAATATATTTCATGTGTTAGAACTTCGAAAAATACTAATAGATATTTCTACCCCTTACCTTATTCTCTACTTTAATGAAGATGCCCTAGTTTTCCACTATAAAGCATATTGTTCACTTAAGAGACAAGGAAAATGACTTATAATCAACAATATTAAAGAAATTAAAATCTATTGTTAATTTAATATGAGTATTTTGAAAATAAGGAATGCATGCTAAATTTTAACAATTTTATTTTGTCATTGATGTGGATGATTTCATTTCTTAATATAGTAACATTATTTACTAATTAGATTAACTAATATAAACCACCACTGCATTCCTATGCAATGAGTCCAATGAACCATTTTGTGTCACACTTATAATATCAAAATCAATCAATATACTCATATTTTATTTTATATTTTTACATATATTTTAAAAATCACATTGATAAACACTATCTTTTTTGTACTTCATCAATTTGGAGATCTTTTGAAGGTTTTCACCATACCTTTTGCAATATAAATACATCTTTCTATAAGCAAAATTAACCCCACATTTCTTTTTTAGAGATGTCTTTAAGGTCTGGGTTTCATATCTTTTGGTGGAAATAACTAGGAAGATATTCTTCCTATCACCTTGGGGCTTAATTTAGGGACCTTCTCTGGGCTGTGAAAAATTGATTGGCCCTCACAGATTAAAAATAATTAATTAAAAAATAGCTACTGTTCTAACTCTCTTGTATGTGAACAGTAAAATGCTTCTATGAAAGTGAAAGAAAATTCTTGCTATCTTTATATTGTATACATTTTTGTGAGGTGAGAACTTGTTACAGGGACACCGAGAAATCCAGAGAAGTTTATTTCCCCACAGAAGTTGAAAACAGCAGGTCAAAATAGCACAGCAAATTAAATCCAAAAAATGCAGAAGCAAAATAATAGTAAAGATGAAATCAAGAATTAATAAAATAGAAAACAAAATTCAATACAGAGAGCCAACCTAACCAAAAGTTGGCTCTTTGAAAAGACTAACAGATAGATAAATAGATATAAACCCTCGCAAGGCTAATCAAGAAAAAAAAAATGGAACAAATAACCAATAATGGGGATGAAAAAGATATCCCTGCAAATTCTATAAGTATTAAATAGATGATAAGAGGATATTATAACCAACAAATTAATTTCAATAAATTTGAATGTTTAGGTAAAATGGACAGTTTCTGGAAAAATGCAATTTGCCAAAACTGAAACAAGAAAAAATAGAAAATGTGCAAAATCATATAATCATTAAATAAGTAATCTGACTAGGATATGGAAGAAAGGATAATTATAGGCCAATCTTTTCAAGAATATATATATACAAAAATCTAAACAACAGATATGTAAACTGAATCCAACACTAAAAGCATACAGTGCATCATGACTAAGTTGGATTGTTTCAGGAATACAAGTTGCTTTTAATATGTGAAAATTCATCTGAATAATATGCCATATTAAAGTTAGAGAGGAGAAAAACCATTTAATCATCACTATAGGTGCAGTAAAAGTATCTGAAATTAAAACATTCTTGGCAAACTAAGAGTAGATGGAAACTTTTTGTCTGATTAAGGTTATCTACAAAAAAAAAAAAAAAAGCATTCTACAGTAAATATTATGCTTAATAGCAAAAAATTGGAAACTATCATTCTGAGATCAGAAATGATACACAGTTTTCAGCTATCACCACTTCTGTTCAACATTTCATTAAAAGTCCTTACTGAGGCAATACTTAAGAAAATAAATATAATATATAGTGTTATGAAATATAGAAATAAAACTGTTAATTATCCTCAGGCAACATAACTGTGCATGTGAAAAAAAAATAGAAAAATCATTAAAATCTGTAGGTAAATTTAGCAAAGTGCTAGAATTTATAGCAAAATTGTTGGAAATAAATCCAAATGCAAAAACAAATTTAATTTTATATACAAAAAATAAAAACATAAGAAATACATTTATAATAGAATAAAAATCAAATATCCAGGAAAAATTAAATAAAAGGTATGTAAAATCTCTACATAGAAACTACATAATGTTATTTCAAGAAATCATAGGATATCTAAACAAATGGAATACTAAATAGTATAAAGATTTAAATTCCTACTAACCTAATCTGTAGATTAAAATAAATAACAATCAATATCACAATGGTCATTGTTTATATGTGTGTATGATAATTGACAAGCTGATTTAAAAATTTATATGGAAATGCAATGGGCAAAATATAGATGAGATACTCTGGGGGAAAAATATAGAATATATTCAGAAAACTTGTTCCAGATACCATGATTTATATCTGGAAACAGACCATTTATTCATGAAAACTAGATTCACCCCAAAAGGAATGGTGAAATAAATAATAAATGGTGCTGTGCCAATTGCTTTACCATGTGGGAAAAAAAGAAGACGCTTGATTCCCTACCTTGCAATATGCGAAAAAATCAAACTTAAATGGGAAAGGCAAAAAACAATAATGCTTTTGTTGATAATATAAGAGAATATCAGAGCATATCTAAATGATTAATATATGAAAAGGGTTCAATCTCATTAGTAATTCCAAGAGAATCAAATTACATGTATTACATACAAATTCAGATTACAATACATGCAACAGAATGGCTACAATTAAAATGATGGACAATGTTAAATGTTATCAACTATGGGAAAACAGGAATTTTCATATACTTCTGGTGAAAGTGAAATTTTCAATTAACATTTTGGTAAACATTTTGCTATTATTGACTATTTATATGAACAACAGGTATACTAGACCCAACAATTCTTCTATATTAAATAAATGCTAACATGGAGAAAGAGATATGAAGAATGCATAGCTGCATTTATTCCTAATAGCCTTAGAGACGATCCATATGTCCACAAAAAGTATATGGATAAATATATTGTGATATAGTCATTCAATGGAATATTTTATCGTAAGAAAAATAAATAAGAGATGATGTTGATCAAAGAAAGCCAATCCAGGAATCCATATTGTACAATTACATTCCTATTGAGTCCAAGCGCAGGCACTAAACTCTAATGTTATAAGTCCTGATGGTGATTCTATTTAGGAAGTAAGAGGACAATGATTAAGAAATATACAAGGGAAGATTTTGATTTGCTGGAAATATTCTGTGTCTTGATCTGAGTGGTGGTAACATGGATGTTTGCTTTGTGATAATGTATTGAGTTGCTCATTCATGTCTTGTACCTCTTAATATATGTGTATATGAAAAAAGCAATAATGTAACACTTTTGATGTATGGCATTCTTGCTTTGAATAGATTGAGAAAAGGTAATTAGTCTATTTTACAAACTAGAAAATTGAAGTCCAGAAATATTAAATTATTTTTTAGTGGTCAATATCCAATAGTTATAAGCCAATATCATCTGAAAAAGGAGGTTGCAGTGTAGTTTGCTATATTGGCCCCCCCAAATTAAACTAATCATCCAGAGAACTAACATTTAGTCCCCAGCTTGTACTGTGAGTTTAGGAATATTTTGTATTTTCTGGGCCTCATTTCCTCTTTTTAAAAAAATAAAAGTATATATTAGATGCTGTTAAATATCTTTTGTAATTCTAAAATGCTAGAGCAGCAGCAACAGTCTGTCTCATCTATCCATTCATTAAAAGACCCTTCCAAAGAGTTCTTTATTGGCTGGCATTGCTCTTTATCTGGAGTAGTTTTGTTCTCTTTTTCAATTTTTATTTTTTAACAGCTCTCACTTTATAACAGTAATTATTTCATGAGGCATTTGGTTGCAAGTCCTCTGGAACCAAATTACTTGGATTCAAATCCAGGCTCAAACACGAGTTTTGTGACCTTGGACAAATTAGATAATTTCTCTGTGCCTCAGTTTCTTTATCTCCAAAATGGGAGTAATATTCATAACTACCACATTAGGTTATGATATTTAAAATAGTTACACATGTAATGTGCTTAGAAGAGTATCTGGTACATACTATGTGCATTATGCTAGCACATATCTATTGATATTTTGTACTATACTCTTCAGTTATACAGAAATCCCCCACCACTTAGTAGCACACTTAGGATTTCCCATGACCCACAGTCTCCTATTTAGCGTCATCTACAATTATCATGCTTCTCTTGATTCTCTTGATTACAAGACAAAACCTCAAAGAATTCGCAGATCTTAGCAAGAGAGATTGCAATATCTATAGGCCAACAATATGGAAAGGTAAGCCAGTCATATTATTTTCTTCCTTAGCTTTGCATTAGGCACTTAATGTAGAGAGAAGGAAAGGTATCAATGGAAATGGAAGGGAAATATCCAGAAATAGCTTTTCAGTTAACTGAAATTAGTAGATGTATTATAAAGTATAATGGAATGAAATCTTTAACCTATGGAATGGGATAAAACCTTCCATAGAAATATAAGGCTGGGATCCATAAATCTTATAACGCACTAGAATTGGCCTCACACTTGTGTGAGTCCTTCGGTCCAAATGGTACCTTTTCACTATTGTATCCATCTTTGCTAGTCTGCAGACCAAAAACTTCAGTTTGATTGTGACATTCTGTGTTGGCACCTATTGTCCTAGTGTGATTATTATCAGTATCCCTTTCCCTATCCATTGTGTCCAAGTTTGGATGATATTGATTTGGTCACTCTAGCCAAAGGCAAGTCTCCAGATCATTAACTTCCAACTCAATCAAAACTTATCAGAAAGGACCAGCAGGATGTTATTACTTTTCTCCTTACCACTTGATTACGTATATATATATATGTTCTGTATAGTTTTATCCCCCACCAGGACTTTTGAACTTTTGAGTCAATATATTTTATTGTACCACAGTGCTTCCTGCCTGCTTTGCAGAGATTTCTTCCTTATTATCAACTAGGAGACAACATAGATATAGCAAGTCTAGTTTTACAGGTATACACATATTCTGAAATAGTTTCACAACTGTTGGCAATATTTGGCCCTGATTAGAATACTGTTCAATTCTTGAAATATTTAAAAAATAATTTTGCAAATATTTTTGTGTGGAAACTAATCACCTAGATTTGATACTGTCACTTTTAAATTTTTGTCTAAGAAATCTAAGGATTAGAATGCTTTCCCATTTGATATCATTGATTTTCCAGCTGCATAATATATTTGAAATATTAATTTGTAATTGTGTGTGGCCTAAATAAAATTTTAAAATTAATTAGTTTTATCGTACTAGGGTCATAATTCATTTTTTCATGAATTATAATAGAAAATATATTAATAGGCCTTTTCTATGTGAGAAATAGCAGAACTCAATAACCACTAAAGCAGAAGACATCCTTTTTTCAGAATCAAATAGGTTAGAAGTTTATTAATAAAGGCAGCAATTTTTTCCATATTTTAATATTTTCAAAAAACTGGTGAATAGTGTTTAAAAAAAGAAGATTGAAAAAATGCCACTGGAATGGATATGATACCTTTACAATACTGCAAAATTGAAAAAAAAAATAAAACTAGTATTGGAACTAAGAATGGGTAATATACTTGATTTTATAGCCAATGATTCTGTTGAACACTTATAGAATTGGTTCCATGGGAAAGCTTACTTTTTCTTCCTACCTTGTAGCTCGAAATGATTTCATCATTTAGCTATATGATGATTATTCTTTCACAAGATGCATTAAAAAACACCAGCTCTTACAAAAATATCAGAACCATTCATGAAGTGTGTAGTCTCAAACACAACTGTTTGAGTTCTTACTCCCAGCTATCATAGTGACAAACATGTGTTGATTCTACTTTCTAAATAATGATTTGTATACATATAAGATTTAGGATCCAGCTGAAGATAGTATAATTAATAGGGAGTAAATGGAACACGTAAAATGTTGAAATAAAGAAAATGTATTAATATGTATTTTTGGTTAGCAATAGTTATAGTTATAACATTAAACAATATTCTCCACCTAGTTATTCATTCCAAGTAGACAAGACTCAAAAAGACAGAAGGAGGCAGAGTCTATATTTGAACCTAAAATATATAGCCCAGGAGAACATCCTGTCAAATATAATATGACATAATTTTTTTTCTACCAAGTGAATGAAGTAATGAGCTTAAATCTGCCTGAAATAAAATCATATCCCATAGTACTTATAAAATAAGTAGCAAGAAATGGCGGCAGCAATAATATATGATTTTTACTATGTAAAGGAGAATTGGATCTACAGTGTTAGACTAATGAACTACTAAATCTCTTCCTGATTTCTTAAGCATTAATTTCATTGGAATAGATCCTGTAGGCTTATGGTTTGCTTAGCCAGAAGGGAATAATTCTAAAAAACCCCCACAAAAAACAGCCTAAAGTATTTGTTTGCCTATATGTGTTAGATATATTTTTTGTTATTTCTTCCTATTTGAAACTACTGAATTCTTATGCCTATCATCAATTTAGAAGGATCTTTTTTAGGCACCAAATATAATGGATGCGTTTTTTTTTTTGTATCTAGTATTCCTACTCATTTAGTATAATCTTAATTACGATTACCATTTAGGTCAATCAACCTCAGGTGCTTATTGTTAAGAAGCCTCTTGAAAGGACCATTTATATAGAACTTTATTTAAAAAAACAAGAATATTATTATTTTTCTTTCTGGATATGTAATGAGTTCATATGACTGAGTGATCGAATATAGTAGACATAAATTCTAACTATCCATTTGGAGGATTTTTGTTTAGTTTCAACTCCTTTCCTCTAGGCACCTAGTTGAGCCCTTAACCAGGAAGGACAAAGGTAGATGCTCTGTCCTGCTTCCAGTTGGACGCTGTTCTTCCTTAATTGTGTTGCTTTTGTCTAGTTCTTGTTCTCTTGTACATCCTGTGTTGATCTGTGCCCATTCATCTTAGAATGAACCTCTCCTGACATTAGATTTAATAGGTTAGTATGGATTTCCCAGTGTCTGCACTTGTAACTGGTCAATATTTAGAGAATTTTATATAGACTATTCATTAGTTGCATTTATTTAGCAATAGCTCATTATTTATATTTGCTTTTAAAAAATAGATGAAAAATACTGGAGGTCAGGAAGATGCAGACTGTCAACCAACATGTGCGTTTTAATTATGTGTGCAGCTGCTGGGGAATGTATTCTTCTCTAGGCTTCACCATTGTATATGGGCTAAATAATTTGGCATTTGACAAATGTAGTGAAGATAATTTCAGAACTGAGTGGTACTTAAAGGGTCTTTCCCTGTTATATAAAATAAAACAAATAGTAACAGCAAAATCCAATCCCTTCTATGGTTACTTTCTGCAACAAATTAAAAACATCTCTTTAATATAACAACATCTGCCATTAACAAATTTATTTATGTTTGAATGTCACCTCTACTTACATTAAGCAGGGTCCCTCAATGTTTAATACTTTTACCATAATTAACTCTGGAAACAAAATTGATAATTAAAGATCAGAAAAACGGAGAGCATTAACTGCCATTTTCCTTGATATATACTTGATAATTACAAGCACCGTTAATTGAGTGCTTAATATATAACAGAACTTATTAATATGTTATATCTAGTCTTAACATTTTTGAGAGATTTCTATTACTCTTGTTTTATGTAGGAGAAAATAGAGAGACAGAGTGATTAAGTGACTTTAACTCCTAATTAATTCAATAAATATTTGGTGATTGCCTACTATTGATTATCTAGTTTGTATCAGGCATATTGGTAGGTGCTGGGTATATAGTTGTGTAATAAATAGGCACAACCCTTACTCTTGTGGAGCTTAAAGGGTAACACAATACTTGATATCATCAGGAAGACAGGATTCCATAAGTCAGGCCTGCTGTTTTCCAGTTGAGTGCCCTTTGCTAGTTGTTTGTCACTTTCTAGTTGTATGCAATTTATTAGACGGCTGAGTTTCTTAAATTTAATAACTATCAATATACTTCTGTAAAATGAGGGTAATAGTTTGTTTGCTTTATAGAGTTTTTGTGAGGCTTGGCTGAAATAATGAATGGTAATTGTTTAGCAAGGTGACTGTACATTGTAGTGGTTAATAAAATGGACAATTATATAAATATATTTTATATAGCAAATGTACCATACTAATACAAGGTGGTAATAATAGTGTGGTATGTAGAAAAAATACACTTAATGTGAATAATGGATGATAGATAATCTTTCATTAATTGTAACAAAGGTAACTACTATAAAAAAAAAAGTACAATTATAAAAAATGTGCTATCATCAATAGTAATAAATGTTCCACACCAATGCATGGTGTTGGGGGTGGGATGGTGTACATGAATACTGTGTTTTACACATGATTGTTTTGTAAACTAACATCTTCTCTAATAAAAATAAATTTAAAAAAATTTTGCCAGTTGTGATTAGCAGAATATTGGCTCCTCAAAGATGTCCATGTCTTAACCCCCTGGAACCAGTGAATATGTTACCTTACAGGGCAAAAGAAACTTTGCAGATGTGATTAAATTAAGGCTTTTGAGATGGGGAGATTATTCAGGATTATCTGAGTGGGCCCGATGTAATCATAAGATTCCACATAAGTGAAAAAGGGAATGAGGGAGGAGAGTAAGAGAAGGAAGTGGGAAAATGGAAGCAAGGGTGGAGTGATGCATTTGCTGACATAGAGTTGGAAGCGAGTCATGCACCAAAGAACATAGGCAGCCTCTTGAAGCTGGAAAAGGCAAGGAATGGGTTCTTCCCCTAGAACCTCCAGAGGGCACACAGCCCTGCCAACATCTTGATTTTAGCTCCATAAGACACATTTTAGATTTCTGACTTCTAAAACTGGTTGGTAGTAAATGTTTTTTTCTGTTTTGTTTTTTTAAATTAGAGCAGTTGTAGGTTTATAGAAAAATCATGCAGAAAGTAAAGAGTTCCCATATAACCCCACAGAAACATAGTTTTCCCCTATTATTAATATTTTGCATTAGTGTGTTACCTCTGTTAATAATGATGAAGCAATATTATTATAATTATACTATTAACTATACCCCATAGCTTACATTAGACTCATTCATTGTGTTGTATTATTTTTTTTATCATGATAACTTATATATAACTGAAAATTTCCCATTTTATCCATATTTAAATACACAATTCAGTGATGTAAATTACATTCACAAAGTTGTCCTTCCATCACCATCATGCATTGTCAAAATTATCCATTATACTAAACAGAAACTCAATACCTATTTAGCATGAACTCTCCATTCCCTACCCTTGTCAGCCCCAGATAACCTGTTTTCTGCATATTTCATATAAGTGAGATCATATATTTGTCTTTGTCTGGCTTATTTCACTCAAAATGATGTTGAGGTTCATCCATGTTGTAGCATGCTTTAGAACTTCATTCCTTCTTTCAGCCAAATAATATCCCATTGTGTGTATATACCACATTTTGGTTATCCAAAATTCATTCATTGGTTGAAGGACACTTGGATTGCTTCTATCTTTTGGCAATTGTGAATAATGTTGCGAGTATAATCAGTGTGTAAATATCTGTTTGAGTGCCTGCTTTCAGTTCTTTGGGGTATATACCTAGAAGTGGGATTGCCAGGTCATATAGTATTTTTTTCTTTCTTTTTTTTTTTTAATTAGAGTTGTGGGACTACAGAACAATCATGAATAAAATACAGGATTCCCATATACCCTGCTATTATTAATACCTTGCATTGGTGCATTACATTTGTTACTATTAACTATAGTCCATGGCTTAATTTAGGGTTCGCTGTTTGTTTAGTGTAGTTTAATGGATTTTAAACAAATATTTTATCACTGTATCTATAACCTAACATTTCGCCTTTCATCTACTTTCAGATATATATTTCAGTGCTGTTAATTACGTTCACATTGTTGTGCTGCCATCACCACCATCCATTTCCAAAGCATTCCCATCATTCCAAATAGAAAATGTACTTTTAAAGCCCTAACTCCCTGTTGCCTATCCCTACCTTGTCCCCTGGTATACTATATTCTAGATTCTGACTCCATGAGTTTTCTTATTCTAATATTTCCTATCAGTGAGATAGTACAATATTTGTTCTTTTGTATCTGGCTTATTTCACTCAACATGATGTCTTCCAGGTTCATCTATGTTGTTGCATGTATCAGGACTTCATTCCTCTTTATGGTTGTATAATATTCCTTTGTATTTTGTTAGTACATTCATCAGTTAGTGGACACTGGGGTTGGTTTCATCTTTTTGGATTGCTTTCATCTTTTTGCAATTTTGCATAATGCCACTATGAACATCAGTGAGCAAATATCTGTTCGAGTCCCTACTTTCAATTCTTTTGGGTATATACTTAGAAGTGGGATTGTTGGGCCATATGGTAATTCCACATTTAACTCTCTAAGGAACCATGGAACTATCTTCCACAGTGGCTGCACCATTTTACATTGCCACCAGCAATGAATGAGTATTTCTATTTATCTGTATCTTCCCCAACACTTGTAATTTTCTGATTTTTAAAAAATAGTAGCCAGTATCCATTCTACTAAGTGTGAAATGATATTTCATTGTGCTCTTTTTCCTGTATTAGATTAGTTGTGGTTTTACAGAACAATCAAGCATAAAATACAGGATTCCCATGTACCAGTGCATTAACACCATACATTGGTGTGGATTATTTGTTACAATTGATGATAGCACATTGTTATAATTGCATTATTAATTATAGTCCATGGTTAAACTTAAGGTTCACTGTATGTGTAGTGTAGTTCCATGGATTCCCCCCCCCTTGTTTGTTTATTTATTTATTTATTTTAAAAGAAACTTTAGATTACATAAATATTACATAAAAAATATAGGAGATTCCCATATGCCCCACTCCCTCCCCCTCCCACATTTTCCCACATTAACAATATCTTTCATTAGTGTGATACATTTGTTACAATTGATGAACATGTATTAAACCACGCCACTAATGGTGGATTATTGCTCACATTTTGGTTTACACTCTGTCCTGTGCAATTTTGTAAGTTATGACAAAATATATAATGGCCTGTATCTGTCATTGCAATGCCATAAAGGACAATTCTAATGTCCTGAAAATGCCCCCATATTATACCTATTTTCCCCTCTCCCTGCCTTCAGAAACTCTGGTGGCCACTGTCTCCACACCAATGATAAAAGTTTTTCCATTGCTAGAATAACAGTAAGTCTATAGTAGAATAATAGTAAACCTACTTTAGTCGATTGTTCATTCTCTAATCTTAAGGATTTGGGGATGGTGATACCTACTCTGCCTCTAACTGAGAAGGAGCTTGGATCCCATGAGACAGATGAATGGAATTATCTTGCTTACAGTTGCAGAATCTCTCTGTTCCTTGGGATGGTCATTGTCCATCATCATCACCTTGTTAGTTGTCCTGGGTGAGTCCAATGAACTGGAGAGTAGGTGTTGCAACTCTGTTGAGATTCAAGGCCCAGCTGGCACATGGAAAGCCCAAACATTTAAGTCTCTTGGACATACACCTATTAACTCCAGTACTGAATATAGGCTCAAATAGAAGGGGCAGATGAGTCATGTGTAGGGAAACCACAAATGAGCCCAACTCTGTCACACTGAGGAGCATAAATTCCAAGGTGAGGCCCACTGGCAGGATGCCAAACTCCCAAGCTGTCTGCCCTGCCTATAGTGTCTGGATGTCTCTAGGGCCCTCAAGAATCCCACTTTTTGAGGCACTGTTTATTGTGGCAGTCAATGAGATCCTGCTGAGATATGCATAAGCGTAACCTCTGGAATGACTTCCCGACTCACTGAAATCTCTTAGTCATAAGAACTCATTTGTATTTGCCCTTTCTCCCTTTAGGTCAAGGTCTTTTACCAGGTGCATTGCTAGTTGGTGCTTTGTAATAACCCCTCAGTGCCAGGGACACTCATCCTCAGGAGTCATTTCCCATGCTAGGGGGAAGGTAGTATGTTTATATGCTGAGCTTGGCTTAGAGAGAGGCCACATTTGAGCAACAAGGAGGCCCTCAGGAGGTAACTCTTAGGCAACATATAATTCTGGGCCAAGTTTCAATTTCAAAGGCAAAGGTTCGTAAGTACAATCATCAATATCAAGGGCCCGATGCAATGGTCAGTTCTCCTTCACTAGACAGTGCCCCTGCACTTGGGGAATTCTTGCTGTGCCATTAGAGAATGTAGCACAACTCCCCGGGATGGGAATTCTTTGTGTTATTGTGTGTATCTCCACCCACCATGACAAATGCCCTATGAACGCTTGAACACATTCATATGCCTTAGAGGCATGCTCTGGACGAAGCCCCTCCTGTGCATCCCCCATCACTGACGTCCTGCACCAATGTTCCTCCTCTGCCACAGTTGTAACCCTCTGTGATTCAAAACCTCTCCAAAGTAAAGCCAAGAAAATAACCAAATAAAATTAATAAGAAAATGAAATAATAATGATAGTTTTAAAAATAACATACAAAACACAAAAAATACAAATAATTTAAATAATAAAAAACTTTTTTAGACATTATGTCTTTCATCACTGTAAGATCTGTTGTCGCATATGTACAGTGACATTTTCTTCTGTATATTCCCTCAGTGTCTTATTTTTGTTTTCATTTTATCTTCAAAGAAGCTTTAGATTACAGAAAAGTCATTTAGAAAATATAGGTGATTCCCATATACCCAATATCCTCCCCTTTTTTCCCTCTCCCCTATTAATAGCATTCACATGGGGATAGTTCTTCTGTTACATTGATGTACAAATATTGAAGCATTGCTACTAACCATGGTCAATGGTTTACATTATGATTTACATTTTGGACCGTACACTTTTATAAATTTTGACAAAATTTAATATGGTCTGTATCCATTATTATGAGATCATGCAGAACAATTCTAATGCCCTAAAAATGCCCTATGCTCCATCTATTGTATTCTTCCCTTCCCCTCCCCTCAGAACCTATGGTAACCACTAAGTTTCAGTTTTTGAAGAATAAGATTCATAGTTACTTGCAATAATATTGAGGGCTTGACATATTGGTCTGTTTTCTTTTATTAGGCACTGCTTGTGTTCTCGAGGGACTCCCCAGAATGGGAGTTTAATATTTTCTTGTTTATTGTGTGAGACTCCACCCACTGATATAACACACTATGAGAAGATGAACACTTACTTATTCCATGGAAGCCTGCCTCAGGTGCACCCTGTCCTGTATGCATACCCCACATCCAACACCCTACACTAGAAATCCTCCCTTGCCATATTTGCCAAAAGAGCATTCCCAATGTTGTAGTTGTGCAAAGGATGGGCATGACAGTGGTGCAGTGATGCTATTGGGTTCAGCGGTGCTAGTCTGTGAGGGGAGTAGGGTGGGGATTTGGGTTGGACTATCCATGGAACTGGGGTCAGGGGAAGGAGCAGGTAAACTCTGGTTAAAACCATGGATTTTAAAAAATATTTTCATTTTGTTACCATATATGCAATCTAACATCTCCCTTTTAATCATATTCAGGAATATATTTCAGTGCTTTAAATTATATTCACGATGTTGTACTACAATCAACATCATCCATTACCAAAACATTTCCATCATTCCAAACAGAAACCTATACATTTGAAGCCTTTACTTCCCATTCTTTATCCTCCCTCTGCCCCCAATCCATGGTAACTTGTATTCTAGAGTCTGACTATATGACTTTGCTTATTGTAATTGTTATAAGTCATGGTAGTTTTGATTTGCTTTTCTCTGATGGCTAATGATATTGAACATCTTTTCATTTGCTTCTGGACATTTGTATATCTTCTCTGGAGAGATGTTGATTCAAATCTTTTGCCTGTTTTAAAAACTGGGTTATTTATCTTTGTACTAAGTTGAAAGGATTTAAAAAATATATTCTAGATATAAAACTTTATCAGATATGTAGTTTCCAAATATTTTCTCCTTTTGTGTAAGTTGTTGTTTTAGTTTCATGATAAAGTCTTTTGAGATGCAAAAGTATTTAATTTTGATGAGGTCCCATTTTACTATTTTTTCTTTTGATGCTTGTGTTTGGGTGTAAAGTCTAAGAAACAATTGCCAAACCTAAGTTCCTGAAGATGCTTCCCAAGGTTTTTTTCTAGGAGTTTAATAGTTCTAGCTCTTATATTTAGGTCTTTGATCCATAGGTTGGTTGTATGTGTGTGTGTGTTTAAATAATTTATTGAAGTATATCATTCATACATGAACATACATAAACTATAAGTGCTCAGTAAACATTGTGAACTTACAAAACAAACATGCATAACATCATACAGGGCTCCCACACATCACCCCACCACAAATACTTTGCATTGTTGTGGAACATTTGTTAACAAATTATGAAAGAGCATCATCAAATTATTACTACTAACTATAGTTCATATCTTACTCCCCTATACATTTTTTTAAGGATTTATTTATTTATTTATTTACTTTTATCCATTTTTAACCCTCCCCTCATTTTTGCTGTTTTTGTGTTCATTCACTGGGCAACTCTCTGTGTCCGTTTCCTGGCCTCTCTTCTCATCCTTTTCCTCCTGTCTTCACTGGGATTCGAACCTCAGAACCGCCGATGTGGGAGAGAGCTGTCCTTCCACCTGCGCAACTTGCTAAGTCTCATCTTGGCTCTCCCTTGTGTCACTCTCCTGTTACATCATCATCTTGCTGAGTGGCTCACGGGACTTGGCAACATACCCACTCATGGGCCCTGGTGGCACACCCATGCACGGGGCCAGGGGGACTCACCCGCGCATGGGGCCTGGCGGTGCATCTGCTTGCAGGGCCTGGAAGTGCACCCATGTGTGGGGCCTGGGGGTTCACCTGCTTGCAGGGCCTGATGGTGCACTAGTGTACAGGGCCTGGTGGCCCATGCACCTTCTATAATTTTCTTTTTTTAAATTTCCTGGGAGGTCCCGGGGATCTAACCCAGGTCTCTCCATATGGGAGACGGGTGCCCAACCACCTGAGCCACATCTGTCCCCTTGCTATATCTCATAAGGTTGACCAAAGATACCCAAAGTTACAATCTTTGCCCATGCAGGATGGTTATATAATAAATCAGGCTTAGTTTATCACCAGAATTCTAAAAAACAGACCTAGGGAGAAAAACTAGGTCTGTGGACACATGCATGGTTTCTAATATAGCGAATGTTTAGTGTTTGTGTGTTTTTAAGAATCTGTCTGTTTCTTCTAGTTTATCTAATTTATCAGCATCCAGTTATTCATAGTATCCCTTTTAGTTCTTTTTATTTCAGTGGGTTCATAGTAATGTTCACATTATCATTTCTAATTTTAATTTGCATCATCTTTCTTTTTTTCTTCATCAGTCTAGCAAAAGTTTTGTCAATTTTGTTGAATTTTCAAAGAAAAGATTTCTATTGTACTTCTGTTCTCTATTTTGTTTATCTCTGCTCTAATCTTTTTTATGTCCTTCCTTCTGCTTGCTTTTGGTTTAGTTTGATTTTCTTTTTCTATTCTTTCAGTTTTGTGGTTAAGTATCTGATTTGAAATCTTTCTTCTTTTTTAATGTAAGCATTTAGAGCTATAAATTTCCCCATCAGCACTGCCTTTGCTGCATCTCACAAGTTTTGCTATGTTGTTTTCCTTTCATTCACCTCAAGAGTTTTCCTAATTTCCCTTGTGATTTCCTCTTTAAACCAATGGTTGTTTTAAGATTATATTGTTTAATTTCCACATATTTGTGAATTTTTATTTTCCTTTGCCTCAGTATATTTCCTAATTTCCTCTGTGATTTCCTCTTTAACCCATTGGATGTTTAGGAGTACGTTGTTTAATTTCCACAAATTTTGAAGTTTCCATTTCTCCCTCTGTTAATTGATTTCTGACTTTGTTCCATTTTGGTCAGAGATGATACATTGTATGATTTCAAAATTTTTTTAAGTTATAGAGACTTGTTTTGTGACTTAAGATATGATCTATCCTGGAGAATGATCCATGTGCACTTGAGGAGAATGTGTATTCTGTTGTTTTGGGGTGAAGTGCTCATTATATGTCTGTTAGGTCTAGTTGATTTAGAGTATCATTCAAGTCTTGTATTTCCCTATTGATCTCTGTCCAGATCTTCTATCCATTATTTAAAGATCTCTCTTATAACCTCTTACTACTCATGTAGAACCATCAATTTCTTCCTTCAAATCTGTCAATATTTGCTTTATATATTTTGGGGACGGGTGTTAGGTGCATATTTATTTATAATTGTTACCTCTTGTTGAATTGATTCCTTTATCATTATATAATGATCATCTTTATCCCTTATAACTGTTTCTGATTTATAGTCTATTTTACCTGATATTTAATGGCTGCTCCAGCTCTCATTTGGTTAATACTTGCATAGTATATATATTTTTCTCATCCTTTCACATTCAACCTATTTGTGTCTTCAAATTTAAGTTGAATCTCTTGCAGACAGCATATAGTTGGGCCAATCTTTTTAACCATTCTGCCAATCTCTGCATTTTGACTGTAGAGCTTAATCCATTTACATTTAAAGTCATTACTGTTAATGTAAGCTTTTTTCTTCCATTTTGCTATTTAATTTTTGTTGGTCTTACACCTTTTTTTAAAAACCCAATTCCTCTATTAATGCTTACTTTTATATTTATTTGATTTTTTGCATTGTACCATACCATACTGAGTGCCTCCTCTTTTATATCTGGATATAATTTTATATATTTTCCTTGTGGTTACCATGTGGTTAAAATTTAACATCCTAATTAAATATCATATTTAGTTTTATACAAAATTGACTTCAGTAGCACATACATACTTTTTTTTCCTATATCCCTCCATCCACCCACATTTTAAAATTGTTTTTACTAATTATATATCTGTACATTGTATATCCAAAGTCCTAGATTTATCATTGCTTTTTATACATTTGCATTTTAAGACCTGTTGTGAGTAAGAAGTGGAGTTACATTACATAACAAAAATTACAATGCAATATTACTGGCATTTATAATTTCCCAAAAGGAAATTGGAGATCTTTATTTCTTTATGCCTAATGTCCTATCCTTTCAGTATGAAGAACTGCCTTTAGCTTTGCTTGTATGGCAGGTCTCATGGTGATGAACTCCCTCAGCTTTTGTTTATGTGGGCATGTTTTAATCTTTACCTCATTTTTGAAAGAAATTGTAGCAGTTTGATATTATTTATGAATTCCACAAAAGATATTTGACTATGTTTGTAAACAGGTCTGTTCTTCTGGGTGTGATACCTTTTGATTGTATTAGATTCAGCTGAGATGTCTTTGATTAAATTCTGTTAAGATTAGGGCTTTGATTCAACCACGTCATTAGGGCAACTCAGTTTAAGTCCCTGCCCCATTTGTGGGCTATATAAAAGGACACTCAATCAAGGAGACAGAAGCAGATATGTGAGAAAAGAAAGAGAGTTCCATAGACATGGAAGAGGACTTTGATACTGTGACCCGGGGAGAGATGAGCCATTTGCCTGAGAGTATGCAGCCGAAGAGAAAAGAGCAACTGAGCCCTATGCCAGCCTACAGCTGAGATCAGAAGAAGCCTTAAGAGGAAAGAAGAAGGCTGAACTCACAGATTTTGCCTGCCATCTTGCTTAAACAAGTGGCAACAGAGTTTGGTAAGGAAGTAACCTTGAACTGGACTCTTTAAGGCCTTGTAACTATAAGCTTTTACCCCAAATAAATACTTTTTATAAAAGCCAACAGATTTCTGGTACTTTGCATTAACACTCCTTTGACTGACTAATACAGAAAGTCTCATCTGATATAAAATTCTTGGTTGATCCTTGTTTTCTTTCAGCACTGTAAGTATTTCAACCCACTACATTTTGCCTCCATGGTTTTTGAAGAGAAATCATCACACCATCTAATTGGGACAACATTGTACATAGCATGTTGTTTTCTCTTGCAGCTTTTAGAACATTCTCCTTGTGATCTGAATTTGGCAGTATGACCAATGTATAATGTGGTGTAATTTTCTTCATGTTTATCCTGTTTGGTGTTTTCTGAGCTTCTTGTATGTGCATATTCATGTTGTTTGCCTAGTTTGAAAAGTTCTCTATCATTATTTCTTTGAATATTCCTTCTGCCCCTTTCTCTTTTACTTCTCCTTTAGGGACTCCCATTATGTGTATATTGGTATGCTTGATCATGTCCCACAGGTATCTTAGGATATTTTCACTTTTTCTAATTATTTTTAATTTCTGATGTTCAGCCTGACTCATTTCAATTGTCTTGTCTTTGAGTTCATGGATACTTTCTTCTGCCTACTACTCCAATCTGCTGTTGGAATCATGTAGGGAATTTTTCATTTCAGTTGTTTTGTTCTTCAACTCCAGTAGGTCTGTTTGATTCCTTTTTAAACTTTCTGTCTCTTTATTTAGATTCTCACACTGTTCATTCATTGTTTTCCTGATATACTTTAGTTCTTTGTCTTTTCCTTTGTCTACTTAAGCATACTGAAGATAATTTTTTTTTTTTTATGTCTTTGTACAGTATACCCACAGTCTGGTCTTCTTCCTTGATGTTTTCTGGATATTTTTCCTCTTCTTTTGAATGCACCATCAAATTCTGTTTCTTTCTTTGTCTTGAAATCTTTACTTGCACACTGTATATTTTAATATTTTGAAGTGTTGATTTTGGGATTTCATCCTTAAGCTGTCTGTTCCTTGAGTTTGTATCCAGGTTGTGTTACAACACGAATTTCCTTTCAGGAGTTAACAAAACCCAACAACCAATGCAAAAAGTACCTTTCACTGGCTTTGCAAATTGGTTTTGCATTAGCAGGTGCTGTCCTGCAGAGTTCATCCCTCCTATCAAGGAGGTCAGCCAGAAGCAAATGCAAAGTGCAAGGTCCTCCCTGTCTTTTCTGTGTCTGTGTCTTGTCCTGGGATTGTGCTTGCTAGGGACCTTAAGAGTAGCCCTGTTTATAGGAATTTGAATGCTCCCTCTACTCCCTATGATATGAAGATTGCCATCTGCTTGGTGCTCTGTTATATGAATTAAAGTAGATAAGCCTTTACTTCAGGCTGTTTGACTTATTGTTTCTTATATGGCTTTAGTTGTCCCAAGCTGCTTTTGCTTGGAGGGCAAATGGGCAAAGTGGGGGAACAAGCCCTAGAAGAGTTTCCTAAGTCAGTCTTCCCCAGCCAGAACAAGGCCAGGACCCATAATGGGATTGTAGGCCAGCTCCATACTGAACTGAGGAGGAGGTGAGATGGGGCCAGCTAGGTCTCTAGAAGATTCTCCTTTAGCATTTGAAGCTGTTGACACTTTCCCAGTTAATGCAGCCCTTTAACTATTTTCCAGATGTTTAAAGAGCAGTACAGTTTTAAATTCTCTGCTGCTTTTTCCTGGAGCAGGTTGGAAAAATCACCACCCTCTGAGCTGGGCCCCCAGCAATCTGACTTCGCTGAGTGAAAGCAGCAATCAGCTGACTATACACCCCCCAGATCTTGGGGAAGTAGGTTTTTATATTTCACCCTGGCACCAGCAAGCTGCACAAGGATCTGGGGTTGAGTACCTTAGTGTTGCCTCCCATGATGTTGGTTGATGGGGGATGGTAGCTGCTTCATGCAGGGTGAAAATCACCATTACTTATCACAATTTCCCAGCTTCCTTCCCCCAGTCTTCCCTCGTTGCTGAATAGAGTCCTACTAGACCCCAGAGTTTCAAAATAGCTGATTCAGACATTTCCTGTCAGTTCAATAGTTGTTTTGGTGGACGGTCCTACTCCACCATCTCCCCATAATCCTCACCAACCACATTGCCATTTATGGAAGGAAAATTCTGACCTTGTTTCAGTTAAGG
Source organism: Tolypeutes matacus (assembly GCA_026826555.1). Taxonomy (NCBI): domain Eukaryota; kingdom Metazoa; phylum Chordata; class Mammalia; order Cingulata; family Chlamyphoridae; genus Tolypeutes; species Tolypeutes matacus. The sequence continues at coordinate 31,997,086 of JAKSZT010054487.1, read as the reverse complement.
TGATTTTCTGGCATTTTTCTCATACGATAGTTAAATCCCTTCTATATTATCAGAAGTATGGATTTTAAATATGTATCTCCTGTAGGACTTTTTATGGTAATGTCAACATGCAACCAAAGAAATATGAATCATTTTGTCCACAGCACAACTCTTACTTTTATGCAACAAACACCACAATCTCCTTTGCTAGTATTTTTTAGCAAAGCAGGACGTAATGTGATTTATAGTAAATATTCTCTGAGAGCAATATCTGTTTACAGAGAATAACCATTAATTTGTTCCTGGAAAATTTAGGGAGATAATTTGTGCATCAAATTTTTTAAGTAACTTTTAAAAGTTATAAGATTGTAGCAGTCAGTATAGAAACACAGGAGAGAAGTTGGAGGAAATGATAATGTGTTACTCTGAGTATAGTATGATGAATAAAAATAATCTAAAATTTTAAGGGATGCTAAATAAGGATGATAAGTGACCAATAGTTGAATACCAAAAAGATATTTGGCAATTTTATGTTGTTGTTAATATAAGGAAACCACTCATAAATTTTCACATCAGATTTCATTAAGTATTTTTATCTGGCATGGTTTTAAAATGGCTTGAAGTGTTAAAATTACCATTGACTGAGCTTTTCAGTAGTACTAAATGTTCAGAGGAGAATTTTCACAGAAAGTAGATAATTTTGAAAAGCCAATGATTTGGAAAATCAACCTAAAATACTGACAGCAGGTTTTAGACTTGGTTAAGAGACGTAAGTACTTTCCTATCAAGAAAACACATTACTCTTCTATCTAAAGTAAGATGTTCTTTGTTATTTTTAATACCAACAGTCCCCTATCTAAATAAATGTTTTTCTATGTATTTCAATCTTTTTCACTTTTATTTACATGTTGACTAATATGGTAGAAGTAAATCAAATTTTCTATTGTGTTCTGTAAATGTAAGGACATTTAGAACACCATTTAAAAATATAAATTGTTAGTACCAAGTAAATTATGTAAATATTTTTTAACACTTCAAAGGACACTCTGGTTAATGGTCTATATTGACAAGGTACTTGTGCTGGTTAGAAGCTGTATGTACCCCAGAAAAAAACATATTCTTAAATCTAATCCATTTCCGTGGCTGAAATCCATTTTAAGTAAGATCTTTTGGGGACATTACTTCAGTAAAGATATGATCCATCTCATTCAGGATGGGTCTTAATCCTATTAATGGAATCCTTTATAAACATAATGAAAACAAAGAGACAGAGGAGTGAGAGTGATAGCAAAAGGGAAAGAGATAAAACCAGGGAAGCAAGAAGATGAAGGCAATGTAACATGGAAAAGAAGAGACCAGTAGGCACCACTATGTGCTGGCTGTGTCAGAAGATCTCTGGATCGTTGGCAGCCTGTCTTAGGGAAGAAGGCATTGTGTTTATGATGCCTTGATTTGCACATTTTCTTGGCCTCAAAACTATAAGATAATAAATTCCCATTGTTTAAGCCAAACAATTTCATCATATTTGCTGGAGCAGCCTAGGTAACTAAAACTTGGGCAGTCATTTCCATGTTCACCCTGTTCCTCCAGACACTAGGGGCACATGTCAAATTGTTCCAGAATCTTCTAATCATAGTAGCCACTCTGAGATTGACCCAAACATTTCTACAGCTCAGGAAGCATAGGTTAGAGTTGAGACACTAGTTTCCAGAAATTGATTCTTTGGAAAATTCTGAACTTCCAGAAAGCAAGTCCCCAGAGAATAATGCTCTATGTGAGAGTTTAACTGAACATGGAATGAGTCAGCCATCTCAGTGCAAGTCAGGACTGAAGGTACAGTTTTCCGGAAAGGATCTCTGGAAAATCATATTTTCTGATGGCTTGGACTCTTGTGTACTATGTGCAAAATCAACAAGTGTTTTTCATGATCTGTATGAACAGAACCACTTCCAGCCTAGACCAAAAAGGGCCAGAAAAGGGACAGATTGAAGGAAAAATGACTTTGAGGGCAGGGACATGGAAGCTGAAGTCTGGACCAAAGAATCTTCTTGGGCTGAGAAAGCAAGCCCATTCGTGTGTGGAAAGTGATCATATGCCTGGTACTTGGAGAGAATAGGCTTTCTGTCCCATTGTTCAGGAAGTGTGTTACCATCCCAGTTTATCAGATGCTTGGGGTATTGCAGAAAGCCTGGCCACCACTGCGATGTTTGATGTAGGTGAAACCTAGAGTTCAGCTGTCACAATGATTGAAGATGTTAGAGGCTTCACTCCAGTGTTTGAGGAGAGCATGACTGCTGCACAAGCCCTTGGAATAGATGAAGCTGCCATGTCATCAGACCTGAAGGACAAACTATCATTGCATAGATGACTCTCAGACCTTGAAATCTAATGGAGTATGGCCTGCAGGGATTCAGAATTGTTTGGGACTCATGACTCCTGTATTCCTTCCAATTTCTCCCTATGGGAATGGGAATATTTATCCCGTAAGAGTCCCTCCATTGTATATTATAATCAGATTACTTGTTTTCTAAATTTCACAGGTACTCAGCCCAAAGGGGATTGTGCCCAGGACAGATCATACCTATAACCGATTTTGATGAGACTGTACTTAGTATTCTCACTGAAATGACTTAAGGCTTTTGGGATATTGTGATGGAATAAATGTATTTGTGTATGGAAAGAACATGTCTTTTGGGGGTCCAGAGGGTGGAGTGTGGTGGTTTGAAACTGTATGTACCACAGAAAAACATGTTCTTAACACTAATCCATTCCTATGGCTGTAAATCTATTCTAAGTAGGTTTTTATGAGGTTACTTCACTTTAGGCAATTTTTCAAAAAGTAAGTTGAATTCTATTTTAATGGCCAATTTTTAAATGGCCCTGACTGACTCACAACAATAAGGAGGTTGAAAATATAGAACAACTGTTTCCAACATAAACATCTACGTTTCTGTCCTTAAAAATGCTTACCCTCCATCAAATTTCAATGTACCTGCATCTTTTTTTAAAGCAGTTTTATTCACACACCATACAATCCATTAGTAACTCTCAGTATAATCACAGAGTTGTGCATTCATCACCACAGTCAACTTTAGAAAGTCCATATACTTTATACCCCCCTATTATTGACACTTCTCATCAGTGTGGTACTTTTGTTACAAGTGATGATATAATACTAAATATTACTGTTAGTCATTGTCCATAGTTCATATTAGATGTATTTTTTTTCCTATATAAGATCCCATTATAAACATCTTGTAATAGTGACATACATTTGTTCTAGTTCATGGAAGAGCACTCTTATATTTGCACTATGAACCACATTCATTGTCCGCAACAGGGCTCACCATGTTATACAGTTCCCATGTTTCATCCTCTAGCTTTCCTTCTAGTGACATACATTACCCTAAACTTTCCTTTTCAACCACAATCACACACACAATTCAGTGCTGTTAATTACACTCATAATAATGTGCTACCATGACCTCTATTGTCAATTTTATTGATCATTTTAAAGAACAAATGTTTGGTTTATTTGATTCTCTCATGTTGTTTTATTCTTTATTTGATTTATTTCCATTCTGATCTTTGTCATTTCATTCCTTTCGAACACTTTGGTTTTAGTTTGCTCTTTTTCTAGTTCCTCCAGGTATATGGTTAGGACTCTGGCTTGAGTCCTTTCTTCATTTTTAGTGTAAACATTTAGAGCTATAAATTTCCCTCTGAGCTCTGCCTTTGTTGTGTCCCATAAATCTTGGTATGTTGTGTTTTAATTTTAATTCATCTCAAGATATTTCCCTGTTGATTTATACTTTGACCCATTGATTTTTTAAGTGTGTATTATTTTAATTCCATTTATTTGTGGAATTTCCAGTTTTCTCTTTGGTATGAATGGAGCTAGAGCTCATTCCATTGTGGTTGGAAGAGATGCTTTGTATCATTTCTCTCTTTTCAAATTTATTTTGACTTGTTTTGTGACATAACTTGTGGTTTATCCTGGAGAATGATGAATGTGCACTTGAGAAGAATGTTTATTCTGTTCTTTTGGGGAGCAGTATTCTGTATATGTCTATTAGGTCTAATTTATAGTATTGTTCAAGTTCTCTATTTCCTTACTGATCTTCTATCTAGATGTTTTACTCATTGATGAAAGTGGTATATTGAAATCTCCAACAAATATTGTAGAAGGTGTGTATTTCTCCCTTCAGTTTTGTTAATGCTTGCCTCATATATTCTGGGGCACTGTGATTGTTAAATCTTTTTGGTATTTGATCTTTTTATTAGTATATAGTGTCTTTCTTTGTCTCTTGTAACAGTTTTTGACTTAAAGTCTATTTTATCTAATATAAGTAGAGGTAACCCAATTCTGTTCTGGTTACTATTTGCATGAAATATTTATTCCCTTCTTTCACTTTCAATCTATTTGCGCTTTTAATTCTAAGGTGAGCCTCTTGTAAACAACATATACTTGGGCAACATATATTGCTTTTTCTTCTTTTTTTAAATTTACTTCAACTTCAACAAATTAAATAACAGACAAAAGTCAGCTTAACAAATTATGGAGCATTACTTTTAAAAAATCCTCTCCAGGCACATCTATCTTATTTAATTCTAAAAGCAAACAATTGTTTTCCCAGTGTTCTGAAAAATGAATAAATGAGCACAGATTGGTTAAATGGCATGACCAAGATCTCCTAGATTATTCTCTAGCTGTCTTTCAATTAACATTAACCTCCCTAGACTATCCCCTTTCAGCCACAATTACATTTATAAATCAGCAGGGTTAGTTATTATGTGTTACCATCAACTCTATCCATTTCCACACATTTACAATCAACCTTATTAACCATTCTACATACATTCATCATCAGTCCCCCCTTTCCAACCCACATTTTGTCTCCTACTAACATGTACTCTATAATTAACTCCCTAAATTTACTCATTGTATTTAGTTCATATCAGTGAGACCACACAATATTTGTCCTTTTGTTTCTGGCTTATTTCACTCAACTCAATATCTTCAAGGTTCATCCATCTTTTCATATGCATCCTGTGTTCATTTCTTCTTACAGCTGAATAGTATTCCATATATATGCCATATATATATGGAATGGATAACCATATATATACCACATTTTGTTTATCCAGTCATCGGTTGATGGGCACTTAGGTTGTTTCCATCTTTTAGCAATTGTGAGTAATGCTGCTATGAAGATTGGTGTACTGATATCTGTTTATATCCTTGCTTTCAGTTCTGAATATACTCCTAGCAATGGGATTACCTGATCATACTGCAGTTCTATATTTAATTTCCTGAGAAAATGCCAAACTATCTTCCACAGAAGCTGCACCATTTTATGCTCCCACCAAGAGTGAAGTACTCCAGCACTTGTAGTTTTCAGTTTTTTAAATAATGGTCATTCTGTAAAGTGTGAAATGATATAGCATTGTAGTTTTGATCTGCTTTTCCCCAATAGCTAGTGATGTTGAGCATCTTTTCATGTGCTTTTATGTCATTTGGATTTCCTCTTTGGAAAAAAATGTGTATTCTGTTCTTTGTCCATTTTTTAAATTGGGCTCCTTGTGTTTTTGTAGTGCTTTATTCTTTTTCTTTTTAATCCATTCTGCCAATCTGTGTCTTTTGATTGGGGAGTTAGTCAAGTTACATTTAGTGTGATTACTAATAAGGCAGGAGCTACTTCAGCTATTTTGTCATTTGTTTCTCATACATCATCTTTTTTGTCCCATTCTTCCTCTATTACAGCCTTCTTTTGTATATAGTTGATCTTTTTTTGATGTGACATTTTCATCCTTTTATCATTTCCATTTCTGAATATATTTTAAATACTTCCTTTTTTGTTATCCTTGGATTAGTATTAAACAACCTAAGTCTTTAACCTACTACTTTGAAATAATGCCAACTTAACTTTAATAGCATACAGTCTTTGCTCCTGTGCCCTTCCATTTCCCTCCTAATGTTTTTTGTCACACATTATCTCTTTATATTTTGCATGTCCATAATATAGAAATATAGTTATTTCTTATTCAATTGTATTCTAAATCTTATAAGAAAGAAAGAATGGAGTTACATATTGAGGATACCATACTACTTGGTTTTTTATTTACCCACATAGTTACCTTTACTGAATATCTTCATTTCTTCACACTGTTCCAAACTACTGTCTCCTGTCCTTTCCTTTCCACCTGAAAAAATACTTTTAGCATTTCTTATAGGACAGGTCTCTTGCTGATGAACTATCTCAGGTTTTGTTTGTCTATAAATGCTTAAACTTCCTCTCATTTTTGAAGGACAGTTTTGCCAGATATAGAATTCTTGGCTGTCAGTTTTTCTTTTTCAGTATCCTAAATATGTTGTATCCCTGCCTTCTTCCATCTGTGGTTTCTGATGAGAAATTGGCTTTGTCTTATTGAGGATCCCTTGTATGTGATGCATCACTTTTCTCTTGCTGCTGTTAGAGTTATCTCTTTATCTTTGCCACTCAACATTTTGGTTGGTATATGTTTTCAAGTACGTCTATTAGGGTTTATCCTGTTTGGAGATTGTTGTGCTTCTTGGACATGTGTATTCATGTCTTTCATTAGATCTGGGGAAATTTTCAACTACTGTTTCCTCAAACATTCTTTCCTCCCTTTATTTCTTCTCCTCTTCTTCTGGGACTCCCATAGTACATACTTTTCATGTTGTCCAACAGGTCTCTTAGGCAATCCTCACTTTAAAAAATTTTCTTCTTTATCTGCTCATCCAACATTGTAACTTCTGTAAGCTTTCCGCATTATTTTTCCTAGACATACACATGGTCCCCTGGTTAAGACAACCAGACACTGGGCAGTAGACTCAGTCTTACACTTGTGAATATTTAAACCACATGTGATCACACTAATCTTTGTTTTAATTTAATTTGACCCAGAACAAGCTCTGGTTAATTTCCCTTTGAGTTCAAGTAAAAATTTGCCTATGCAGGCTTTTGCCTGGTTCTTTTTATTTTGCACCTTCAAAATTATAATTATATTTAGAAAGGACACATATATACTAATATGCGTTATAAAAATCAAGTCAACTCAAAATTTTTTCTTTTAATTTTTGGACTTTGTTTCCAAACAAAAATAAGAGCATTGTTGAAACATACATGTTAATTAAATGATGCTTTTAAAAAGAGTACCTGTGATGTAGTTTTTACCTAATGGTTATAGGACAATTATGATAGTTTTGGATACTGAACATTCAAGACATTATCCATGTTAATGATAATTCCTAAAGTATTATTTTAGCCAAAATTTTAGTATATGTTACTATAATATCTATAAATTTAAGACCTGAGAATACTTTACTTTGGATGACTGAAGAGTTCAGGGACTTTTATAAATTTAATTATTAAATATTGAGTTGCAACTTGGCTAAAATTGAGCCTAATCTTAGTCTGTATTTTATCAATGATAGTACAAGTACCCAATTAAGAAGCTAGTTATTTCATTTGTAGTGGCTGGTCAGGAGCAGATATATGAATTCTTAGCTAGAGGGTGGAAATTAGATTGCTTATTTTATTTACTTATAATTTCTACTTATTAAACAAGTCTCTTCTTTGAAATCCTTTGAGGGGCTCAAACAAACAAATCCATTCTAATTGTCAATTAATCTACGAAATTCATTTACATTCTTCCCTTCTAATAGAGAGATTGAGGCAGGGACAAAAAGCAAAAAAAAAAAAAATTATCCCATTTCATTGACATCCAAGAGTTTGTTCTGTTGATGGTGCCCTGTCTCTGAAGGTCTGAAGCAGATGCTTATGATAAGCAGCAAAGGTCCCGAATAACCCATTCCACTGTCAACAGGTTCCCAGCTAATGTTGGGGGTATCAGAGATGAGCATGCAATCAGAAAGAGGGGGTGGCTGAAGTTAAGCAGGTCTTCAGAGGAGCATCCTAGAGGAACAAAGCTCTGGATTTTGTGTCCCTGCAGGAGCTCAAGTAAAATGCAAAACCAGGAGTGACTCTGTCATGTGGACTAGTATACATGGGTAAGTGGAAAATACTGCCAAGGTTTAGAGATCTTATTCCTTCAGGATATAGAGAAATATTTCCAATGAATTTGGAAGGGTTATTTAATTCTTTGGAGTTGTTAATGTTTGTACCTACATCCAAGAAAGATCCCAGAATCTTCCTTTAGACTGCACCTGCAATCACCTCTAATTTACTTCAGAGTAACCCTTGAGTGACAAAGCTGTGGACTTCTCTGATTAATCAAAAGCACTTCAGCTACACCTATCTTTGCCAGATTCTTGGTTGAAAGGTTTAAACCCACTGATGGACTCAATGACTCTCCTAAAACAATTGTTGTACATATTTCTATTTACTACTCACTAGTCACATTATTATTCTTCTGAGGCCCTCCATGAAAGGGAAGTTCACTTTCCCCCCATTTTAAATATCTGTATAGCCATAAGCATTGTGTTGTTATAATTGCTCATTCAAGTTTTACAGACACAAACAATGCAGTAGTATTTTGAGGAGTAAATCTCCCTCCCTTCGTCCCTTTTCTTCTGTCTCCTCTTCCCCTCTCTCTTTCTCCCCCCTCTTTCCTTTTCCGTTTTCCTCTGCTTTCTTCTTCTTCCTTCTTTTCCTCCTCCTCCTCTTCTTCTTCACTTTTCTCTTTTTCTTTGTTGTATAAACAATAAACAAATAATAATCACTGATTTGTTTAAAATATTTATTGAGTATTTACCAATGTTCTATGCTAGGCACTAGCAATACATCAATGAATACAAAATATCCCAGCCTATATATAGTGTGGTAGGGAAAACAAATGAGTTTAATACTTGTAATATATTAATATCTACCATTTAACAAATGATTATTCTTTACTAGGTAATCAACCAGACTCTTTGTGACTGGTAATGCACCAGTTAGATATAAAAAAGAAACCCGTTGCTCTGTTAAGGTTTATCATCTAACAGTAAAGAGTGCAGTTTCTGTACAATGGCAGGTCTTCAGTAAATGGCAGATATTTTGCTTTTACCAGAGCTGAACTCCATTCCATAGCATGATCTCCCACTAAAACCTCATACTATATTCCTATTCTATCTAAGGGAGCACAGAAACTTCACTTTCTAAAGCCCATGATTCTGACTGTTGCCCAGCTTGATAGGCAGTTAGTACCGAAATACTCTTCAAAATTAACTCCAAAACATTTCTATTACTGAAAAATGATTGATAAGTCTATTTGAAGCTGTAACAAAAAAGAAAAAACAAACAAACCTGTAACCCGATTTATATTTTAATTTTAGTGAGCTGTAGTTAGGTGTAATAAGGCTAAAATTCATTATTCAAGAGACTGTATTGACCAAGTATGGTGGCCATAGAGCAGATAACTTGACAATATAGATATTCAGTCTGAATTATTCGTGTTGAAACATTTTCTTCTTTCCTTAATGGGAGAGGAAATTTTTTCTCTATCTTGGATAGATAAATTTTCTTAACTTTCAATTTCACTTTGCCTACTTAGATATAGTTATGATTCCAATCTCCTGACAGTCTTTGAAGGGCAAAATCTTATCTTCCTTTTATTAATTTCTTATAACTTAGTATGACAGCCATTTCCAGAAGGAGGATATTTAATAAAAATATATTATTCTGTATCCAAAACATATGAAATCAAGTGTTGCAAAAGATAAAAGGAATCAACTGTTCCTTACTAATTTGTGTGCTGTCACTTTCTCCATTGCTACTTTAGGATTCAGCACTTACTACACTAGTAAGGCAAAAATTACAGCATCTGGGCATTCAACCAAAGCTCACATCCTGTCATTAAAACTGAACCACCTTGTGAAAAAGATGTGCCTAAATGATTTTTTTTCTCAATGCAGGCGTTTATATTTGTCAAGCTGTCTTTTTGGTTTGGTTGATTATTTTGGTTCTTGAAAATTCATTTATTACAATATGCATAGTCATTAACAGTGAGGTGACATTTTTTTTCATGGTAGAAACAGACTCTACTTATTGAGTGAAGTGATCTCACTTTTCTATTGTATTGCCCTCCCTGACTATAACTTTATGTATCAGTCTTATAATGATTGTTCTTTTTTTACCTTTAAGCCTAACTTTGTAACCGCTTTGCTTAGTGGGAAAAAAGTAATCAGCAAATCTGTACATATGCCAAACTCTCTATGAACTAAATTTATTTTCCAATTAAAATGTAATGTCTTTACATTTCTTCAACTGAGAAAAAAATGTTAGGAATAAACACTAATTCAAAGTAGAATTGAGAAAATGTGAAGTAATTAGTAAGTCATTTTCATGCCAAGAATTCTTACATATTTCCAGCTATCTATAATATAATGACATGCTATCCATTTTCTGTTGGGATCAATATTAACGAACTCTTCAATATTTCATGTTTTGTCAAGGTAAAACATAAATTAACTACAGCGAGAGAGGGGAAGAGAGTGTGTGCTACAGATACTCTCCTCAAAAAGTTATAGGTTTGCCATTTGCAATTTGACAATTTTAGAATTGTCAAATTGATTTTCAGAAGCAGATTCATTTTTAACATGAAATTTCTTAAACTTACTTATATGCTATTTGCATCACTGGAAAATAGATTCTCTGTCTCCGTTTTTGGCTGGCACTACTGACTTGGAGAATTAGTCTCTCCATTTATTACTTAATTTTTTTTTTTGTCTTTGCAGGAATGATCCACTAACAAAACTGTATTCTAATTAAATGAAGACAACTTCTTGAGTTAAATAGATGTTTAGTGCTTTATCCATTTTTAATAATCCTTTAGGCATATCTGTGTATCTCCTCTGTTCTCATAGACTGCTTTATTCTGGTCTCCCACTTTCTTAATTTTATTTAAGTAATTAGCTACTCTTTTGATTATAAAGAAGCATCACATATAATCACAGCATAGAATCTGAAATATATAAAAGGCATAACTAAAAGTCATCTTAAAAACACTAACTGTGGGGAAAAGATACTATAAATAATGTTAAAATACTAAAAAAATAAAAAATAAAGACGCATTGGGCATAATGATTCAGTAGTGTTACTGTATACTGATTTTCCTGTCTCGTTCTCATTATAAATTACTGATTAATTCTTTTAGGGCCTAATAATCTTTGTCTTAATTTGTCTACTTGACTACATATGATAAAACATAGCTACACAGCTACACAATTATATTGTTTTTTCATAATAATGCATATTTTCATATTCTTAAATACAATAAATAATGGGATTTATATCTTTCTTATTCAGACAAAATTCTCATTATACTCTCTAGTTCATACATAATTATCTCATTCTTGGTGCTATTTTTTTTAGCCACACAACATTTCTGTCACTTATGATTTATTGAAGAAACTTCTCATTTGAGATGCAAAAAGAATTAAGATGAATCAGTAAAACTTGGAAATGTCAATCTTTTTAAAATTAGTAAATAGGTCAAACAATAGTAAAATTATAATGTTATATTTACTCTGTGCATTATGCTAGAACATGTTTAACCCCATTAAAACCTTGACATTTAGGTGCCAAAAATAAAATAATTTTCAATATAAAAATATGGAGTTTATATTTTCCTGTCCTTTGTTTAATGAAATATATGATTCTTGATTTGAAGAGGAGACACCTTCCTGGCATTTTCTTTTTATGATTTTCTTATTTGAAAAGAAGAGAGAAGCACAAATAAAAGGGAGAAATGTACTTTTGTCTTTACTTTTTTTTGCTCTGTGGACATTGCTGTGTTATCCATCATGGGATGAGAGGGAGTAATATGCCACAAATATTTCAAGGCAAACACCCATTAATTGTAACATCTACAAAGTCTTAGCTGTGCCCCCTGTGAGATACAATCAGGAAAGTCATATTCATGCACTACCTGAGGATGGAACTTGTGACTCAGTTTAAAGCTTTCTGTCTCATGCTGTTATTTCAGGAACACCAAGATTCAGACTTTGTTTGATAGAATCTCAAACAGAAGCAATCATTGTACCTGAAATGTCCACTAATATAGGTTGATGACAGTGCTGTCTGAGAGTCTGGGGTAAGAAAAAGTGTGGAGAATTTATAAGATTTAGTGGTCAGCCAAGAAGACATTTGTTTTTGAACACTTAACAATTCTGAAAATATATTCCATTTGTCGCTATATATATATATATATATCGTGAGCCACTAACAAAGTTAGGGATTTTTGCTGAACCACAGAACTTATCTACAAGACTCCTTGAGAAGGCAGGTACTGACGACATTGCAGCTTACCAGCTGGATACTTGTATTTTGTATTGCCTAATCTCTCTACAAGTTCAAGTCATCCTCTATTAAATGGTGTTATTGAATTCCTGAGAGGGCAGAATAAGATAATACAGGCATACTTCCTAGATAGTAGAAGGGATTGATATTAATCCTATTATTATTAAAAACATGGACCCAGATTAGAAATAGACAGTCTTTTATGACATTTCACATTAAGAGAAAACAACAAATTTCCACTAAGAACTATGATATTGCTGTTACCCAAAATTTATACTGGAGTTTCCTGCTTTTTAAATATTCCTGTAAGTACTACATTCTTTTTTTTTTTCCCCCCTGAGATGGCTGCCTTGTGTGTTTGCTCATTGATTTTTGCTTGTTTGTGCTTCTTGTTTGCTTGTTGACTGTTTTTGTGTTTTTTTTTTGTTGTTGTTGTTGTTGTTTTGTTTTGTTTAGGAGGCACAGGAAACTGAATCTAGGACCTCCCATGTGGGAGGTGGGGACTCAACTGCTTGAGCCACATCCGCTCCCTGATGATTTGTTTTTTGTTCATTGTCTTGTTTGTTGTTGTTGTTTTTGCTCATTGTCTGCTCTCATTGTCTGTTTGTTTGTCTTCTTTAGGAGGTACTGAGAACTGAACCTGGGACCTCCTATGTGGGATGTGGGTGCTCAGCTGCTAAGAGCCACATCCACTCCCACTACATTCCTAATGCTAGAACATTTTATTGATATTTTATAACAAATAAAATACCAGATGTTAAGAAAAATACTAGAACCAGTAATAAATATTTTCTAATATTCCATTCTATTTTGGACTGAGTAAGCTAAATATATTTTACCAAAAGGTATATATATATGTATGTATGTGTATATTCACATTTATATAGTCATATATGTGTGCATTATAGAAACTTTTATAAACCTACTTTTACTCATTTAAGTTACTAATTTACTTTACTGATTATATATACACATTCTAATTTTTTTTTCTATTATATACTGCATAAATTAAGATATTCTTGAGTATGGTAAAAAAGGGAATCAGGGATCAAAAGAGAATTTAAAAAAAGACATTGTGGATAGCAGAATAAAAGTATATGTATTTCAATGAAGACTTAGGGAAGATAAAAGAGTAAAGCAAAGTGCACCTAGAATTAGAACTGCATTTCTACACCCATTAAATTCAATGAGCAATTGGTTCCAAAACTCTTCTAAAGTCATCCCCTCTAAGGCATTCTCAGAGCATTTTCTTCCTGCCTTCCTACCAATCCCCATTTCCTTTTCTCCAAGGTTGAGTCAAAAGTAAGGGCAATAAACTGCTCTCCTTAGGAGGAAGTATGTTATGTGAGACAGGAAGGGGCTGGGGTATACGGGAATTTCCTGTATTTTCTATGAGACTTTTCTGTAACCTAAAGCCTCTTTGAAAATAAAGTGAAATAAAGTAAGACACTGAAGCAACATACAGAATAAATTGTTTATATAAATAAAAGATAACAGATCTTATGGTGATGAAAGGCACAATGCAATATATATATATGTATATATGTATGTATGTATGTATATAGGCTTTGCTTTTGTTTTGGGGGAGGTTTTGGATTGCAGAAGGGTTACAACTAAGGCAGAGGATGATTGCTGGTGTGGGGTGTCGGTGGTGGGGGAATATGTAGGGAGGGGTGAACCTGGGGCATGCCTCTATGGAATACGAATGTGTTCATGTGGTCATGGGATGTCTCAGAGGGTGCAGACCCACACAATAACCAAAAGAATATTGAATTCCCATCCTGGGGAGTTCTGCTACATTCCCTAATAGAGAGGCAAGAATCTCTAGAGTACAGGGGCAGTGCCTAGCGAACAAGGACAGACCAATATGCCAGACCCTTGATACTGATGCTTGTATTTATGACCTTTATTCTTGTGAAATTGAAACTTAGTCTAGTAATATATATTGCCTAAGAGTTACTCAAATGTGGCTCTCTCTGAGCCAAACTCAGCATATAAACTCACTGCCTTCCCTCAGGCATGGGACATAACTCCTGAGGCATCACCATCCTAAATCCTCAAGATTGAGGAATGAACAAACATAAGGGGGCAATGCAACTATGGACCAAAGTAGACTTATTATTATTATTATGCTAGAAATGGAAGAACTTGTAACATTGATATAAAGACAGTGGTCACCAGAGGTTCTGAGTGGAGGAGGGAGAGGGAAGAGTGGATGTAACATGGGGCATTTTTGGGACATTGGAATTGGTCTCTATAACCTTACAATGACAGATACAAGCTGTAGCAGTCTGATATTATTTATGAATTCCAAAAAAGAAGGATTATATTTGTAAACTGGCCTGTTCCTCTGGGTGTGACACCCTTTGGTTGTTTTAGATATAGATGAGATGCCTTTGATTAAATTATGTTAAGATTAGGGCTTTGATTCAACCACATCAGTAGGGCGTGACTCAGGGTTGAGTCCCTGCTTCCTTGGTGGGCTGATATTAATGGAAAGTCACTCAAGAAGATACACAGAATAAGATACACAGGAAGAGAGAGAGCTCCAAAGACACAGAAGAGGAGAGAACTTGGTAATTTCGGTTCTGCCATGTGACAGAAAGGAGAAGGCTCAAACAGCTAAAGCCCTGGGAGAGAGGAAGAAGCTGGGCTCACAGAGCCTTAAGAAGAAGATGGCCTGAGAGACCAGGCAGAGATTGCCCACCATCTTGCTTCAACACACAGCAACAGACTTTGGTGAGAAAAGTACCTCTTATAGTACCTTGAGTCTGACTCTTTAGGGTTTGTAACTGTAAACTTTTACCCCAAATAAATACCCACAGATTTCTGGTACTTTGCATCATCACCCCTTTGGCTGACTAATAAGCACGACATTAAACATTTTGTCAAAACCTATAAAATTAAAAAAAAAAAAAAAAAAAAAACCTATAAAATTATTCAGGGCAAAGTGTAAACCATAATATAAACTGTAGTCCATGGTTAGTAGCAACGCTTCAGTATGTGTTCATCAACTGTAACAAATGTACCATACTATTGAGAGATGTTGTTAATGTGGGAAAGTGTGTGTGTGGGGGGTGGGGAATATGGGAATCCCCTATATTTTTGATGTAACATTTATGTAATCTAAAGCTTCTTTAAAAATAAAGAAGAAAATAAATTTAAAAGGATGTTCCTCAATGAAGTAACCACAAAAGAAATTAGAAAATCTTTTGAAATGAAATATAAATGAAATATTAATGGAAACATATAGAATGCAGTTACAACAATGCTTAGAGGGAAATTTATAGCTGCTAACACCTATATTTAAAAGAAGAAATATCTTCCATCAATTACCTAACCTTCCAAATAAAGGCACTAGAAAAGAGAGCAAATTAAACCCAAATTAAGCAGAATAAAGTAAATAATAAATTTAGGGCAGAAATGAACAAAATAAAGAATAGAAAAACAATTCTAATACATGAACAAATGAATTAAATAAAATTTCATAGAAATTAAAGAAACAAAATTTAGTTCTTTGAAAAAGTCAACAAAATTGACAAAATTTTATCTAAGCTAACCAATAAAATAAGATAGAAAATTCAAATTGTGAATATCAGTGCAGAAAAAGGGGGCATCACTACTAACCTTGTAGAAATAAAGAATATAATGTGATATTAGTAACAACTTTCTGCCAACAGATTAGATAACTTAGATGAAGTTGACCAATTCCTAGAAAGATAAAAACTACTGAAACTCAAGAAGAAATAGAACACCTGGATAGACTATTCTAGCAAAGGAGTACAATGAGAAAATTTCCCATTAAAAAATTGCCCATATCCAAATGGCTTAACTGATGAATTTTACCAAAAGTTTATTTAATGAATAACTAATACCAATTTTTCACATATTCAACCACCAAAACAGAAACAGAGGGAATACCTTCTGATTTATTTTATGAGGCCTGTATTATCTTTACATCAAATGGTTTCAAGACTTACTACAAACTATAGTACTCAAGACAATATAATAGTGGCATAAGAATAGATCAATGATATAAAACTGGGAATCTAAAAACAAACCTTTATATTTATACTTAATTGATTTTTGACAAGATGCTTGATAATTCACCGGGGAAATCAACAAGTGTTGTTGGAACAACTGGAGATTGAAAGACAAAACAATCAGGTTAGAGTACGTCCTCACATTGTGCACAAACATTATCTCAAAATAATTCAGACACATAAATGTAAGAACTAAAACTGCAGAAGTCTTAGAAGAAAATAGGAGTAAATTTTTGTGATCCTGGATTAAGCAAAACCTTCTTAGATACTTTACCCAAAAGACAAGCAACTAAAGCAAAAATAGACAATTGTTCTTCGTCAATATTTAAAAATTTTATGATTCAAAGGACACCATCAAGAAATAAAAACAACCTAATTAATGGGAGAAAATATTTGCAAATCATATATCTGGTCAGAATGTAAGACAATGCAGCCACTTTGAAAAAAAAAAATCTAGCATTTCCTCAAAAAGTTAAACATAGAGTTACCATTTGATACAGCAATGCCACACCTAAGTATATACCCAATGAAATGAAAATATGTTCACAATAAAACTTTTTCTTGAATGCCCATAGCAGCACTATTCACAGTAGTCCCAAAGTGGAAACAACCTAAATAGCCACCCATGGATGAATGGATTAATAAAGTGTGGTATGCCCATACAATTAGATTGCATTCTGCTATAGAAAGAAATCAAGTACTGATACATGTTACAATATGGATGAACCTTGAAAACATTATGCTAAGTGAAATAAGCCAGTCATGAAAGAGCACGTAGTAAATGATTCCGTTATTGTGAAATGACCAGAAAAGAAAACCTATAAAAATAGAAAATAGATTAATGTTTGCCTAGTGTTGCGAGGGTTGGGGAGAAATGGGGAGTGACTGCTAATGGGTATAGGGTAATGCCAATGTTCTAAAACTGATTGTGATGATGGCTGCACAACTCAGTAAATAGACTTAAAATCACTGAATTGTACACATTTTATGGGTGAGTTATATGGTAAGGGATAATAGCTCAATAAAGCTGTTTTTAAAAAAATAACATTATTTGTAAGGAGTGTTGCAAAAGTAATGTCCTGCAATTTTGTTTGTTTTAACTACACCAAAGTCAGGATTTTTTTTTCATACTGTCATACTAATACACTTGAATTCCTTCATATGTCTGAATATGAAAAACACAGCAGTGTTATAGCAATGTTATGTTAAAGTATCTGCTTAATATTGAAAGTCTACTTAATCCAAGATAAAATCCTACATTAGCCATCAATAAACAATTGTGAATATTTGCAGTGTTTTATTCCTCTTTAAATTTGAGTGGATTCTATAAAAAATTCGTGTGCATTCATGAGAGTGTTTTATACATGTTTATATCATTTGATAGTAATACAATTTTCAGCCACATATTTGCTATAATATTCCAGACATTTTTGTTTGCTATATATCCCAGACACTCTAAGGTGTCATGTATTTATCACATAATGTGATATATAAATTAATAATAGGGCCTGTCAGTAATCAATTTCTAAATTAGTGTAGATTGGCAATAATATGCTATCTATAGGGTCAAACAGTTCCCTTACCAATTTCTTCAATAAAGATTCTTACCAAGAAACATTGATTTAAGGATATTTCCTTCCTATTTCACTCTCCCTGAGGTGAAAATACTACATTTAAAGAACCCAAACATTAAAGGAGTGAAAAAATTTAACCTGCAAGGAAAAAATCTAGATAAGATTGTTAGTTCCTAAGTCAGAGACACTTGTTTGGAGCTGTCGGTAACTTTTATAAATCCTTATTTTGCTTCCATAGAGCCGCATAATTTCAAGAACTTGCCTACATCAGTTTTTTAACAATCTTATTATATTGCTTTTTGTGGAAAGATTTTCAAGGTTATGACTATAAAATCCATTTGGTACTGCCAAAATACTCTGTTATTTATTAGACTTCCTTGGATAAAGAGTCACTTGTAAAAGAATGAAAGAATTCAATGTTACTAAAAAGAAACTTCTTTTAAAAAGTAAAATATATTGCTCTTCATTCTTGTTCAGCATGTCTCCTGAGAACAAAAGACAGTGGCTTGCTTAGCCCCTCTAAATATAGGCAATAATCACTGAAAGCTAAAGCCAGTTCTGTTCTACTGCTGTTTAAGGTGAAACTCATTGTCTTATCTTTATATTAGGTAAAGAAGATAAGAAAGATCATGACTAATATGTAGGAGTGAAATTTCAAATAGGTTTTGCATCAAATAAAGAATAAACTCCCCAATGCCAGAATAGTTATCCACTCATTTGAAAATAGTTTACATCCATTATTTTATTTGATTTAGAATTTTAAAAATGCATATTATGTCCAAATAACTGGTGTGGTTATCTCCATAAACTCATGGAATTAATACAGTCAGCACCTGTTCATTTTTCCAGTTAACTGCATAGCAGTGAGCCCAGTATTTCTCTCGTGAGGCAAAGCCTGAAACATCCAGAGGAAGGGAGAAGCAGAGTAGCTACCACACCTAAGCAGCAGGATGAACCCTCTTCAGTTTACTCCTGCTCCCGCTTCCTCCTGCCGCATGGTGTCGCTGTTGAATCTTACTCCTGTTCAATGAGGTGTAGCTAGCCGTGTTATGATGTCTATCTGTTCATATCCATGGACAGGCCTCCACATTTTGGGGACGGGGACGTAAAGCATTCCCTTCTTTCAGAGCAAACTTATTCTAGGATCCCATGGTTGAACGCTCAACGTAGCAGCTTTTTTTGTGGGACTTTTTTTCTGTCCCATAATGCCATCTCCCAAGGCCAGCGTCATAGGAATGCTGTCAGATCTGGTTGTGATAACTACAACCCACTGATGCAGCCCCATTTACCCTTTTCCTTCTCAAGAATCCAGCACAGGGGCGGGTGTGGCTTAAATGGTTGGGTGTCAGTCTCCCATGTGGAGGGACCTGGGTTTGATCCCTGCGACCTCCTAGTAAAAGCTAATAAGTTAAAAAAAAAAAAAAATCCACCACATAGAGAACAGATAGCTTCCTTTTAAAGACCTAGATGACAGAGGAGCCAACTGTAAATCCTTGACTTCAATAATTGGGCAACTACCCTCATAATATGCCTCTAAGTGAAAATATCTTTGCCGCTTAACTTGGTTTTCCTATCATTTTAAGTGAATTTAACCCTTCTGTTCTTCTGTGTGGGAAAGTGGGGTTCTTTCAGAAGTCCCAAAACCATTTTCATTACTAGAGATTAGAAAAATAAAGCATGAAGCATCTCTTTGTGGGGCATCAGTCTATATTTATATTTTCTTCTATAATGGACTGTGGTTCTTATATTTTGTTTGAGGGTAAACTTAGCAGTCAAATTAGAATTATTTTTTTTCCTATTGTTTTCAATGTATTTATCCAGTGAAAAAAATTATAGCGTTTTTCTAAAACTTAGTAATTTTTATACATTTTCACAAATTTATTTCAATATTATTCACATACCATATAATCCACCCATCTAAGCATACAATTCAATGTTTTGTACATTCATTGAGTTGGGCAACCATCATTACAATCTGATTTTAGAAAATTTTCATCTCACCCACAAAAAAACCACATACTTATTAGCAATCACTCCCACCTCCCTCTAATCCCTAGGCCTCGACAAACACTAACCTACTTTCTGTCTCTTTTGGTTTGTCAATTCTAGACATTTCATATTGATGGCATCATGTAATATGTGATCTTTTGTTTCTGGCCTATTTCACTTAGCACAATGTTTTCAATGTCCATTCATGTTGACGCATGTATCAGTATTTCATTCCTTTTTATTGCCAAATAATATTCCATTGTATAACATACCATGTTTTATCTATCCAGTCTTCAGTACGTGGACAATTGGGTTGTTTCCACTTTGGAGCTATAATGAATAATGCTCTTATGGACAGAAGTGTTTTTGAGATTTTGTGTGGACCTATGTTCACTCCTAAGTATATATATATATATATATATATGCTTTCTAACTTCAATATATATAAGAGTGAAATTGCAGGTCAAATAGTACCTCTATGCTTAACTTTTGGAAATTAGTGCCAAACTAATTTCCAAAGCCGGTACACCATTTACATAAGCAGTATATGAGGATTCCTTGCTAACACTTGGTATTCTCTGTCTTTTTTTATTAGAGCCATCTTACTGATTGTGAAGTGGTATCTTATTGTGATTTTGATTTGTTTTCATCCAATGACAAATGATGTTGAACATTTTCATTTGCTTTTTGGCCATTTATATTTCTTCTTTGGAAAATGTATACTTAAATATTTTCCCATTTTCACTGGATTATTTGGATTCAGATTATTAATTTATAAGAGATCTTCATATATTGTGGAGGCAAACCCTAATCATTGTATACTCATTATGAAATTTGTAATAGCCTGGATACTAAGAATAAGTTCAATTTGTATGGTTTTACAGATACAAATATTTTGATAAAAATATGTGGAGTCTTTCTATATATCATCATTACCATATATACAGGGAGAATGAATTTTCCTATTCATTTAATGTTTCCAAGTTTCATCTATGTCGTAGTATTGCTACTTCATTCTATTTTTTTTATCTGAATAATATTCCATTGCATGTGATCTCCTCATACCGCCATTCTCCTCTTGTGTGATCATACTAATTTCCAGATCTAACTCTTCTATCTTCATCCCTCTTAACCTTCACCAGTAACATCTAATCAATTTCTCTCTTCACCCTCACCAATAACAGCTAATCAATTTATAAACGTATTTAAGTCTCTCATATCCTAAAAAACAAAGAAATAAATTCAGAAATCAGTGAATCTTCCTCTAAGTTTTGCCCTATTCCACTCTTTACCTTTACGACAAGCTTTTAGATAAAAGAGCTTATATTCATGATCTCCACGTTCTCAACTTTCATTTATTTTTCAGTCCACTGCAATGTGTTCTTCTCCCAATATTTCATTGAGATTGTCCTTCCAGTTGAAAAAATTTTTGTTGTATTTGTATAGAAAATTTATCTATATTTCCTCTTAATATTCTTTTCTGTCTATATGATTGTTGAAGAATCATAGGAGATTGGGGGAATGTCTACTTTTTTCAACTGCTTTGGCAATACTCTAAATGGAAGCTCCCCAGGTAATTTATTTGTTTACTCATTTGGAACATGTTTCAGCTTGCTTGTAGTAAAGACTTGCATCATGTATTGGGCTCAATATTGGAAATATTTTCAGATGCTAGCTATTTTGTAGATAAAATGACAATGCCAGTACTTGTTCCTCCTCTCAAATTCCATCCCGGTTAAGGGCACAGAAATACCCATTTAATCCAAAAATGAAAAATGGCAGTCATCTCAAGACTTAAATCTATCATACTAACTTCCAGTAAGTCACTAAATGAACATACTACCTTCTTATAATTTTTTATGATGTGATCCCTAGTCTCCATCTCTACTTTCATTGCCTTCTTCATTGACTTTCAGGGTCTTAGCCATCATTCTTTTCCAAAATTTCTCCTAGCCTTTCTCCCATTACCCTCCATATTGTTGCCATATTAGTCTATTATAGAATTCTAAAAGCATATCATGCTCATTCAAAAGTGTGTGCTCTTTTTGACTCGCCTCTGTACTTTGAGCTTAGGATATCTTTCTACCACTGTTTTCTTTCCCCACTTAGTCCATTTAAGATATGACTATTCCTTAAAATACTGTCATATTTTCTCTGTTTTTGCATAGTGTGAATTCTTCCATCTTTGTGGCCTAATAGTAGCTTGGACATTTTTCTCTTATGACTCTTGCCAGTTTATGTTGCAGTTATTTTTAATCCTGTTTTCCAGCCTCTAGCCTCTCCCTCAGTCTCTCATGGTTTCTGTCTTTCTGCAGCTGTATACAATCCTGGATTCCTTTCTCACATGGCAGGGTAAAATGGCAGCTGTTTTTCTCTGCATTCCATTTATATATGACTCCAGTAAAAGGATTAGGACCCACTCTGGCTCCCACAATCTAATTAAGAGCCTTAAAAGAAGCAATCTAATCAAAAGATCAAAAATGAGTTTCAACAACCCAGTCTCATTTATTTTTATCTCTGAAAATGGCCCCCAAAGTCATACATTTAAAACATAAATTTTATATTCTAAGTTATATTTTATAGCTACTCATTTTTGATACCTAGTTAGTTAATTAAGACTTTCTGTTAAGAATATCCAATGTATTTGCTGTCAAATTTAATTGACCACATTTGACTAATTGCATGCTTGTGTTATATTTTCCTGAATCTTCTCTATTTCCCACTATAAATGGTAAGCTTATATTTTCAGCTTTCAGTCATGAGTAAGCAATTTTAAAGGGTCTTCAAAATGTGGGTACTTTTTTCTACAGAAAACCACTTCCTAAATAAAGCCATTTCAGCTGCAAATTACCTATTATGAATGAATGAATGTGCTTTATTGAGAGAATGATGAATACCATAGAAATTGATGTTCAGAGTAAGAATATTTGCTTTAAACAGGACACAAGTACTGCTATCAAATTCCATGTGTATATACAAATATTTTGTTACATCTAATTTACTTTTCTACACTTAACATTTTAATCTCATTAGGGTTGTCCTTGTTTGAGTTTTTTGTGGTACCAGAAAATTATGTGCTTAAGCTAATTCATTCCTTTGCATGTGAACCTATTGTATGTAGGACCTTTTGGTTAGATTCAGTCAAGGGATCTTTTGATTAGATTGCTTCTGTTAAGGCTCTTAATTAGATTGTGGAGCCAGAGTGGGTCCTAATCCTTTTACTGGAGTCATATATAAATGGAATGCAGAGAAAAACAGCTGCCATTTTACCCTGCCATGTGAGAAAGGAATCCAGGATTGTATACAGCTGCAGAAAGACAGAAACCATGAGAGACTGAGGGAGAGGCTAGAGGCTGGAATCAGTGGAGCAGTCTAAGAGAGATGAGCCTGAAGCAGAGATAAGTCACCATTTTGCTTTGCCACGTGGCAGGAGTCCAGAATCACCAGAAGCAGACTTTTGATGAGAAAGTGTCTCTGATGGTGTCTTGATTTGGACATTTTTACAGCCTTGGAACTGGAAGCTTTTACCCTAAAAAATTCCCTTCATAAAACCCATTTCTGGTATTTTGCTCCCGGCAGCTTTAGCAAACTAAAACAGATGTCAATGCCAAGCTTTGGTTTATGTGTGGTTGCATTGAAGAGATGTGCCTGTTTAATTATCACAGACAATTGTGTAATTTCATGGTCTATAGAATAAGGAATTTTATTTCATTTCTCAAGAAACCATAATTCTAAACAGGTATTAAGATTGACTTTCCAGTGACTTGGTCTCTAAGATATTTTAAACTCTCATATTTCTTTTCAGTTATTTTATAGGCTGCATAGAGTATTGATTTATTTGCAATAGTAATTATATTTTGACATATACTAAAATGCTATTGAATGATGTTTCCTCTTCTTAATTTGAAAACAAACAAACAAACAAAACAGACCAATAAAATGCAAAAAATATTAGAAATCTTGCATGAGAGAATGATTTTACTTAAAACTTTTCTCACTGTTCATTAAAATTTCAAAGCTATGAATAGTAGCAAATGAATTGCAGAGGTAATTGTCTTTTTTATATATATATATTTTTTATTCTGTCTTGTCTAG
This sequence comes from Tolypeutes matacus, assembly GCA_026826555.1. Classification (NCBI taxonomy): domain Eukaryota; kingdom Metazoa; phylum Chordata; class Mammalia; order Cingulata; family Chlamyphoridae; genus Tolypeutes; species Tolypeutes matacus. The sequence continues at coordinate 31,973,140 of JAKSZT010054487.1, read as the reverse complement.
TTGACAAGAAAGCAAGTTCTGAAATCAGATCATCTGGGTTCAAATAACAGGCCCCTCAACTAGTGACTGATAAACTTTGACCTATTTATTTGATAACTTGCTTTCTAACACTTTTAATTTTTAAAATAGGAAGAATAACATCTATTGTATAGAACTATAAGTATTAAGCAACATATATACTTTAAAATGCTTATCTTTAGAGAAATTTAAAATATAAGATACACATTGGAAACTGTGAGTGTGAGTAAAGGATAATTCACAAAGTGATCAAGCAGCCCCATGAGAGGACCCTTCAAAGAATCATTCCCTTCCTTTCATCCTAACCATGATTGTCTGACTTGAGATTTTCCTGGACTATTAGGGTATCCTTTTAAGAAGTTACTAACAAATCTTCTCCTATATATATATATTACAGGTGAAAATCTGATTACTTATCCTCTAATTTGTACCATCAATCTTGAGCACAATGTCTACTAGTATTATCAATGTATTAGTTCTTAAATGATCTGGAACCAGCCCAAATATCTAACTGTTTCTTCTCTATCACATACATCCCATACTCTAGTCAAAGCCAAAACACATCACATTCTCTTAAAATGTCTTGAAATTTCTTATGTCTGTTTCACAATAATGAATTTACATTCATTTGGAGTGATTTTCCTCAACACTCAGTCTGTCAAACTCCAGCCATTCCTACAAACCTTCTTGTAATTCTCCCAGCAATAACCAATTCCAAAGGCATATTCCCCCTTAGCTTAGTTAATTCTGCTTCGGCTGCCTGCAGTTTCTTTTCCTACACCGTGTCCTATTTTATGAGGGTAACATTGTTCATTGTTCAGGTACCATATTCCTCAAAAAGTCTTTTCTGAATCCCAGAGTTGGTTAGGGATCTCCTAGAGCAGCCTGTGTATCAAATTGTCTTGTAATCAATTGTTTGAGTTTTTTTTTTTTTTTTTTTTCCTCTCCCTCTCAATCTCTGTTAGTAGACAGAGAACTCTCTGAGAACAGGAGCTATTATTTATCTCATTATCTCAGTGCCTGTATCACAGTGTTTGGCACACAGCAAGAGCTCAGTAAATCTTTGTTGAATGAGTTAATTTAGCTATGCACATGTGTTTCTTTTTAATTTAATAACTTCTAAATTACAATTTTGATTTTATTGCTCCTTTGCTTAAAGCTCCTGAGTATTTCCCTGTTGTTCTTTGGAGGAAGTCCAAAAACCTTAATATGAATATAAAGCAATGTCCTGCTTGATCCAGTTAGTCCCTGCTTACCTTCCAGTACACATCCAACTTCTCCTATTGAGTCACTCTCTTCATGTCCTTACTTGCAACCAGATATTTGCAACTACTATTCCTTCTGCTAAGGATACTGTTCCTACTGATATTTCTGGACTTAATCTGGAGGTCTTTACTGGTACCGCCACCCATTCCCATTATTCTGAGTTAGGTGTTCTCTTCTATATGATCCTAAAGCGCACTGTACTTACCCTAAAGTAGCATTTATCATAATCTTTTATATGTTAATTGACTTTTTTTGCTTCAACTTTAGACTATTAGCTCCTTGAGAGCTGAGGCCTTGGTTAAGTTGCGTGTGTTATCAACAGTTTCATATGGATCAACCTAATATTATATCTCCAAATTCTAGTACAGTAACTGACAAACTGAAGATGGTGATGAATTATTTGTTGAATGAATGGATGTGACCCAAAGATTTTACTGTTTTATGAAGAAAAAGCAAAATCCAAAGAGAGAAAACTTGGGAAAATAATAAATTCTCTGAGTGTAGCATCCACTCGGAATGCATGTCTTTCCTTGCATAATCCTTGTATTATTCTCTTCAGAGAACCTAGTACACAGGAGATGCTTGATAATTGCTCTTAGAACTGAGTCAGAATGATTTTTTCAACAGCAGAGAAAATTCAAGAAAACCTTAAACAAAACCATTTTGGCTGCCATTTCTCTTGAAGCTTTGACTAGAACCTCATCAATTATCTGAGAGGCTAAGTAAAAAGAGTAGTGCAATTTAGAATCCGCCGTGCAAGAATTCAATGCTCACTAATGCCTGGCCCTGAAATGACACTTGCTCACGTTTCATGTTCCAGGTCAGATAAGATCAGAGTCAGAGTGAGACCTTACAAAACTCTTTAATAGATTGTGTCCCTCAAAAACCTAAACCTGGAAAATATAGTCAGCCTATAATTTAGATGAGCATATGCTCTAAAGAAAATTCTTCTTTCCTTTTAACTTTTAATTTTTTTTTTTTTTTTTTTTTTTTTGCTTTTTCTAAAGATCAAGAATTCAGGAGACTTGCCATCCCATTTTCTTATCCACACATTTATATGCATGATGCATTTCATTTTTAATCTTAAGCTTGCTATTTCTCCTTCCCACTTGTCTTCCCTTAAATTATTTTCCCTCTTTCTTTGCAGAAAGAGATAGCTATTTTATCTCTGCTTCTCCACCTTCTGGCTTTCATGTGTTCCTATATTCAATTTCCTTGGCATATTCTGTTTTTAACTCTATTGCTGTTAAGCCTAAAAAACACTCTCTTCAGAGGCTGATGAATAGCTGGAAGCCCTAAAGAACAGGAAAATTATTTAATGATATCTTTAACCAATGTAGGCTTTCACCACAAGGTAAAATAAAATACCATTTTATTTCCTTGTGAAGAAAATAACTCCATTTTGTTATATGTAATATATTTCCTTTCTAACTTTTCAATTGCACATATTTCCAATAATCAAAATTGGTATTTAGGACCTCCAACACACAGAACCTTAAGATAAGTGCAAATATAAAGTGCAAACTTTATTAAGTATAAGACTTGTCTTCAGTGAAAATTTTATGGAAATATGGTCTCCTTATGTTCATTTTTTGTTAGGTGAATATTTTTAAGTAAGAATTAGTAGATTTCAGCAATACAGAATATTCTAGATTGCCAAAACAATCTGTCAGAAGAAACCACCAAATGCATACTTATTTCTCAAATAATAGAAGCTTTTGTGCAATTGGCACATCATCTTTTCTGAAATGGTTGCCTTCTAATTTATCTGACCAATAAATTTTGTACAATGGAATCATGGGTTTTGCACTCATTTGTATGATCAGCAAAGTGTTCAAATTGTTCACAAGAATTCTCTCTCTAAACGAAAGATATTTCTTGAGGTACACAAAGGGTCGCAAACAGAATTTCTCATGAGGACAGTTCAATAGCAACAGTATATCACATACTTATAACTTCTTGGAGGAAAATCTAGAGATAGCTAATATTTTACTCTAAAACAGAGTCAAACAATACATATTTCTCAAAAGACAGCCTGTGGTAGTTTTGGTCATTAATTTACAGTCTTCCCTACTAGATTACACATTGCTTATGGGTAGGTATCATCTCTGTCCATTAAATATACTTAGTTCTCAATAATTGTTTGTTGAATGCATGAATAAATGAATGCAAAATTACCTATATATGTAATGATAATGCCGGTTCTAAAGGAATAAATAAACTCTGTCCCTTACTTATTTTAGGGGCTGCTGAAAAGTCTTCAAAATCACAAGTCAAAAATGTTCAAATTCAAGGACTAGGACATGGACTTGAGCTCTATTTCCAAAAGAAATAAAGTTACAAATATATAAATCCTTATTTTTTTTTAATTAACTGAAACATATGCTTATGTGTATAACTGCTTAAAAATTGAAAGTGCAGAATCTACTTTTGACACATACTTGCCATGGTAGACATTGCAATCTAAATTTTTATCTACAAAATATTCAGCAGATTATCATGTACCATTGGGATTCAAATCTTGTAGGCAAGTTATTTGTAGAAATGTATAAAATTACGCTTTTTAAGGTTTTACTTGAAGAAATTCCATTCAGTCTTTACTAACTAGCTCATTAATAGATCTTGCTATTTTCCCAAACTGCAGCCTTATAATAGCTAATAATAATAATAGGTCACTGATACTGGATATTTTGGGGCACCAGCTTCTGTATTACCTTTTTTTTTTTTTAAACAAATCTATTTTATTGGTACATATTAATAAAGAATACAATTCATTCGATGTGTACAATAATAGTATTTGGTATAATCTCATATTTGTGCATTCATCATTTCAATCATTATTAGAGTATTTTCATTATTTCAATAATAATAGTAAACAAAAACTGACAAACAATAAGAAAATTCTTCACCTCTCCATCTCTCTGTTTCCACTTCTTTATTTATTTATTTATTTATTTATTTATTTATTTATTTATTTATTTATAAATATATTTTAAGAGGTGCTTAGATTACCAAAAATATTACACAGAACCCCTTGGGATTCCCATGATGCCCACCTCCCACACCTCCCACCACATCCCACACAAACATCTCCCACAGTGGCCCACCACCCTCAATGGACTTACACATCCTGGAGCCTTGCCACCAACCATAGACCACAGTTCACATTGTAAGCCACACTCTCTCCCACACGGTTCTGATCTGTACATCAATCCTGCTAGGTAGGTACTATGATTGTCTCTGTGCAACCCAAGCATCAACTCAATGAAGGGCTATTTAGTGTTGCTTTTCAGGTAGTATTTGTTTTTATTGCCTTGACATCCAGTTTTATCATTCTCATCTTCCAGTATTTCTGAAGAAGTCTGGAGTAGGGTGCTGGCAGTGGGAGGCACCTGTGTTTCCAAATTCCTGCTTCTGCTGACTTTTGTGTCTTCCCTTTCTTTCATGTAACATGACTGTTCTTTTACATCTAACTCACTAATTTCCTTAAAGCACCCCTGCACAGGGCAATGTGTGCAGCAGGTTTTTACTGAAGGCACCAGGGAGAGGCTAGGGAGAGGCTTCTTCCCTGAAATGGAAACAATTTAAAATTGACTTATAGATACAACTCATCTTCAAAGTCCTTCTTCCCCCTTGTCTTACAGGAATTTCTCACTGACAATTGTTCTCTTTTTCCTTGCTTCTGACAGAGCTCTGGACCTCCTCTCCATCTTCCTCTGATTTTGACTTTTCATCCTTTCATCGTCTATCCTAAATGATGAAAGACGCCCATCATTTATCCTGTGAAAACTTCAAATACCTCTTAATGTATTTTGCAAAAGATGTTTCCATTTGCTTGACTCTTTTCAAGATCTACCCACACCAGGGTGTGCAGTTTATCTATCTATAACCCAGATGACCCATCAAAATGCTTGGTTTAAACAAAACAAGTTCCTTACTCAGAAAGAAACTCTGCCATTGAATTTAATTTCTTTTCTCTCAATTTGCAAATACAAATGAATGCCTGAGACCAACTTGCTAGTAAGTGGCAGAGCTGGGATTTGAATCTTGGACATCCCCATTCTCAGTCACTACAGTGACTAATGCCCACCCTGAGGAATAGGACAGAGCACTTGGCATCCTGGAAGCTAATCCTTTACTTTGTGTCTCATGCATAAATATCCCCACACATATGCAGAAAACATAGAAGGTGCATTCCTTATTAAAAACAATTTAATTTTTTAATTGTTTAATTTTTAATTAAATTTTTTTAAAAAGCTTTAGATTACATAAATGTTACATTAAAAATATAAGGGATTCCCATATGCCCCACCCCTCACTCTCCCACACTTTCCTCCATTTACATCTTTCATTAGTGTGATACATTTGTTACAATTGATGAACACATATTGAAGCATTGCTACTAGTCATGGAATAGTTTACATTATAGTTTACACTCTGTCCTGCACAATTTTATAGGTTATGACAAAATGTATAATGGCCTGTATCCATCATTGCACTGGCATGCAGGACAATTTCAATGTCCTGAAAATGCCCCCATATTACACCTCTCCCTCTCCTCAGTAGCAGAATGTGTCTTTCTTTGTCTAAACTGCCATGTGACAAGATGTAGTTAGGACTGTGGGTGAGGACAAGCATGGCTGCCTTTTGAAAAGGAGGATTCACAAATATGGTGCTTAGATTATTTTATAAACTGCTGACATGGTGATCACGTTATTTTTCTTGGGTTCTTAAATAATTCTACATTTACCAAGTATTCCATTTTGATTTTCTTTGCTAAAATAGAACCTGTGACTTAATATATTATAAATTAACTTTTACAAGATAATCCATGCCCTGGATTCTCTCAGATAAGTGTGCTGAATGCTTTCTTTATAACCTAAAATGTTTTAGAACAATCTCTTATTTTCCAGACAGTTTTGAGATGGCTGCTGACAGCAACAACAAAAACAAAACAAAATGCTTTCCTATTCTTTTGAATTAGAATCTATTTCTGGAGACCTGTTTTCTATATGAAATAAAACTATCAAACCATCAGTTTATCCACATGTATTTTTCCTTTCAGCACCAGTGTCAGGCAATAGAAATCCAAAGCTTTCTGCTAATGGCTTCTTTAGCAAACCTTTGTCTACCTGCAGTGCTAATCTCTAGCTTTAAATTCAGGATGAGATCTACTTTATTTGGTATTTGTTTCCTTCGGTCTCCCATCTTTCCCTCTCTCTATTTTTATTTTAGCAATGTGATTGAAGACTATAACTAATCCTTTTATGACAGCATGCTTTAATGTCTACTTGGATTTACCAGCCTACTTTAAATCATGTTTCACAGCAGTCTCATTTAATTTCTGAAAACTATTTCAGCCCTCTGATTAGTGAGACTCCAAAATATGATAATGTAATACACAATTTAGCTTTATCATGTGTGTGTTTCTAGTTGTGTATATAACTAGCTATCCATAGAGCAATATACATACATAAATGTATATATGTATTTTCATATAATGTCATCCATATAGATTAACTAGTGTAGGTCATAAGTTATTATCTTTAGAAGAATTTTTCAAATATGAACGTAAATTGTTTAAGTACCACTGTTAATTAAACTTTTAGTGTTTTGAAATATTACAAGTTGAGTTGTTTTTTAAGTCATTTAATTTTGATTAATGAAATGAGAAGTGATGATTTTGTATACTTTTAATATCTTAGTTGGTCTGTGTCAGACAACTAAAATAAATTAATGGGAACAAATAAGACTTGTTCCTCTTCTCCAGGACACATAGCAGTGGTTCACTACTGTGCCCACATATTAGAATCACCTGGGGAGTTTGAAATGCTACTGCTGCATGAGCCCCATACCAGGAGTTAATGATGGACTTAAGTTTTAAAAGCTCTTCTGGTGATTTTAATGTCTATCCACTTTCAGAACCTACTGTCTTACATAGAGAGGAGGTTGGGATATAGAGGAACAGATATTCACTATAATGTGGTAGGTGCTTGAATAGATGTTTTATTAGTCAGAGTTCTCTAGGAAAACAGAACCAATGGGAGATACCTGTAAATATGATCAGATTTTATAAAATTGTCTCATGCAACCGTGAGGATGCACAAGTCCAAATTCCACAGGGCAGGATGCAAACTAGGGGCTCCAATGAAGGTGCTTGATGATTTCCCAGGAGACACTGGCTGTCCATCGGAGAGAGCTGGGAATTCTCTCTCCAAATGTCGAAATCACTACCCCTTTTAAGGCCTTCAACTGATTGGATTGCTGATGGCAATCTCCTTGGTTGATTGTAATCAGTCATCTATGCAATCAACTCACTGGTAAATAAAGTCCATGAAATGTCTTTGTATTTCAATTGGCCCAGTACTTGCTTGACCAAACAACTGGGCACCATTACCTGGCCGAGTTGACACATTAGCTTAACCAACACAGATGTACACAGGAGTTTGGGGGAGATAGAGGAGATGCAGGGAACACTGCAGGTTTGAATATTGGTTGGGCTGGGGGTAAGTATTAGCATGGTATTTGAGCTGAGTATTGAAGAAAACCCTTTCAAGCAGTGGAGGGAAAAGGTGGATAGGAATGAGAAACAATGAGGGAAGGAAATCCAGGGACAGAAAAATATGAACAAAAAGAATCATAAAACAACCTGGAATGTAAGGAATTGCTTAGCATTTGGCACCTTTCAACTCTCAGGTGTATGTGTGGGAATGGAAGACATGGGATTGGAAGGGTGGAGAACAGAGAGTTTTCTTCTCTCTACAAAGAGCCTTGCACTTGTCTTACAGTTAAATGCACAATGGAGAGTTGAAGCAGGGGAATGGCATAGTCATATTTTTTAATTAAATAGATTACCATGCAGTCAATGTTAAGGATAATTAAGGCAAGGTCACTAGGAGGCACAGGGGCAAGAAGCTGTTTTAACAGTCCAGGTGAGAGATGAAGAGGACTTGAATAAGGAATCCTACAGTGTTTCAGCAAGAAGCAAGCCTTCTAGCCTCAGAAACTGCAAGCAAATAAATCCTTGTTGTTTCAGTGAACTCGTTGTGTGGTATTTGTGATAGCAGCTCTGGAAAACTAAGACACCTTTTAATCATTTTTATTTGCTCTTGTTCTGGATCAGAGGAGAAATAATGAGTGCATATTTTTAACTTTCTTTCCACCAGAGATATCACTGAGTGACAGTGATAGAATAAAAGGGTCTAAATTCACAGTGCTGGAGAAAATGGAAGGTTGATAGCCATAAAAATAAAACAAAACTAAACATCAACATTCTTTAGCAATACTAAAAGCAAATTGAGGAGTGGTTACTGTGAAGTTAAAGCTGCAGAATAGGATAAGTAAGTAGAGGCCCATAGCCAAGCAGGTAGCAGAAGTGCTTTGCAGACCTTGGTGGTGGTAAGGGGGATAGCTTAACATGCCAATTAAAAAAAAATGGATAAGAAAGAGAGATTAGTTGCAAATTGATAGGTAAAATGATTGGGTAGAAACCTCTCTCTCTTTTAGACATTCAACACTACTCACTTATCAGTAAAGAAACTGAATGAATTCTCCATGTAGAGCTAAAGTAATCTGTCTGGACATGGGAGCCACATAGCATTCTATTTTAGGCTCCCAAAGCTTGAGGTCCCCATCCTCTGAGAACTGCTAAATCACGCACACTACTTAGAAGTTATACTCTGCTCCTTTTTGTCTGCTTCTTAGAACTGAAGATCACTAGGTTTTTTAAAAAAATCTGCCACATGAAAAATGGCCAATCTATTAAAATATACAAGATGACCCTGAGGTGGCAGTGATAATTTGGAGATCAAAAGAGAAATAAAATCTCTTAAAATCTAGAATTTAAATATGTAGCCTTAAAGAGATTCAGGAAGATTGTAATAATATAATATTTACACTTGAACAATCAATGTTTTTATACTTATAATAGCATGAAAAATACATTCATTCAAAATTTAAAATCAACCTAAAGTAAAAAAAAAAAATGCCTTAATTTTACTAATTGAATGGAATCAACCTTGATAATATATAAATAAATATAGACATGTCAGAAACCAAATAGAAAAAAGGGAGAAAGAAGAAAAAAATTGTAAGCAAAATAATTCTCAAATCTTGTTTAGAGTCAAGAGTACTTTATGTACATTGTGGATTAAGAAAAATGTAAGTACTACTATTTAAATTTATCAAATCTAAGAGAATCTAAAATTGGTCCTGCAATTTACTAGTGGTAAAAGATCAAATGGGTTTGGCTGACTACATTAGAATAAAATATATCCAAATTAATTTATGAAGTTGATAAAGGAAAAAGAGCACTCTAACATGTTACTTAAAAATGTGGGAATAATCACCAGGACAAACAGTTAAAAGAAGTGAAAGTAGAGAGGGTTGCAACAAGATAAAATTGTTATGTTAAATTTTTAACAATCTCAATTTTAAAATAAAATATTCTTATATTACTTTAATAATCAGAAATAAGTTAAAATATATATATGTGAATTTGTATTTTGCAGTTCTGAAATTTACTAAAGTAGTTATGCTCCACTCTCCAGCAATTATTTTCAGATATCAACCAGATGGCAACCTCCATAGGGAATAATTCCATCTATTCATTTTGCAACCCTTGAAATCAAATAAATTTCATACTGACTTTATTGATTCATTCATAATTCTGACCACACCCTCCTCAAATATCTATAGCTCCTACTGATTTTCAAATGCATTGTACCACAGCTGTCTCAAGTATCTTTATTTTCTGTCTTTACCCTCAGTCAACTACTGTACTACTACTTTCTATGAAGTGTTAGAATGTGTTGACATTGTTGATGATTGACTCTTGGAATTGTGTTCCATATATCCCAAAACATTACTTTCTCCTCAGTCCTCTTAAACCCATTTTACAGATTATTTTTAGGCTCTTTTATAGAGTTCTGTGGTCTTTAATATCCAGCACTCTCTCTTTTCATTATCTTTTTGGATGTTGAATTCTATAAACATGACTTTGCATAATGATCATCAAATCTATATGCCCTCATATCCAAGTTATTCTCCTCTATCTAAAAACTTTCTGAGCACCTCTATTTGAATAACACAAATGCATCTCAAACTCAACAGGTCCTGAACTCATAACTTTTCTTCCTCCAGTGGTCTACTCCATCCATCTGCTGTTGCTCCTGTAATAGTTCTGTTATCTTGTTTCCTTTACCAGTATTAGGGAAAATAACACACTTGAAATAATCATTGACTGTACCTTCTTCACTAACCATTCTTTCAGTTATCAAACTAAGTTGATACTTCCTTTGTATCAACTTCAAATGAAGGCTTCTCAACCCTTTCAATCTAATCTGCATATTTTAGATGTGAATCCCTTTATAAAAACCTTTAATGGTGTCTGTTTTTCTCATTCTTCCCCTTAAAAAAAAAAAAAAAAAAAAAAAAAAACGGTTTGCCTTAGCTAAACTGGATTTTGATTTTCCCTAAAAATACCATAGTCATTTTATCTTTAAATTTTCTCTTTCAAAAAACTATCTCATTTCTCCACTTGCTTATATCCTACACTTCCTTCAAATATAGCTTGATCTCAACCCTTTACTTATGCTACCTACACTTGGCCACTCACTCATTCAAAACCTGTGGAATTTACTACCTATACCCATTACTTGGTACTAAACCAAGCCTAGGCTGTAATTCTTTTCTTTTTCTTTAGTAATCTGTTTTACTCAATAGATTATTAAGGATACCTTAAGAACAAAACTGTTTCCTATACTTCTTCAAATCCCTAGGATCTAATAGTGTGTTCTACATATATTAGGTTCTCAACATGTCTATTTTTGTTGAGATATAGAAAAAACTTTAGAGAATGTATTTTTCAAATTCTTTCACATAATTTATAATTTAGGAACTATAGTAAAGCACTCACCCTTAGTGGAAAAAATATTTTATCACATACTCTGTCATTATTTACTAGAATAAATAATACTGACATGGATTCATTACTGATAATTAGAAACTTAACATGTGTAATTGATTAAGATGTCTTAAACATGTCCTACCTAAAACGATGACTAATATCACATATTAGTAGATAATATTTTTAGACTCACAAAACATGTACTGTTCAAGTATACATCTTATTTAGGCTTCCACCAAAAACATGGCTGGTGATTATCATTTTTCAGTTTTCTGTAAATTTATGCCAAATATCTGTTTTATGAATGCATGAATCAGGTATTTAACCAAACTGTACTCAGTAGAAATGATGTTAGTGTGTGAATGTGGGGATAAAGTTCAAATGAGTTTCAAAAAGATGAAATAGAAATAATTTTAAAAATTGGGAAGATGGATGTAGGAACTAGTCATCTGAATGGTTCTTGTATCAAATTGTGCATCAGCTGATCATCAAAGATGAAAGTAGAGTAAACTATAAAGACAAGTGTTATTTGCATCTCAATATTATATTAAGAATGGGTAGCATATAGGTTCAATTCTCAGTTTTCTGATGCAGGCTTATTCCCTCACAGAACACTATTTTTTGGTTACTGCTTGCATTTATCATTCAGCATATCTTAATGTATGCTACAATTAATTATTGACCCCAGAACATTAATGTCTCACAACAACAGTATTTATCTTTCATTCATATTATAGATTGAGCACGTGTTATCTGTGCTTCTTCTGCACATGTTTTCATTCTAGGCCCATGACTAATGAAGCAGTTCCCAACTGGAGCGTTGCTTTTGTGTGGCAGAAGGAAAAGATAGCATGGAAGTACAATATTATGGATCTTAAAGCATCTGTTCAGAAGTGACGTGTCACTTCTTGCATTTCATTGACTAAAGCAAGTTTCATTTTCCAGCCTCCTCCAGGGAAGATAATTGATAATCAAAAGATAATTTGAACATATCAAATTCTTAAAAAATTTCTTCTTCTCATCATAAATATTCATTTCTGTTCATTCTGCATTCAAAGTGCCTTCACTTCTTTTCCAAGAAAGAGAATTTATCACAGCAATGGGCTCAAATTCCAGGGTTTGATGATAGATTCTCCTGATCTACAGATTTCTGAACTAAAAAGGCAAGTTATATCCCCTACACACTTCATTTTGGAAGGGGAAAAGATAATTGCAATAAACAGTTCTATTCAACAAGGGAAAAAATGGAGATTATTCAGTCGCTAGTTGGTCACATATCCATTGAAGTCTAGCTATAGCACAGCTCCATGTGTCATCTTCACTCTGGGACCCAGGCAGATAGATTAATTCCTGCTGGGAACATTACTGAGCAACTAAAAGAGAAATTAAAAAACATGATGGGAACATGGAAATACACCTGACCCTGAAAGCTTCTTTCCTGGGAAGGCACGTAACTACTGCCATGGCAAGTGACATAATAGCCCAGGAAAGGGCAGCACGTATTTTGAAGAATAATAAAACTTACCACATTAAATTAATATGAGGCTAATGCATATGCAAATGCGAGTAGAAACTAGTGTATATGCATCTTTGTTAAAGACGCAAGCAGTGGAAAGAACCAGAAGATTTACATTTTCTCATTTTATGTGACAATTTTTAAGCAGGGAAAAATTTTTTTAAATATATAAAATTATTTCTTGTATATCTGTTTGCGAATTTACTGGCTTTTATATATACTATAATTGTCGGAGTAATATCTTTGCCCAGTGGATCTACCTGCAATATTTAAAGTTGCTCCATATTACCTATTTCAGAACGAGTTTATTGAAGTCCCTCTTCATCTTCCATTTCCTTACCAAGAGACCTGCATTTATAATACATAATAAAATGTTAAAGAATAAAAACACTTCTTGACAAAATGAGTTATTCTACTGTTCAGATAAACCCCGGTTATTTTTTATGCTGATACTATTTCTAAATTTGATGAAAATGTCAATATAGACCATGTTGAAATTGGAGTTTTAAGATAAGTGGATTTTCTTGAAATTTGATAAATGCAACATGAAGTGAGAGAGGATTGCTCAGATCTCTACTGACAGGGTTTTTTTTTTGTCACACTGATATTACCCCCTCTGAAAGCAGTATGGTCAGTATCACTGATATTTATTGTGTACCAATAGTTGAGACATCATAACCAACTATTGTTCTCACCATTAACTAAAACAGGAAGAATCATTCTTATGATGTTTCAAATACCTTATTGTAGTTTCACCTTCAGTCTAATCTACTTAAAGTGAAATTAACATGATTTATCTAGTATGCAATGTATTTTAAATATGTAAGCCAGATTGGGTGATAAAATAGCATTACAGAGTAAATTTATTTACAAATGACATTTGATATAATTCCTAAAATTGCAAACTTGGTTTAGGAAGGGGGTACTATTTTTTAAAGAGAATACTATGACGATTAAAAAAATATAACTCTAATAATAGGAAAAGGCACTTATTTGACAGTGCTAAAATATTTTGAGAAACATCTAGTTTTTCACAAATATATCAGCATTCATTTATTTTGACATAGAGTTGCTATTACGGACCAAAATGAATCATAAAAATATAGGGAAAACATGCCAATAATTAAACTCAATAAATAATTTTTAATATGTTTATTACAGAAATTGTCAACTTAAAAACAATCATTCACATGTGTAGAATTCCCATACAACACCCCTTCACCAAAACACCACACTGCTGTGGATCATTTGTTACAGATTCTGAGATTGTATCATCAGAATATTACCATTAACTATGGTCCATAGTGTACATTTGGCATGTTTTTTCTATAGCCCCCTCATTATCAACACAGTACATCTTTGCCATTGATGCAAGAATATTACAGTATTGCTGTTAACTACACTCCATAGGTTACATTAATTGTATTTTTTCCCATGCATCTCCATATCCTCACCACCCTGCAATTGTGATGTACATAAGTTCTAGTTCACAGAAGGACATTCTTGCATGTGTATTATTAGCCACAGTTCTCCTCCCCCTCTGGGTTTACTATGCTATTCAGTCCCTAGATTATTCTCTAGCTTTCTTTCAATTGACATTTATATCCCTAGACTACCCTTTTCGGCAACAATTCCATTTATAAACCAGCTGCTACTCACCATACTGTGTAACCATCAACTCTACCTATTTCCACACTTTTACAGTCAAGTTAATTAAAACTTCTACATACATTAAGCATCAGTACTCTTTTGCAGTCCTCTTCTTATATCTTAATAACCTATACTCTAAGTTTTAATTCCATGTGTTTATTCTTTGTATTTAGTTCATATTAGAGAGACCATGCAATGTTTGACCTTTTGTGTCTGGCTTATTTCACCAAACAAAATGTCTTCAAAATCATCTATGTAATCATATGTGTACCAATTTCATTTTTTTCCTACTGCCCAATAGTATTCCATTGTATGTATAACCACATTTTGTTTATCCATTCATTGGTTGATGGATATTTGGGTTGTTTCCTTTTGGCAACTGTGAATTACACTGTTATGAACATCAGTGTGCAGATGTCTGTTCGGATCAGAGTTTTCAGTTCTTCCACATATATTCCTAGTAGAGGAATTGCTGGATAATATGGGAGTTTTATATTTAGCTTTCTGAGGAATCACCAAACTGTCTTCCACAGAGGCTGCACCATTTTACATTCGACCAACAGTGAAGGAGTGTTCCTATTTCTCCACATCCTCTCCAGCACTTATTGTTTTCTGTTTTTTTAATAATGGCCATTCTATGCAGTGTGAGATGATATGTCATTGTCGTTTTGATTTGCATTTCCCTAATACCTAGTGATATTGAACATTTTTCATTTTGGCCTTTTATATTTCTTTGTTGGAAAAGTGTCTATTTGAGTCTTTTGCCCATTTTTAAATTGGATTTTTTACTCTTTCATTGTTGAGTTGTATGATCATTATATAGAATGGAAATCAAACCTTTATGGGATATGTAGTTTTCAAATATTTTCTCCCAGTAATGGTCTGCCATTTCATTTTCTTAACAAAGGCCTTTGAATCACAAAAGTGTTTAAGTTTGAGGAGGTCCTATTTATCCATGTTTTCTTTCATTGCTCATGCATTTGGAATAAGGTTTAAGAATGCAGCACCTACCACCAGGTTTTCAAGAAGTTTTTCTAAAATTTCTTCTAGAAGCATTATGGTTCTAGGTTTTATATTTAGGTCTTTGATCCATTTTGAGTTAATTTCATTTGGTTCTAGATATCAAGTTTTCCCAACACCATTTGTTGATTGGACTATTTTGTCCCACCTGAGTGGTTTTGACAACCTTGTCAGTGATCACTTGACCACAGATTTGAGGGTCTGTTTCTAAACCATCATTTTGATTCATTGTTCTATGTGTCTATCTTTATGTCTTTTTTTTTTCACCAGAGTAGCAAGGTAATATGATTTAAAGTCCGGAAGTGAGAGGTCTCCAACTTTGTTCTTCCTTTTTAAAATGTTTCTGGCATTTCGAGGCCTGTTACCCTTCCAAATAAGTTTCGAGATTGTGTTTTCCATTTATTTCAAAATTACTGGT
This sequence comes from Tolypeutes matacus, assembly GCA_026826555.1. Lineage (NCBI taxonomy): Eukaryota > Metazoa > Chordata > Mammalia > Cingulata > Chlamyphoridae > Tolypeutes > Tolypeutes matacus. The sequence goes on along the minus strand of JAKSZT010054487.1, from coordinate 31,957,345 downwards.
GGAATTTTTATCAAGTTGCATTGACTCTTTATATAAATTTGTGTAGAATTGACATCTTAATGATATTTAGTCTTCCAATCCACAAGCATGGAATGTTCTTCCATTTATTTAGGTCTTTTAAAATTTATTTTAGCAATGCATGTAGTTTTCTGAATACAAGTGCTTTAGGTCCTTGGTTAAGTTTAGTCCTAAATATTTTATTCTTTTAGTCATATTGTAAATGAAATTATTTTCCTGACTTCCTCCTCAGATTGAGTATTAGTAGTGTATAAAAAGACTACTGATTTTTACTTATTAATCTTGTATCCTGCCACTCTGCTGAAATTTTTATTACCTCTGGCAGCTTTGTTGTAGATTTTTCAGAACTTTCTAGGTATAGGATCATATCATCTGCAAATAGTGAAAGTTTTACTTCTTCCTTTCTGATTTGGATGCCTTTTATTTCTTTTTCTTTCCTGATTGCTTTACCCAGAACTTCTAGCACTATACTGACCAATAGTGGTGACAGTGAGCATCCTTGTCATGCTCCCAATCTCAATGGGAAAGCTTTCAGTCTTTCACCATTGAGCACAATGTTAGTTCTGGGTTTTTCATATATGGCCTTTATCATGTTGAAAAAGTTTCCTTGAACTCCTATCTTTTATAGTATTTTTACCAAGAAAGAATACTGTATTTTGTCAAATGCCTTTTGTGTATCAATTGAAAGGATCATGTAATTTTTCTTCTTTGATTTATTAATGTGTGTATTACACTGATTGGTTTTCTTGTGTTGAACTACCCTGGCATGCCTAGTACAAAACCCACTTGATCATGATGATTAATTCTTTTAATGGTTGCTAGATTTGGTTAGCAAGTATTTTGTTGAAGATTTTTGCATTGGTATTCATTAGGGAAATAGGTCCGTAACTTTCTTTTTTCATAATATCTTTATCTGGCTTTGGTATTAGGGTGATATTGGCTTCATAGAATGAGTCTGGTAACATTTTTTTCTGTTCAATTTTTTGGAATAGCTTGAGTAAGATTTGTATTAAATCTTCTTTGGATGTTTGGTAGAACTCATCTGTGAAACCATCTATTCCTGGGCTTTTCATTTTGGGGAGTTGTTTGATGACTGTTTCAATCTCTTGTGATTGGTTTGCTGAGGTCTTCTATGTCTTCTAGGGTCAGTGTAGATTGTTCATCTGTCTCTAGAAATTTTTCCATTTCATCTACATTGTCTAGTATTGGCATACAGTTTTTCATAGTATCATATTAAGAACTCTTTTATTTCTGTGGGGTCAGTAGTAATCTCTCATTTTCATTTTTTATTTTATTTATTGCATCTTCTCTCTTTTTTTTATTTTTTTGTCAGTCTAGCTAAGAGTTTGTTGATTTTGTTAATCTTCTTGAAGAACCAACTTTTGGGTTTGTTAATTCTCTCTATAGCTTTTTTGTTCTCAATTTCATTTAGTTTTTCTCTGATCTTTATTTCATTCCCTCTACTTATTTTGGGAATAAGTTTAATGTTCTTTCACTTCTTCCCATGGCTGTGTAATTACATCATTGATTTCAGCTCTTCCTTTTTAAAAAATGTAATCCTTGTTGGTTATAAATTTCTCGCTCAGCACTGCCTATGCTGCCTCCCTTAAGTTGTGATATGTTGTGTTCTCATTTTTCATTCTTCCCAAGATATTTATTGGCTTCTTTCACAAAGTCTTCTTTGACTACTGATTATTTACATTTTTGATTGTTATTTCTTCCTGGTGAATTGTCCCCTTTATTAATACATATTGTCCTTCCTTGTATCTAATAACAGTTTTGCTTTTAAAGTTTATTTCATCCAATGTACGTATAGCTACTCCCACATTTTTTGGTTGGTGTATGCAGGAAATATCTTTTTCCAGCCTTTCACTTTCAATCGATTGGTATCCTTGTGTCTAAGATGAGACTCTTTAAACAGTGTGTAGATGCTCATGTTTTCTGATCCATTCCCCCAATTTACCTATTTTGATTGGGGAATTTAATCCATTAATTTTCAGTATTATTACCATAAAGGCAGTTCTTCATTCCTTTTGACCTTTGGGTTTTATCTGTCATATTTTATTTTCGTCACTCTTTTTACACTATTAGTTCCTTTTACTGATATAATCTTCATTTCTAGTCTCTCTTCCAAGCCTCTCTCTCCTGTCTTTTCTTTTCAGACTGTAGCACTCCCTTTAGCATTTCCTGCAAAGCTGGTCTCTTTGTTACAAACTCTCTCAATTTCTGTTTATCTGTGAATATTCTAAACTTACCCTCATTTTTGAAAGACAATATTGCCAGTATAACTTTCTTGGTTGGCAGTTCATACCACTGCCTTATTGCCTCCATGGTTTCTGATGAGAAATCAGCAATTAATATTAATGTGTATCCCTTATATGTATGCATGGCTTTTCTCTGGCTGTTCTCAGAATTCTCTCTTTGTCTTTGACATTTGACATTCTGTCTAGTATGTGTCTCAGAGTTGGTTTATTCTGATTTATTCAGATGGGAGTACATTGTGCTTCTTGGAAATGGATACACAGTCCTTCAATAGGGTTGGGAAATTTTTTTATCATTATTTCTTCAAAGATTCTTTCCTCCCATTTTTCCTTCTCTTCTCCTTCTGGGACACCTATGGCATGTATATTTTCACATCTCTTGCCATCATTTAGTTCAATGAGACTCGGTTCAATTTTTTTCATTCTTTTTTTCACCTGTTCTTATGTACGTTTACTTTCAGAGGCCATGTCTTCAAGCTCACGGATCCTTTCTTCTGCCTCATCAAATCTGTTGTTATATTCCTCCAGTGTATTTTTTATTTCATTTATTGTGCCTTTCATTCATTCATTCTCATAAGATTTTCTATTTTTCTTTGTATGCTTTCAAATTCTTCTTTGTGCTCTCTCAGTGTCTTAATATCCTTAATCTCTTTAGCCATCTCATTGAATTTATTAAGGAGATTTGTTTGAACATCTATGATTAGTTATCTTTATGTCATCTGGAGACTTAGCTTCTTCCTTTGCCTGGGTTATTTTTTCCTGTTTCTTGGTATGGATTATAATTCTTTGTTGGTGTCTTGGCATCTGCTTACTAGATATATTTATTTTGGGTGAAGTTTCTCTCTTTAGTTTAGGACTTTCTTTCCCTTTCTCCCTGGCTGGTCATGTAGTAGGAGCCAAGGATATAGTTGGTGCTGTAATCTGTGGAGGCTGAAGCTGCCCACATTGTCCCAGGAACCAGTGAAGCTTCTTTCACCTTTATATTCTGCCAGCATAGGACAGACCTACAGCCGTGTGTTATAATCCAAGTCATGCAGGCCAAAACTGTCTGTAGTTGCCCAGAGAGACTGATGAAGTTTCACACCTCTTCCTCCCCTGCCTGAGGTGGGGATGTAGCTGCAGGTGTGGGCATTAATCTATGCCATTCATGTCCAAAATTACCAATGTTGCCCAGGTAGACTGAAATATCACCAGGTCCCCTCCTTCTGGACCTTCTGGAGTGCCTAACAATCTAATTCATTTGGGCTGAAAGTGCCTGCAGTTGCCCTGAGATGTTGAGGAAAGAACAACCTCCTCCTATCATATTTAGAGATGAGGTTGGATCCACAGCTGCCCCACAGTCCAGTCCATGCAGGATGAAAGTGCCTGGGATTGCCTGGTTAGGCTGAGGAAATAGCTCCCTCTTATTCTACTTAGTGGTGGGGATGGAGCTACAGGTGTCTGATTATTCATTCTGTATGGGCCTAAAGCACCTGAAGTTACCCAGAGAGACTTGGGAAGTACTACTCCTCTCTTGCCTTATTGGTGGTGGGGAGTGGAGCCACGGGTGCCCAAAAGTTGTGTTCATGCAGTCCAAACATACTTGAAGTTGCTCTGAGAGGCTGAGGAAACACCAGCCCCCTCTTATTGCATGGGGTGGGCAGGGGTGGAGATGGAATCAAAAGTGATCAACAAATCAGTTGTGTGGGTCAAACGTGCCTGCAGTTGCCTAGAGAGCCAAGGAAACACAGGTCTCCTCCTATCCCATTGAGGTGCAGGGATGGAGCCCCAGGTTTCTAACTATTCAGTCTGTGCCAGCTGTAAGTGACTGCAGTTACCCATAAAGCCTGGTAAAATCCCCCTAGCTTCTTCTGTGCCAGTGGTGGGACTGGAGACTATGTTAGGACAGCAATCCAATCTGGGAGGAAGACGCTGATCCCTACCATCACTGTGATTTTCAATCAACTTCCCTTCATATTGGGGCCTGAGTTAAAATGGCAGCGATCAGCATCTTTCTGACTTGGTCATATACACACTTTAGCTGTTATTAGGCTTATACTTTAGCCAGCCAGATTTACTAATCAATAACTGAAGTTGGTAGCCAACCATCTCTTCCTCTCCCATTTTTGGAAAATGGAGCTTCCAACTCCAGCCACAGACTAACTCCTGAGGCAGCTTGTGCTGCTAGAGGCAGTTGGGCACCAGCCTCATGGCATGGAATATTCTACTCACAAATCTTCACTGCAGATCAGCAGTCTCCTCCTTCCATTCTTTCAAGGATGTCTCCTAGGACCCCCAAACAGGTGTTTAAATAGTTCTGGGTGATTACTAACTGCCTTGTAAGATGAGGTGACTTTTGGAGCTCCTTACCTAGATCTTCCCCCTATCTCACAATAATTAATTTTAATAGAATATATCATGAAAGGTCCACAGTATATATTACATATAATTTTTGAAACATTCTTCTGGTTCCATATTTGAAAGTAGAAATTTGTTCATTATCATCTTTTCCTGATTGGATTTATTAGGATTTGTTTTCTAGATACCTAAAAAATAATGAATTAAAAAAGAGATAAATTAATTTTCTCTTTCTTTATGAATAAAATAGTATGTCTTAACAACAACTGCATACGAACATTGCAGCCAAAAATAGTAAAATTCTCATTTGTTTGAATTACACAAGGAACTTGTCATGAAAATTGACTTCATTTAAAGCCATTAAGCCATCATCAACAAATTTCATATTTTCTGAACTTAAATTACTTTATTTAGAAATATAAAGAAAATGAGCTACAAGAAAATCTTTATAAATCTTTCTAATAGCAAGAAAGAATGTGTGTAAGTAACTCGAGCTAAAAAATATTGTAATTGAAATTAGGAAAAATTAAAATGAAACAATTGTTCAAATACCACATGTGAAATAATTGTGAGGCACCTAAAGTGGTACTTAGAGGAAAAATGTATAATCCTCAATAGGCATATTAAAAACGATGAAAGGTTGAAAATTAATGAGTGAAACGTTTAATTTAAGAAGTAAAGAAATGAAAGATAAAACCAAAGATAATATAGTAGTTGACATAATAAACATAAGAGCAGACTTTAATCAGATTGAAAATATACTATAAAGATATACAGAAAGTCAAATGTTGATTCTATGAAGCAATTTATAAAAGAGATATAACTGTCAAATTAATAAGTGAAAATAATAAGAGTGAAAAAGCACAGATAATTTGTATTGGATAACAATGGGGAAGATGAAAACTAAACATATACTAATAGTTTGAATCATTTTATGCCAATACACTTGAAATTTTAGATGCAATGGACAAGTAAATTCCAAAAAATATTTGAAGAAGAAATGGAAATAATGAAAAGTTACACAGGGGAAAATCTTCTCACTGAAACACAAAATTCAGATAATTTGTAAGTGAGTTATTCTAAGAGTTTACATCACAAATATTCCCTAATTTTTAAAAAACTGTTTCAAGTAACAGAAATGAGGGAATAGCCATCTCTTTTATGGGGCTGGATTTAAGTAGACACTGGAATGAGAAAATTTCAGGAAAAAAATAAAATTTGTAATCCAATTTTAATGATAAATTTAGATTTAAAATTCCTGAACAATATATTAGGAACCTCCTCTCCCAACATTTTATTAAAAACTAAATTGAACTAAACCTTAATACATCATTACCAAGATTTATTTATCCCAGTAATGCGTGGTTTGTTTAACATCAGACAATATTTTAATGTAATATAGCACATTAAAGAGTAAAGCATGAAATCTACATGAAAATATTAACAGATACACAAAAATGTTAAAAAACCACAAAGTATCCACTCATAATAAAGACAGATAAAGAGGGTCATTTTTTAAACAATAAGACAGTAAATTAAAAAAAAAATGTGCTTCATTGTGACATGTGGATGAACATCCTATAAATCATGAAGAAGATAATAATATCTACTAAACTTACACCCCATTATTCCACCTGTACTAGAGTTTCTAGCCATTGCAGTTAGAGAAGAAAAAATAAATAATGGTTAAAAGAAATGGAAAAGAGATAACAAAACTGTCAGTATTTACTTGCAATAAGATTACCTAAATTTAAAGCCTCCTCTCCGAAATCTAAAGACAAGTTACAACAATAATAATTAGGAATTAAAATTTAGTAAGATTGATGAATATAAAGGCAAAAAACAGAAGTCAATAGATCTTTTTAAAATGTATTTTTTTCTTAAATGTTTTACTTTAATTTTAAACTTACAGGACAGTTACACAAATAATACAAACCCATAAAGAGAATTCCCTCATACCTATCCCACTGATACTAATATCCACCCAGTTTTAACATTTTGTCACATTTGCTGTATCATCCTATCTATCTATCTATCTATCTATCTATCTATCTATCTATCTATCTATCATTTCTATCTTCTAAATATTTGAGAGTAGGTTGTACATATCATGCTCCTGAGCACATAGTACTTCCATGTACATTTCTTAAGAATAAAGATGTTTACTTATGTAAGCTCCTTAAGCACAGTTATCAAGTTAAAGAACTTCAACATTGATATAAATTTTACCATCTATATCCCAGTTTTTTTCATGTGTCCAGTAATGTCCTTTTGAGCCTTTCCCCCATTATTAGATCCAGTGCAGGATCATGTATTACATTTATTTATTTATTTATTTATTTATTTATTTATTTATTTATTATTATTATTTTTTTATTATGGGTAAAAATCAAAATTCTCACAATACATACAAACATTTGCAAATTGATATATAAATATATATGCATATATGTGTATTTGCTTACAAAATGTTATTTATATATATATATATACATATATTTTGAGAGGTGCTTAGATTACCCAAAATATTACACGGAACCCACTGGGATTCCCATGTTGCCCACCTCCCACACCTCCCACCACATCCCACACAAACATCTCCCACAGTGTGGCCCACCACCCTCAATGAAATTACACATCTGGAATTGTCACTTATTTTTTAGTTGCTTGTCAATAGGGTTTTACACATACACCAGCTAGAGGAACCTAGAAAACATAATGTAAATATATCTGAGAGTAACACAAATGAAACTGTGCAATATTTTATGAAAATAAAGCAATAAAACTTTATCAAAAGGCATTATAAATCATCCATATAAAGGGTAGAAATGAAGACACAATTTCTTAAAAATGTAATTTTTTTTTCTCATTTGATCTTTATATTTTACAAACATGCTTCAAATATGTCAAAGTAAGCGGGGGGAGAAAAAGATTTGTATGCCAGCTCATGCTCTCCCTGGCTGGAAATGATTGTTCCAGGGGTAAATGTGTTAATGCCAGGACAAATAATTTTAAATAAATTTCACTTTCTAGGGATATCTAAGAAAATAATATACTAATGAAATAACATGTTACAAACAAATAAATTCTTTCAAGAATGAAAGAAAAGTAGTAAATATTAATAGAGGAAATTAAGAAAAAAATAATAAAGGTAAAACATATCATTTGTAGTAAATGATAAAATAAACATACTCAATTTTGATTAAATACTGTTAAAACATAAGCTTGTTATTAAGCATGTTTGTACATTTTTGTCTTGAAGTGAGTATTTTTGTCATAATGGATATTTCACTTTAGAATACCCATTATGGATATTCTACTTTAGAAAAGATTAATTAACTAATTAAATATATTTCTATGAAAAAAGAGGACATTTATATGATTATTCCAATATTTGTTTAAATGAGTTCAATAAAATGTTTGAAATGAATTCAATAAAACACATTCACCACTTAAAAGAAAAAAAGACACTGAAAAATTAGTCATTAAGTGTTATAACCTTAATAGAATTATGGAACCATCAGCTAACAGCTGTACTAAGGTTGGATTGCAAGGAGATTAAGCTTGGTCTCTGACTACAGATCATTGAAACCCCTCAGTTCCCAAATTCTACCATATGATAGTTTGGTAGGCCTTAGTAAGATATCATGTTGCAATTCTTCTCAGAAATATGTGCAAAAGTATGGTACTCCTCTCAGATTTTTCTTGAGTATTAAATAAATTAATAATATAATGTTCTAGGACAATCCTTGGGACATAGTGAATTCTCAATAAATGCTAGTTTTTAGTATTACTCTACATAAAGTTGAACTACTAGAGGTATTGCAGTTAAAAACAAGAAAAAAAACTACTATAGTTATTATAGCTATTATCATATTCCTTACATTATAAGATACAATCAATTTTAATTAATGCCTTCAATTTAATAACAGGTGTTTACAAAAATGAAGCACTATCACATAAATGTATCTAAAAAATGTAAGATTCATTAACCTTACAGAAATGCTAAAACTTGAAAAATTGCATCTTAGAAGGTAAACCGTATGGTAATGTGTATTGTCCTGAGAGTCTAGTAAGTTACACATGAAACTACATTAAGAGAAAAGAGTACTTAATTATTGTTACAAATTATATAACATTTTTTTATCAGATAACCCAAGAAAATCTGTTGAAAAACCATGAGAATAGATAAGGGATCAGAAAAGATGAAAAAACATATTTGTAAACATGTGACCATTCATAATAATTAACTAAAAATTCAACTGTTAAAAATCACATTTAAAATGCATTCATTCAATTAATATACTTTACCATGATTATTTATCTATTCATGCATATATGTATTAACATTCACAAAGATTTAGGTTTGATCCTACATATGGCATCAAAATCACCACAAACCTTCTACATCTGTAGGTTATATTGTTTGCCCTTCATATATTTGCTCTTATTTTACATTTAAGAACAGTAAATAACTCCACATAGATTATGTTTTAAATTGTCATATAAAATTATATTATGGCTGCAAAGAAAGATACCATAATATTAATAGAAATTAACTTTGGGTGCTTTCTACTTTTCTTTCAATATTTGGTTTTCAAATTTTCTACCACAAGAATTTATGATGTTTTATAATTAAAATACCATATTCTAAATGGCTAAGTAAAAGTTTTGGAATTTAACATGGTCATAACCAAAAATCATTGTATACATGTCAAAATGACTGAAATAGCCAACTTTTTAGAAAACATTTCTCTGTGTTATAAATATGGGTTCCCCTCCTCTCCTTTTAATAATAACCTTATATTTGAACTTTAACTTCCTCTTTGTTAGTGAAAGATTTCCTGGAAAAAGGAAGGCAACTGCCAGGATTTCAAAAATAGGAAGATTCTTAAAGTGAATAGAATTGAAAGGAGATAATGGTAATTTCCATGTTCTTTTTCTGAAATCACATAATTCATTGCAATCAGAATAAAGAATAAAGGTGAAGTTGTTTTTCAGGCAAAATATATATATATATATGTCTCCCAATAAAAGTAGAAGTTTTTAGTTGTATTTCATCAAATATGAGCTTAGGGTAATTTATCCTAGGGACCAATAATTGTCATAAGGTAACATTCATAGTAATTTTTAAGTCTTCAATTTGACATAACTTTGGAAATAGATTCTATTCAGTTCTTGATTTCTCTTTGGCAGAGATATCAGTGTGAATCAAATGCACTAATTTATTTTAACAGCTGTAAAAATGAGTAATCTAATTAGCTTGTACTATTTTGATGAGTTATTTAGGAAAAAACAAAATTTACTATAGAATGTTATATTTAAAATTTCATTATGACCAATAATACTAGTATAATAGATATATTATAATTAATTTTAATAATATACCCTAAAATATTCATGTATTACACAATCTTTTGAAAATCTTTCCCAGGAAACTTTTATTCGTTCTATATGAAGTAGATGTTTTAGTTTTTCTAAATATTGTGAAGTGTCTTGGCATTTTGGGGGATTCAAAGATATCCTTTTAAAGGGAAGTAGTTATTAAATTATCCTTAGTAAAGTGTTTGCTATTATGGATAACAAAATAGGAAAAGAGCAGTGTGAGTTTGGGGGATTCAGAACTTTAAAAAAATATTGCCTTTATTCTCATTCATTTCTTATCCATTCATTCTCTAAACATTCATTTTTTTATTCATATTACATTTATTTTGTTTCCATCCCTTGGTATTCTTATCATAATAAAATCCCTTAATCTGCAAGATATTGTTTTTGTTAATACTAAGATGTGTCTGATTAATAAAATTATACTTTGAAAGAATAAATGCCTTTTAATCAAAGTGATTTATAGTTGGTGAAATAGGAGAAATAAATATACTGATTATTGAAATTTCTATGCTTTTAATTTTTAAGATGGTTGCTCCACCCTGGCTGTTCAAAGTGTTCAGAATATGGAATTCTTGGAGTTAGCTCTGATTATTAACGGTGATCTTTCCTTCTCTAACTTTGTACAGGGCCCCAAAAGAATAAAGCATCATTGGTCCTGTGATTTGGCACAATGAACATAGAAGGCATTAAATGATTTTGTGATAAAGGACACTTTGTATTATTTTTGTTAAACTGCAGGGACCCCACACACAACACGGACTTGTCATTGAATTAATTTATATTTTGATTTGTCATGTTGGGAGCCAAGTCTCAATAAATGTTACCTTGTAATACATTAAGTAGTGTCAACAGAATCTAAATTTAATTTTACAAAACTGGGAAAAACCTTGACTATGTATGAAAACTTAAATGCTGGCACAATTATCCCATTTGAGGTTCACTGACAAATTAAAGCTGACAAAGTAGAAATGAAATTAACATACTTTGAAATGGAAGCATGTTCATTTTAATGGATTAATTTCTATATTCACCTGCCATCTTTCTGTTCCAGCAATAATAATGAGGAAAAACTTAATGAAGTTAGACGAACCTGTAAACTTCAATATAAAGTGAGTTCATTGATGTGATTATGGCTTTATCGTTTCCTCCATTTGAAGGCCCAATTTTCAAAGATGTGTACGTTTTTCATTGAGGATTTTTATTTTTTAGGAGGTACTGGTGATTGAACCCTGGACCTTGTACACGGAAAGCAGGCGCTCAACCACTGAGCTACACCCACTCCCTGAGGATTCTTTATGAATGAGAATCTTACCAAGAGACTCAGTTTAGCAATGACATAAATGTACTGCATTTATCTATTCTTTGCTTTCATTTAAAGGAATGTTTCCTCTGTGCACAGGGCTAAAATAATCTAAACTTCCTCATTTCTATTTATATCTCAAATAGACCCACTTTCTATCTAAGAAAATACTTTAACTTAAACAAGAGATATTATTTTACTCTACCTTAAATTTTCACGTTAGAAAATAGATGACATAGTATCAAAAATTTATGGTAGTCTTATGAAACACTCAATTTCTGTAAACATTATTTATTATTAGAAATACCTTGCTATATTAAAAACAGAAAATAAATATATTAAATATTTAAAATATATTCATTTTTAGATTCAATATGTTATTAAAATATTGGGACTTACTACTCATTCTTCCTACATGATTTCCAAATTACTAACATAATTCTATTTTTATTTTATTAATATTTTTGTCAGAGAAGTTGTAGGTTTACAGAAATATCATTCATAAAATTTTAAAAATACAGAATTCCCATATATGACCCTATTATTAACAGCTTGCATTAGTGTGGTACATTTGTTATAATTCACGAAAGAATTTTAATAATTGTGCTCTTAACTATAGTTCATCACTTACAATAGGGTTCATAGTGTTGTGCAGTCCTATGTTTTTTCTTCTAATTTTTCTTCTAGTAATATATACAAGACCCAAAAATTCCCCTTATAACTACATTCACATATTTTTTTTTTAAGATTTTATTTATTTATTCATTTATCCCCCCCTTGCTGCTTGTGCTCACTGGGTCAGCTAACCACACCGTGCAGGCGGGCTTGCCTTCACCAGGAGGCCCCGGGAACCAAACCCGGGGCCTCCCATATGGTAAACGGGAGCCCTACTGATTGAGCCACAGCCGCTTCCCAACATTCACATATTTAAATTAGCACTGTTAATTACATTCTCAGTGCTGTGCTACCATTACCACCATCCATTACCAAAGTATTTCCATCCTTCCAAATAGGAACACTGTACATTTTGAATGTTAACTTCCCATTCTTTACCCCTAACCCATACCTTGTACTACCATAATTCTTAAGGTGAAAGTTTAGGAGGTAATATAATATTTTTATTAGATTATTTTCCTCTAGAAACTTTAAGAAATGAAAACAACTAAACATGGGATATATTGATTTTTTCATCCTTCACTGATTAATATTTTTCCTATTTTCACATTTATATTATAAATTAAAAATTTTATACTATGTCTGATTTAAGCACAAATATTACCATGTCCAAAGTGAGAAATAGAACTTTTATTTTTGCTTAATCTCCATGAAGTGTTCTAATGATTAATGGTGAAGCTATGGCGACCTCTCTACACAAATCTGTCTTCTTACTCTTTGATGGTAATAAGATTGTAACTGAGAACATGAGTAGACTATATTTCCCAGCCCCTCTTACATAGGTGAGCAAGTTCTTTCTATTGTATTATGAACAAAAGTGAAGCAAACCATTTCTAGGCCTCAGCTTTTAATAGAGAGGATGCTTCTCTGTATTTTCTTTCTCTTCTGCATTCTGGATATAATTATGATGAGCCCTTAATGGATGGTAGAAAAGAAATATAAAAGTAGTGTAGGTTTTTTAATCAAACACCTGCTCCGCCTTTTTTGATTAATGAGAAAAAAGTGTCTATTGTCTTAGGTAGCCCACAAGCAGAAATTTTCACTAGGATACAGTTGCTGCACACAAAAATTTTAAAATGTAACAATTCTCATCCAATGTATCAGAGCTGGACTCATTCATAATTTTCCTACACATAGTTCTTATGCCCATTTTATTTGAACTGATAATTAGCAATATACCCATTAAATATGTGTCCCAGAGACTTAAATCTTCTGCCTGCTCATATGCCATGTGAGCCCTGAATCTCAGAAGAGTTGCAGCCAATGCCTATCCTCCAATTCATCGTATTCACCCAATACAACTAACAAAATGATGATGGTGGACAATGCTATCCTAAAACACAGAGAGTATCTACAACTGCAAGCAAGACAGTTCCGTCCATCTGCTCCCTGGGATCTAAGCCCCTTCTCAATTGGAAGCAGAGTGGGCATCACCATTCCAAATTCCTTAAGATTGAGGAATGAATAAACATAAGGGGGCATTGTGACTATGGACTAAAGTAGACTTATTATTATTCTAGTAATGGAAGTACTAGTGACATTGATAAAAAAGCAGTGGTGACCAGAGGTTCTGAGGGATGGGAGAGGGAAAACTAGCTGTAACATGGGACATTTTGGGGACATTGGAATTGTTCTGCATGACCTTACAATGACAGATACAGGCCATTATACATTTTGTCAAAGCCTATAAAATTGGGCAGTTCAAAGTGTAAACCATAATGTAAAGTATAGCCCATAGTTAGTAGCAATCTCCAATATGTGTTCATCAATTGTAACAAGCATACCACACTAATAAAAGATGTTGTTGATGGGGAAAAGTGTGGCAGGAAGAGGGGTGTGGTATAGGGTAATCCCCTAAATATATATATATATATATTTTTTTTTTTAATAACTTTTTTTGAGGTACTGGAGCTGGGGATTTAACCTGGGACCTTGTCTGTGGGAGCTGGCACTCAACCATTGAGCCACATTGGCTCCCCATCCCCTATATTTTTGATATAACATTTATGTAATCTAAAGCATCTTTAAAAATAAAATGACAAAAACAAACAAATAAAAGATGTGGCATTGATTTAGTTCATAAGCAGTGTGAAAAAAGTATACTGAAGCAGGAGACTCCTGTCAAGCTGTGATAAACATTTGATAAAAGAGTAACAAGGGATAACTTACAAGACAGAACAAGTACCTTTTGAGCTTTTAGATCTATGGGATATGGTTGAAAAAAACGAGAAGGTTACTCTGTGTTGATTGCTGATTGCAGCTTTTGGTGAGATACTCCAGAAGATGTGATCTGCTGGGAATTGATAGGTTGTAAAGAGAGGAAAGAAAAGAAAGAGTCAAGAAATCGGGAACTCCAGAGAGTTGGAAAAGCCTAAACTGATGATCTCAGATGGCTTCAGTGCTTGACCACCATTAATTTAACCAACATCATGAGAACCAACAGCCAATTAAATATAGTGGGCCAAATAACTGTGTTCATAAAAGAAATCTGGGTGTAGCACACAGGACATGCTGGAAACAAAAAGACATTGGAGAACTGCCAAGTTTTGGAGGAAATTTTATTGCCAAAGAATCCATGAGCTTTTCCTAAAAAGCCTGTGACTTTTAAAATTTTAAATCCATGTACCTGCCACCAAACTACCACCAGCAGGAGAGAACTGTGAAAGCAGTATGGTCTCAGAGAAGGACAAATTTCCATATGCCCAGAGGGTAAAAGAGTCAAGAGAGAACCTCAGAGAGGATCAAGTTGGGACCCAAAGAGGTCAATGGACACAGAAAGTAGAATCTAGGTTTAATCATAAACTATCCCTATTGTCAATGCAGCAAGAGTCCACAGGTCCATCCAGCACGATTTCTATATTGTTTACAGACCCATCACTGCTATTGTTTCCTTGTATTCCCTGCTTTGGTACTTGAGATGCAACAGCACATAAAATTGACACACACACAAAAATATGGCCAATTAGAAGATATATATAGTATATAAAAAGTTGAAAAATGCTAAGGGAAAAAAGCAAAAGAATTACTGATTAAAAGGTACACTGAGAGAATTAGTGGGGAAGCCGTTGTGATTGGCTATGGGTGTGAAAATGAAAGGAGACAGGGACTCTGTTTTGGCTTCAGCAACTAGAATGATGAAGTTATTAACATTGGTCAGGAAGTCCTCTTTAATAAAATAGCATTTGCCCAAAGCATTGAAGGAGATGAGAGTCTCCTTCAATGTTTAAAAGGGGTGAGGGATTTATCATTCCAGGTGGAGAAAAGCAGGCCAGGTAGAAGGACAAGCTGTATCAAAGGTCCCAGTACAGAACAGCACCATGTTTGCTTAAAGCAGGGGGAATGAGGTGGCTGAAGCAGAATGAACAAGAGGGAGAGCATTAAGAAATGAGCTCAGAGAGATAATAGGGTTCAGGTCACATAGGGCCGTATACACCATTATAAATGAGGTGGCTTTGACTTTGAGTGAAATGGGGAAAGTTATAGGGGTTTGACCTGAGTAGTAATGAAATCTCAATTAAAATTTAAACCCTTTTCAAGGGATTAGTCTGCTTCTGTGTTAAGAATAATCTATAAGGAGCAACTGTAGAAGTGGTGGACTGTTTAAGAAGTTACCGAAATAAACTAGAAGAGAGAGAGTGGTGGATTTGCTCAGGGTGGCAGAGGCAGAAGTGGTTGGACATACTGGGATTCTGATATTTTACAAGTAAAATGATAAAAAGACATTAGGATTAGATGTGGGTGTGATAATGAAAAGAGTCAGGGGCTCTATTCTTTGGCCTGAGCAACTGGAAGGATGGGATTGTCACCAACTGAGTTGGGAGAGAATTAGGAGGAGAAGGATTAAGAAGGGAAATTAAGGGGAATTACATTTTGGGCATGTATAGTTTGAGATATCCTTTGAATATCCAAGTGAAGAGGTTGAGTGTGCTGTTGGATAAAAAAATAACTGGAGTTCTTCAGAGAGGGCTGAGGTGGAGATATACTTTTGGCAGTTGCCATCACGTAAATCATATTTAAAGCCACAGTCCTGGATGCGATCAACAATGCACTCTGGAGCACAGAAATTGTGGGTTGAACCCTTGACAATGCCAACATTAGGAGGCCAAAGAGAAAGAAAAGAGAATGACAAAAGAGATTAAGAAAATACTTGTCCATTAGTTTTGTCCATGTGGTTGCATTCTCGCCAATGGAATGTGAATAGAAAAGATGCAAGTTATTTCCAGTCCAGGACTATTAAGAGAGCACTTATGTTTTCTCCATATTCTTTTATTTTCTATAAGATGAGTGTGAACAATGAGAAAGTTCTAGGGATTCTAACTTCCCAAAAAATAAGTCTGGGTAACTGAATCACCATGTAGAAGAGAGGCACATACAAACATAGAATACTTGCCCTGAAGTATTACATGAGCAAGAAATAAGTTCTATTGTTTTTAATGATTATACTTTGGGAGTCTAGTTTTTTTTTTTCTTTTTACAGTTGTTTAGCCTGCCATAATGAATACAGTAAAAATAACACAACTCTGCCTCAATTTCTTCACCCATAAAAAATGCTACAATCTTAACTACTCTGTAATATGTACAAGGACTGGTGTGTTTTCAAGCCAGTTTTACATTTTCTAATAAGTAAATCAATGACTATTTTAGTATATTTAGATCAAATTAATGGCTATTCTGAGAACAATATATTGCATATAAGGAACGCACAATCCTCTTCAGTATAGTACAGTGTTTAATGTTTAAAAAGGCACTAAACCTAGGATGTGAGTAGATTAGATCATGAGTGTCCTTGTCTCCGTGGGGCATTCTTTTATGTTCCTCAATATTTTGCTTACCATGTGTACTTTTCTGTGCCCTTCCTCCTCTTAATTTTTTATTAGACTTTGTTTCCTTTGCTGTTTTCCTGTATCATCTCCTCTCTTTGGTCTTTTTTTTCTGTCATTTTTTCCCTTATTCTTTCTTTCTTTTCATCCTTTTCCATGCTCCAATCACATCTATTTCTTTCTTTATTATATGACCCCTTTCTGTTTTGGTACACAAGGAAAAAAAGAATCAGCACATACATGCAAATGCAAATACAGTATAAATTGATTGTCTTTGCGTCATCCATAACAAAGATATTGCGGGTGATGAGCCAAAGCAGCAGCCATCTCTTTAAGGCAACTGAGATTCCTACCTAACTAAAGCCCACTGCAGTTTTGGAAGGATTCCCTTGTTTTGCTTGCATATTCACCTTGAAACCAAGGTAAATATATCATACCCAAAGGTCCATTGTTTTCACTTATAAACACTTATAAATTTTAGAAAAGAAAAGGTATTTTAAAAGTACATATTATTTTATCTGCAATATCTCTCAGGCTATCTGTGTACTAGAAAAAATAATTATGGAAAGTCACTCTCACATCCTGGAAAGAAAAATTAGCTTGTTCTAGAAGCTATATGTTTTCAAATCCTTTTTCTGCTATGACACTTCAGCTTTGAACTCTACCTTGTGCCTCTGTAGGCCCTACTCTCCATGTGGCAATGTTTCATACCTCACCAAATGATGTGCTAACTTTTCATTTCAACAAGCACTTTTTGGGAAATTACTATATACCCCTGTGCCAGGTCAAGGAACATCAAGTGAAAGTTCTTTCTTCAGTCCAGAGGAGGTATCAGATACAGAAAGACTCTATAGTCTATACTACTATAGACTAGGAAATATAGTGGTAACATAATTTGGGAATAGTGAGGGAGGTGTTCAGGAGAATGTTTTAGGGTCTGATATGCTGGAGTTGATCTGTTGCTGTATTGTATATTATTTGCACCCAAATCACTCCCAAGGCACCAGTTGGTGTCTTAGTGACCCTTGCTGACCATACCTTGAATTGCCAAGGTGAAATCCTTTCTATAGGATCTTAATTCCACAACCCCTCCCCAAATCCCTGCCATTTGGAATCCACTTCTCTTCCAAAGTAGGACGTAAAACCTACCTATCTGATCAATTTTGGTTTTCAGCCTCTCCTTGGTATTTGCCACCATTTCTGGATTGCACATTGTGTGACAACATGGCAAATTTCTTATGTTTTTCACAGGAGTTTAGTGTAGGAAAAGGGTTCTAGTAGCTCTCTCTTTTCATATTTCTCTTGTGAACCCATTTCTTTGTCCAAATCATTTAGGCAAATCTGAAAAATACATTTCCCAGTATCACTCTAGTTTCATAGTAGAAACCAGGGCTGATTCAACGGTCTTACTAAAGGTTAGCTGTGAATTAGGCTTTGGCCTGATTCTTCAACTTTGATTAAGCAAAATAAATATCTTCAATTATCCTCAAATTATTTCATATTTAAATAGATTTTTCTATTCATCTTTGATCTCTGATTTCCTTACTTTCCATTGGTCCCCTCCCTTTCTTCCTTCTTTCCTTCCTTCCTCCCTCCCTCTTCCCTCCCTCCCTTCTTTCTTTCCTTCTTTCCATTTTCATCTCTTTTCATTTTGTGACAATCAGTGTGCAAGACATATGGAAGGCAGAACAGAAAAAGTCAAAGCTTTTGCCCTTGTAGAGTGGACATAATAAAAATTCAATGTGAGGAGCTAGGTGATGAAGGAATAAAGAAAACGCTGAGGAAAAACTAGATAAGAAGTTTATAATTTTGAATGGGATCATCAAAAGGAGCTTTGTGGAAGAGATGATTTTCTTGATCTGGATCTTCTCAAATAAATAGGAGTTTACCAAGTGTTGAATGGAGAAGTGGACAGATGTTAACACCCCAAATATTTTGTTCAAGTGAATAAAGAGATAAAGACCCTATAAACCTCTGAAAGACAGGAAAAATATTTTGTATAGTGTCATCATCCTCAATCCTTAATACAGTGAAAGACCTTTACGTTAAATGGAGGAAAAAATCTGTCTGTCTCCCTGTTTTCTGTCTGTCTGTCTGTCTGTTTGTATCTCTCTCTCTCTCTCTCTCTCTCTCTCTATCTATCTATCTATCTTATCCTCTTGCCAATGACTATTATTTTTATATCTGGCCAGAATTTCCTCTTAAGTGATTAATAATGGAGAAATACTATCTTCAACTGAAACAGAAATTTCTCTCCTCCTATGTATCCTTGAATGCTCTACTCTACCCTCATGATTTTGACAGCTGCAATAGTTTTCCCTCTACACATCCTTCAAATAAAGTATGAATATATCTCAGAACAAACAAGCCAGAGGAATTTCTGATTGGATTTTTAAAGCTCAGAGCTGAGACAATGATCTGAAATACAAAGCATTTTGATTCACAAGAGCTGGAATTTTTGCGTGAGAAAAGGACTCCGAGCCTAAAATCTCAGCACGAACTTGATCCATAAAGAAAAATGTTGAGAAAAATAAAGTATTAAAGCCAGTTTTTGTGCTACACAAAGGGAAATTTAAGGCTCTTTTGGACCCCAGGGTGGAGTTTGAATGGAAATGGGGAAAAAGAGAGTATAGATGCTCAAGTGAGCTTTCTGCACTCTGCCCTTTGGATCACATTTTAGTGAGTGATAAATATAAAAACCTTTGATAAGTTTTTGCCTTCAGGCCCAGAGAGATGTCATACTTCTCAGACAAACCCTGATTTTAGCATGAGACCAGAACTGGCCAAAGAATTGAGAAAGAGAGGTCTAATATATGGAAAGATGTCCGAATCCTCATGGCTTCTGAGAGAGAAAATAAAGTAATTGGGAGTAGAACAGAAAGCCCTCAGGAGTCTGGGGTTGAGACCACAAGAACATTGAATAGCCTGTATGGGCCTGATGACTGGAGCCTGAGGCAGGTCATAAGCAGGTGCAGGCAGAGATACATTCTCTGGAGGGTTTATAACTCATTCATGTGGAGGGTTTATAACTCAATGGCAGCCAGCAGAAGACAACCTCTCACCGATTCCAGGGTAAATTACAAGCCTCTCCTTCTACCCTAACCCAGGTAATAAGCTAAGTGAAAGCATTGGGGGAAAGATACAGGAGGAGTTTGGGGTGAGGTGGTAATCCTGATTGGACAAATTATCTAGAAGAAATTGTATTTAAATAGGAATAATTTTGATACCATGAGTGTGAATTGGAACTCACAGAGTAAATATATATGGAGAGAAACAGAGGTACATGTTTGCACACCTGCGTTTAGTGGCTATATTGATTGTGTTGTTTATACTCACTAAAATAATATTAGCAAAAGCAAAAATTTATTATTTATGATGTGCCATACACTGTATTGAATGTTTACATACATTATTCATTTTATCCTTATGAGATAGTTAAAATAGTCTTCAATTTACAGAGGAGGAAACTGAGTTTCTCACTCAAATCACTCAGCCTGTGACATGTATTGATTTGATCCTAAGCAATTTGATTCCAAAATCTTAATTACTATTAAAGCATAGCTTCAACAATGAGCTCAGAAGAGTGAGAGAGTAAGGATGTGTCCTCATAGTCACCCAGATTAGTGACGTTACCCTTGAGCACCAATGGAAGGAAGGATATCATAATCAACTATCTTTCTAATTCATAATATATGTTTTATACATCCATGCTAAATGCCAGTATTCACTGCCAAGCAAGGAGTGGGTAATTCTTTTTTTTTTCTTTTATACCACTGCAAGCTGCTATGATTGCCATAAATAGTAGAGATCTTCGCAAACTAGGTCTTGTGAAATGAGGACCAGGACATGACATTGAAGTGAACAATATAAGAAAAAAAAAGAAAAATAGGCTAACAACTGTCCCAACAACAACAACAAAAAAACAAATTAAAAAAATCTAGCAAATGAAAAGTAGGCAAAATGTTTACTTTCCCTGTGATGTTAGTAATGCCAAGCAATTTGTCACTAAGGAATGACAATCTTAATTTGAATCTTTGAGATCAATTTAATGGAATAAAGAACCATGACAAAACAGATGTATTTCATGACACAGTTTGTCAAATGCTCCATATTCTTGTTACTCAAGGTTGTCTGTAATGAAGCAGTAGAGTAAACTTCATGTAGGAACTTATAAAAAATGCAGACTCTCATGCCACAGCCAGTCCTACTGAATTCAGAATTTGTCTTTCAACTGGATTCCTAGGTGATTTGTGTGTATATTAATGTTTGTATGCACAATATAGTTTGCTTTAAAAATAAGGCATAAATCAGTTTTTATCAGATCCTATACTAACCAAACCAAGCTCTTACCCTTCATATACCACTCCTGGGCACTTTGTTCACATTGTTCTTTCTGCCTGAAAGCCAGTTTTCCACTTTTTCTACTAATGGAATTCCCTGTTCTTGTAAGGCCTGAGTTCAATGTCCTCTCCTCTTTTAAGCCATCTAGAACTATGGTCAATGTTTGTTGTTCTCTCTTTTATATTCCTTTAAAATTTTGTATAGGTAACTCTGGCAGTGTAATAAAGTTTGATTGTGATTTTTTCGGTAGTCATCTTCCACCCAAGAAATATGCCTTCCTTGATGATCTTGATATTATCATGGAATTCCTGAGACAA
The DNA here is from genome assembly GCA_026826555.1 of Tolypeutes matacus. Lineage (NCBI taxonomy): Eukaryota > Metazoa > Chordata > Mammalia > Cingulata > Chlamyphoridae > Tolypeutes > Tolypeutes matacus. The sequence continues at coordinate 31,935,888 of JAKSZT010054487.1, read as the reverse complement.
AATACAATGCCTGATGCATTATTGTTCATCAACAGTTGCTTGGTGAAATAAATTAAATTAATGAATGCATTTTATTTTAAAAAACCATTCATTTCTGGACATAATTTAATTGTTCATATTATTTGCAATTGAGGTACGATTTAATTTAATAATCCAATTATTTATCTATCATATATATTCTTTTTTATAAGGAAAACTGATAGATGATTAGGTTCTATTCTATTAATTAAGGAATTCACATGATTCAAGCTACTTTAGGTAAAGGAATATGGCATAAATTAGAAGACTACTTGTGCACTGGAGTCCTTTATTTTGTATTGTTACGCATATGGATAACACATACTCTTTTAAATTAAAATACGTATAAGCTTGAGTAAACAATTCAGATATCCACTGGTAAGTATTAAAATGGAAAAGAAAAAGTTACTTACTTCCTCTTTCCCCCCTTAAACTAGTTCCAGCCCCTGTAAATAACCATTGTAATAATTTGGTGTGTACATTTTCACACTTTTTCCATATGCCCTGGTAAATCAAGACATAAATATATACACAAAATTTATCATTAACTAACATTATAAATGCTTGCTTTTTACATCTCTCTTTGTTATGTATAATGAACATATTTCTCAAAGTCTTGTTGGACTTTTAAATTTTTATGACATCTAGGCAATAGGGAATTTTTAATTTTTATGTAGTAAATTGCATTAATCTTTACCTGTACAGCATCCAGTTTCATCTACTTCATGTCTTTGACTCTGTCAAAGATTCACCCCAGTGGATTGTTTTAATTTTTTTAAAAATCAGAGACATTGTGAACATACAAAACAATCATACACATGTAGAATTCCCACACAACACCCCTGAACCAACACACTACATTGTTGTGGATATTTGTTACAGATTATGAGATAATATCATCAGACTATTACCACTAACTATGGTCTGTAGTGTGCATTTGTTACATTTTCCCATACCCTCCTATTATTAACATAGTACAGCTTTAGCATTGATGCAAGAATATTACAGTATTGCAATTAACTTTAGTCATAGGTTACATTAATTGTATTTTTCCCATGTTTCTCTACATTCTTATCATCTTTCAGTAGTGATATTCCTTTGCTCTAGTTCATAGAACAGAATTGTATTTGTTCATAGAACAGTCTTGTATTTGTACTATTAACCACAATTCTCATCCACCTCTGGATTCACTATGTTATCCAGTCCCTAGATTATTCCCAAGCTTTCTTTCAATTGACATTTCCATCCCTAGATTACCCTGTTCAGCCATGATTCCATTTATGATCCAGCTGCTTTAACTCTACTCATTATAGTGTGTTACTATCAACTCTATCCATTTCCACACTTTTATAGTCAAGTTAAAGAAAACTTCTACATATGTTAAGCATCAGTACCCCTTCTCAGCCCTCTTCTTAACTCCTAGTTACCTATATTGTAGGTTTTAACTCCATGTGTTTATTCTTAGTATTTAGTTCATATTAGTTCATATTAGTGAGACCATGCAATATTTGTCCTTTCGTGTCTGGCTTATTTCACTTAACATAATATCTTCCAGGTTCATCTATGTTATCCTATGTTTCCCAATTTCATTTATTCTTACAGCAGCATAGTATTCCATTGTATGTATATACCACATTTTGTTTATTCATTCATCAGTTGATGGACACTTGAGTTGTTTCCATCTTTTGGCAATTGTGAATAATGCCATATGAACATCAGTGTGCAAATGTCTGTTTGCATCACAGTTTTTGGTTCTTCTGAATATATTGCTAGTAGAGGAATTGCTAGATCATGTGGCAGTTCTATATTTAGCTTCCTGAGGAACCACCAAACTGTCTTCAATAAAGCCTGCACCATTTTACATTCCCACCAACAGTGAAGGAGTGTTCCTTTTTCTCCACATCCTCTCCAGAACTTATTGTTTTCTGCTTTTTTAATAATGGCCATTCTATGTGGTGTGAGATGATATCTCATTGTCATTTTGATTTGCATTTCCCTAATAGCTAGTGATAGTGAACATTTTTTCATGTGTTTTTGGATATTTGTGTTTCCTCTTTGGAAAAATGTCTATTTAATTCTTTTGCCCATTTTAAAATTGAATTTCTTGCTCTTTTATTATTTAGTTATATGATCAAACCTTTATTGAATATGTCTTTTCCAAATATTTTCTCCCAGTGAGCAGTCTGCCTTTACACCTTCTTGATGAAGTCATTTGAATCACAAAAGTGTTTAAGTTTGAGGAGATCTTATTTATCCATATTTTCTTTCATTGCTCCTGCTTTTGGTGTTAAGGTTTAAGAATGCACCACATACCACAAGGTCTTGAAGATGTTTCCCTACATTTTCTTCCAGGAGCTTTATGGTTGTAGATATTATATTTAGGTCTTTGATCTATTTTGAGTTAATTTTTGTACAAGTTGTGAGACAGGGTTCTCTTTCTTTCTTTAGGCTGTGGATATCCAGTTCTCCTAGCACTATTTGTTGAATAGACTGCTCTGCCCCATCTGGGTGGTTTTGACAGCCTTGTCAAAAATCACTTGATTATAAAGGATCTGTTTCTGAACCTTCAATTCGGGTCCATTGTTTTATGTGTCGGTCCTTATGCTGGTTTTACCACTGTAGTTAGGTAATATGATTTAAAGCCCAGAAGTGAGAGTCCTCCAAATTTGTTCTTCCTTGTTAAGATGTTTCTGGCATTTTGAGGCCCCTTACCCTTCCAAATAAATTTGAAAATTGTATTTTCTGCTTCTTTCAAAATTGCTGAACAGATTGCGTTGCATCTGTATATCAATTTGCATACAATTGACATTTTAATGATATTAGTCTTCCAATCCATGAGCATGGAATGTTCTTCCATTTATTTTAGGTCTATTTAAATTTATCTTAGCCATACATTGTAGTTTTCTGAATACAAGTGCTTTAGGTCCTTGGTTAAGTTTAGTCTTAAATATTTGATTCTTTTAGTCGCTATTATAAATGGATTTTTTCCCCTGACTTCCTCCTCTGATTGAGCATTAATAGTGTATAGAAACACTACTGATTTTTTGTGTATTAATCTTGTATCCTGCTGCTCTACTGAAATCATTTATTAGCTCTAGCAGCTTTGTTATACATTTTTTGGGACTTTCTAGGTATAAGATCATATCATCTGTGAACAGTGAAAGTTTTACTTCTTCCTTTCTGATTTGGATACCTTTTATTTATTTTTCTTGCCTGAATGCTCTACCTAGAACCACTAGCCTACATTGAACAACAGTGGTGACAGCTGGAACCCTTGTCTTGTCTTGTTCACTATCTCAACGGAAAGCTTTCAGTCTGTCACCTTTGAGTACAATATTAGCTGTGCATTTGTCATATATGCCCTTTATCATATAGAGAAAGTTTCCTTCAATTCTTATCTTTGTACTAATTTTATGAAGAAAGGATGATGTATTTTGGCAAATGTTTTTTCTGTGTCAATTGATGGGATCATGTGATATTTCTTCTTTCATTTATTAATGCAATGTATTACCTTGATTGATTTTCTTGTGTTGAACCACCCTTGCAGCACCTCTTAAAATATATGTATATATATATATATAAATAACATTTTTGTAAGCAAATACACATATATGCATATATATTTATATATCATTTTGCAAATGTTTGTATGTATTGTGAGAATTTTGATTTTTACCCACAATAAAAATAAATAAAAAATTAAAACAAAACAAAACAAAACAAAACAAAAACTCACTCGATCATGATGGCTAGTTCTTTTAATGTGTTGTTGGATTTGATTGGCACATATTTTATTGAGAATTTTTGCATCCATATTCATTTGGGAAATGGGTCTGTGATTTTCATATCTTTACTAGCTTTTGTATTAAGTTGATATTGGCTTCATAGAATTAGTTTGGTAGCATTCCCTCTTGTTCAAGTTTTTGGAAGAGTTTGAGTAAGATTGGTATTAAATCTTCTTTGAATGCTTGGTAGAACTCACCTGTGAAAACATCTGGTCCTGGGCTTTTCGTTTTGGGGAGTTGTTTGATGACTGTTTCAATCTCTTTACTTATGATTGGTTTGTTGAAATTTCCTATTTCTTCTAGGGTCAATGTAAGTTGTTCGTACATTCCTAGGAATTTTTCCATTTCATCTACATTGTCTAGTTGTTGGCATACAGTTGTTCATAGTATCCTTTTATGATCTCTTTTATTTCTGGGGGGGTCTGTTAATGTCCCCTTTTCCATTTTTTATTTCATTTATTTTCATCTCCTCTCCTTTTCACTTTGTCAGTGTAGCTAAAAGTCTTTCAATTTTGCTAATCTTTCAAAGAATCAAGTTTAAAAAAAAAATCTCTCTATGTTTTTTTGTTCTCAATTTAATTTATTTCTGCTCTGATCTTTGTATTTCATTCTTTCTGCTTGCTTTGGGCATGGTTTGCTGTTCTTTTTTCTAGTTCCTCCAGCTGTGTTGTTAGTTTAATTTTTGCTCTTTCTTCTTTTTTAATGTAAGCATCGCAAGCTATGAATTTCTTTTTCAGCACTGCCTTCCCTGCATCCCATAACTTCTGATATGTTGTGTTCTCATTTATATACATTTCAAGATAATTATTGATTTCTCTCACAATTTCTTCTTTTATCGCACTGATTATTGAAGAGTGTGTTATTTAATCTCCATATATTTTTGAATTTCCCTTTTCCCACCTGTTTTTTTTTTTTTTTTAAAGATTTTATTTATTTATTCATTTATCCCCCCCTTGCTGCTTGTGTTCGCTGGGTCAGCTAACCACGCCATGTGGGCAGGCTTGCCTTCACCGGAGGCCCCGGGAACCGAACCCGGGGCCTCCCATATGGTAAACGGGAGCCCTACTGATTGAGCCACAGCCGCTTCCCTCCCACCTGTTTTTGATTTAGACCTTTATTCTATTATGATCAGGGAAAGTGCTTTGTATACCTTTGATCTTAAATTTATTGAGATCTGCTTTGTGACTCAACATATGGTCTATCCTGGGGAAAGATCCATGAGCACTTGAGAAGAGTTGTATTTACCTGCTATTTTGGGGTGCAATGTTCTGAATATGTCTATTAGGTTTAGTCCATTAATTATATTATTCAAATTCTCTGTTTCTTTATTGATCCTCTGTCCAGATGCTCTGTCCAATGCTGAGAGTGATGTATTGAAGTCTCCAACTTTTATTGTAGAGACATCTATTTCTCTTTTCAGTTTTGCTGGTGTTTGCCTCATGTAATTAGGGGTATTGTGGTTAGAAGCATATATATTTATGATTGTTATTTCTTCCTGGTGAATTACCCCTTTGATTACTATTGAGACATCACCATGGGCCAAGAGAGAAGCCCCACCCATGTGTACAGAGAGGGTGAGTTTGCCCCAGTGGTTGAAGAAGGTAGATGTTCCCACCCAATGTTCAGGAAGAGTTTTACCACCCCAGGGTGCAGAAAGGGTGGAGCACATTCCTCAAAGATTAGGGCTGTTAAGGTCAACACCCCATAGGTCTGAGAGGGTTACCTGTCCCCCATGGATTAGAGAAGGCCAGGTGGTCAACCAATTGCTCTGAGAGGGTTGATCCTGTTTGCCAAAGGTTAGGGGGAATGTTGTCTTCACCTCACTGTACTAAGGGGGCTAAGACTCTAATCCAAAGATTGGGTAAGGTGTAGCAATCACCCCAACACTCTTGGAGGGTGAGGTCTGGAGTTTGGTCAATACCTAGATGCTTGATGAGGGTGGAACCAAGAAAATGGTCACTGGGCAAGCCTGTGGAAAGGGTGGGCCCCCAGGTGGCCCCAAGGAGAAGAAACCATCGTCTTAAGAATGACTCTCAGACTTTGAAATCGAATGGAGGATGCCCTGCAGGTTTACTGAACTGGAGAGGATCCATGACTCATGTTTAACATCCCAATTTCTCCTTATGATAATGAAAATGTTTATCCTTTGTCTTTCCATTTGTATATTGGAAGCAGTTAAATGGTTTTGTAAGTTTCAGAGGACTACAGCAGATGGGATTTTGCCTGAAGACAAACTGTATTTCTTTAAAATGATTATGATATGATTTTGTACTTGAATTGTTACTGATTTAAGTTTTTTTGAATATTGTAATGTATTTTGGGAATTCAGAGGGTGGAATGTAGCCATTTGGCAATTTGATGTAATTATGAATTCCAAAAATATAATTGGATCATGCTTGGAAACTGATCTGCTCATCTGGGCATGATTAAGTTATGATTAGGGTGTTGACTGTGCCACATCAGTAGGGCATTGAGCCCCACCCCTTGGTGGGTGGGGGAATCAAATATAAAAGACAAGACAAAGGACAGAGGGAGCAGTTTTTGAGTTGCAGTTTTGATGTTGGAGTTTTGATGTTGGAGTTTTGATGTTGGAGTTTTGATGTTGGAGTTTTGATGTTGGAG